>GL876968.1:3278626-3310489 GCA_000193285.1 Magnaporthiopsis poae ATCC 64411 | reverse complement strand
ACCGCTGGCTGCAGCTGCCCTTCTCGGGCACCGTGGGCGCGGCCGTCCAGGCCGTCAAGCAGGGGGTCCCCGCCCTCGCCCTCTCGGGCGCCTCGGGCACGAGCCCGCAAAAGTTCAACGAGACGGACCCTTCGCCCCGCGCCAAGCTGTACTCGGAGCTGACGCTGGTGCTGGTCAACAAGCTCGTCGAGGGCGGCGCGCCCTACCTCCCTCCCCAGACGTTCCTCAACGTCAACTTCCCCGACATGACGGAGCAGTGCGCAAAGGTCGAGAACTTCAAGTGGGTCATGTCGCGCGTCAACTCCGGGTGGTTCTCGGGCTACGACTACCCAACCTGCGGCCGCAACAAGATGCCGGCCGAGTTCGAGATCGGCTTCCGCCGCGACTGCTTCATCTCGGTCAGCGTCGCCGACGCCAATGACAAGACGACGGCCGCACCGGACAAGCAGAAGTTTGTGCTCGACAAGCTCGGCAACTTCCTGTCCTGCCTGCCGTAAACGGAACGTTTGCATTGTGTGTGTATGTCTTGCATGTCTGTACTGCTTCCATTTTATAATACCCGGCGATAATATGTTGTATCGATATCGGAGGGAGCGTCTGTTGTTCCAAGAGGTCCTGGGGGTTCTCACGTCTCCCTTCGGTACATACTTGTCTATATTTAACTTGGAAATACTTTTCCCGTTTCCACCCTATTATTCCTACTTCGGTTGCATGCTCTACGTCCGTGTTTTCTTTTTGAGCCTCCTGGTACTATATCACGTTTTTTTGTTCTGCGGCGCGTACCGCCTGCACCCCGCCCTTGCCTGCATTTAGGCTCAGGCCGCACGGCTTGCCGTTTTTTAAAGAGCAGATGCACCCCATCCGCCTCCCGGAAACGGGAAATGAGCACAAAAAGTTTAATGAGCACACACCGAGGTCCTCAATGAGCACAAGCGCAATGGGCACAAAACCTACCGAGCGAATGATGGCCGACGAACAGACCAGATGGCACATGAACAGCACCAGTCGGCATCCGCGGCCAAACTGCAGCCAGCGTAACATCACCTCGGGATTGGTTTCAATATCCCCTCACTTCGTAATTGCAATGGCAGCTGCCAAGGACAGTGGTCCCAGCCAGGTCCATCTGAGGCGGCGCCGGGACGGCCCACCACCCACCATTCATTACACCTAACCAACCAACAGCCCGCTTGGCTTGGTCGTAAAGCGTATCCTAGTCGATCTAGACATATACCCGATCGTAATCCGATTCTGACGGTTCTGCCTCGAGCATTCATCCACTCATTCTTCCACCATTCGCATTCGGTCTGTTCCCACAGATGTTTTCTTTTGCTCGTTCGGATCGTCGAATTAACAATTATGTAGATTTTCGTATTATTTACAGTCATCAAACATTGCGTAACCGTTGCTCATTGCTTTCAGGCCTCTCGCGCGCCTCCTTCCTTCCCCCCTTCTGGGCCGCGCTTCCTTCTTGACTTGGCAAATCCGGCGATGGTGGTATGTCGCGCTCCTCGGGCCGGCTCAGTCGAATATCCGGCACCTTGAGCCCATAAGCATTCATTTTGAACGGCAGCTTCCCCAGCCTTAGCGTCGTCGTCGACCAGCCGGCCACCATGCCGACCTCGTTGGCGGCGACCAGGAACAGGTACACGGTGGGGTCGCCGAGCACGGCGTTGAAGCGCTCGTCGCCGGTGATGACGAAGACAAGCGAGTACGAGATGCGGGCCAGCATGAAGGGCATCAGGATGGCGAAGCACAGCAGCGCGGGCCGCTCCTCGGCGGGGACGCGGTCGTCGCGCGCGGCCCAGAGCCGGACGAACAGGCCGACGGTGTAGAGGTACAGGGCCGTGAAGAAGACGACGGCCGACTGGGCGATGGGGTTGGGCGCGAGCGGGTCGGGCCAATTCTCGGCGTAGACGAAGCCGGCGGTGGCGAGGCCGATGCCGCCGAACGCGAAAACCTCGGGCAGCACGAACCCCCACGTCGGGATGACGAGCGCGAAGCGGTTGAGCCGCGCCAGCAGCGTCTTGAGCAGCACCGTCATCTGCGCGATGCAGAGCGACTCGCACACGAGCACGCCCGCCCACACGTCGCGCGAGTTGCGCTCAAACGTGGCCAGCATCAGCGCCGCGCCCACCAGGCGCAGCAGCGAGAACACGAAGAGGCTCCACCAGCCGCTGCGCCGCGTGCAGAGGACGACGAAGGCGATGCCCAGGTATATGGTGAAGGCCGCCACCTGCAGAACCGAGATGGCGTCGCGGTAGCCGAACGGACGTCGCATCGCGGGAGTAAGAAAGGAGGGGGAGGGAAGGCGCTTAAAAAGGAGTGTGTGTTCGCAGCGGTCGTCGTCGTCGTCGTCGTCGTCGTCGTCAATCGGAGTCGCAAGACATCGTAGGTTTTTTTGCGAGCCAGCAAGGGGTGAGGGTCTGGATTCCTGACCGCCAGCCCATGATTGCTGCGAAATCTGGTTGTCCAATTTCGATTGCGCTGAAGCGGCCGCTGTGGCTCCAAAGCCAACGTCACAATGGGTGGCGCGGTTGCCTTGGCGACAGGGGGACTGTCACGTGTACATCACATGACATCAATAAAACCGTTCGCTTTGAGCTGTGACGTAAGCCTTCGAACTATTCCAGGCCTCAATACTTGCAGTTTAACTCTTGTCCTGACAGGAAACCAGGCCTTGTAAACTTGTTTCAAGATCGACCGTTTTTCCCTCTGGGTGTTTTGTATTGCTCCGCCTGTTTCGTTTGTTGAATGCGGCCATGCAACGTTTCATATGGCCACTGAAACGACCAGGCTTTATTAAAAGATTTAAACTCGTAAACTGAACTGATCATGCATGTTTTTGGACATGCGGAGCCACACACGCAACGGTAAGCGGAGATATTAAAGCCACATGGAGGACCTCGGCGCTAGGAACACGATCATGATCACCCGCGTCCATGGGTTTTATCTAGCTGAGGCAGAAGGCTCGACGTCAGACGGCAAGACCCTCGACCCGACTGAGGCAACGTAGCCGATAGATATGTCCTCCCGCGTCGCCTTGGCATCGGGGAACATGCCCTGCATTGAATATGATTCGTCGAGGACGGGAGTGTGGAATCCAACACCAAATCAAAAGCATCAGCGTGCCAAATGCCGCCAAAGACCAAAGGATTTTGGCCAAGCATCGTATCCCAACGGGCATCGTATCCCAGCGGGGTTTGCCGTTTTAAATCTCCATGAGGCAGTGATGTGCAAACGCGAATTCACGGGATCAGCCAGCCCTAGGCGTTCACGTCATCTGTTGTAATTCTTATCCATACTGACGGCCTAAAGCCGGCGGCCTCATCAAATGGCAGTGACTGGAGAACTGGCAGTATATAACATGGCAAAGAAGCTTCGTCGACCCTTGAGACTTGATGGCTGGCGGCAAGCACCACCAGCTCCTACACAAACACAAGCAGCACCGTGCCAAGAAAGTGCTTCCTCCCCCGGCCTCTATTAGCCCTGATTTATAATTATCCCTTTGAGCCCAGCCAGCCGAGATGTTCGCATCCGCCCGCCTCGCCATTCTCGCCGCAGGAGCCCTAGCCATGGCCCTGCCCCAGGCCGGTGGCCAGGTCGGCGCCTGCGACGAGGCCTCGGGCGGAGGCTCGTTCGCCTGGGAGGTCCGGGACTTCACCTACAACGCCTTCTGGATCTACCAGAACCCGGCCCATCTCTGGGCCCAGGGCCGGCTCAACTACACGCTCGTCAACCCGGCCACGGGCCGCGAGGCCGTGTGCTCCGCCTTCAGCACCCAGCAGTCGGACTTCTTCTACGGCAACTTCATCTACAGCTGCAGCAGCAGCGTGCCTGGCGATTCTGACGAGACGCTGCCCCGGCCTACCTTCGCTTTTAACGGGTACGGGCTGTGGCGGCTGCGCGTGAACGAGACGTGGACCTGCAACAAGGGGTTAGTGATACTCTGCCCCCTTGGGTTTCCCTTTGCTTGCCTGCCAGCTGCCGTGATATCGTCACATATTAATTAACACTAATCAATACGTGCCACGGCTAGAACCTCGAAAATCTATGTCGGGTCCGGAACTAAGGATCTCGATCTCAAGTGCAACGACACTGGCGTGGTGCAGAACCCCGACTGGAAGCCTGGCCAGCCCGGGAACTTTTACTCGACGCGTTATCTGGACTGCGGCCCCTTGACCACCACGCTTCCGGCCAATGTTGCTATTGGCGTTTAGGGTCGGGAAAACGTTTAGCTGGTCGTTCTCATGGTTGGCCTCTTACGCGACGCGCTTCATGGACATATGGACTCATGGTTGTATTAATACCTCAAGTTCACACATAACTTTGACGTCTTCGATACAGGCTTCGGCTTTCATAATGCTTGTTTGACCAAAGGAAACAAAGTTGAGCTCTCAAATATTGACAAGAATCGAACACCCGTGGCCCTGCTCTCGCCACCGCGGTCCCACGTCTCCTAATACAGGAGGAACAGTCTCCCCCAACCGGCAAATGGTTGCTCATTCCAACCCGGACACTTTTTCTTGCATCCCCCTTACCCTTCTCCACCACACAGGCCCCTTAAGCCGGCGTGTTGACAGTGATGCGCGACGAGCCGGCGCTGCGGTAGCCCTCGGTGGCCACAATCATGTAGTTGTGGTTGCCGAGGGGCATGCCGGCGTTGCGCCAGGCGTTGAAGAAGTTGCCCATGGTGATGGTGCCGCCGGTGCGCTTCTGGGTGCGGATGGCCCAGTACTGGTTGAATGTCTTGGTGCCCTCGATGGACGGGGCGTTGTACCGGGTGCTCTGGTACAGGTTGTAGGTGCCGCCGTCGCTCTGGATCTGGCCCTTGGACTGGGCCTGGCTGCCCGGGTTGTACTCGCCGTAGTTGTCGAGCACGTAGTACTCGACCAGCGGGTTCTGCATCCAGCCGTAGACGCAGAGGTACTGTTTGGTTCGTGCGGGGTTAGCGGTCGGACTAGGGGATAATTAGTTATAGCTAGCTGCGGGAGCGCTTACCGAGTTGCCGTTGTTCACGGGAGAGAAGGAACCAGAGTACGAGACGGAGCTGTGATGGAAAAGAAAACGTCAGCGGGTGCCTACGTTGATGGGAAGTGTCTCACGTCACGCGGAGTTCTTTGTCTTACCGAGGGCCACCGGGCATCCAGCCCTTGCCGCCGACAAAGTTGCCGCCGGCGCGCCAGTTGACGCTGTAGGTGCCACCGGCCTCGTTGGTGTAGGTGACAGGCGAAGCGCCATCCGTCCACCACGAGTAGTAGTAGCCGTTGTGCCTTCCGGTCCCGCTGGGAGTCGACTGCCGCCTCATGAGCTCCTCGAGCGGGAAGCCCGTCATGTTGGCGTCCAGGGGGAAGGCGAGGGCGCTGCTGGCCAGGGCCGTGCAGGCCGCGAGGACGGCGGTGAAAGAGACCATGATGGAGAAGGGGGAGCTAGGCTTGAGCGGCTAGGACTTCTGGTTTTTGGTGGTGCCTGGGGGATGAGGAAGGAAGGTCTGGACTGCCCTGCTGGTGTGAGGATCATGTTGTCGATCGTGGTCAAGGGGAGTCGACTAGAGGGGCTTCTTATACCCCAACCGACACCTCCCAGAGGCGGTGATGATCTCTACTAACGAGCAGAAAACTTGTCTCGTCATGTCTCGACCGGCACCACCTTCTCGGTCGGGCGGCTAGGTGAGCGGAGAAACTCTCCAGGATTCGAGTGGACCGTGGGTCGTGGTTTGTGGATGCCATGGTGTGGATGGCGCCGTCGACGCGGAGAGCGACGCGCCGGTTGCCGTTTGCGATCTTGCCCCTGGGCTGGCACACAGAATCCTGGGGTTGAGCAGGTTCCACCCCCGGACGGACTCGGTCTTGGGACTATGGAAGATTCTGGGACGGGACTGTGCCCGCTGGCCCACGCCGCTGGGGCCCTTTTTTTTTTTTCTTTTTTTTTTCTTCCTTCTTTTTCTTTTTTGAGGACGCGTTCCGTGACCTGCCGGCCGCTGCGGTTGCGTGGCTCAAAGTGCCATGCGCATGCCCAAGTATTGCGATGTCTTGGGAGCCATATACAAGACCAGAACAAGCTTCTCCTGGCTGGGGTTTCGTCCGGACTTGTCAGGAGCGTGGCGGCTCGTGTAGGTCGTCCGTGGCGCGTGCCCGCCTGGGTGGGTGTACAACAGGGGGGACGAGATGGGAGGGGTGTGGTGGGTGTGATGACCGATCGATTTCTCGCGCTATTTTCCTTTTTCGATGCATGCTCGCGGTATGCAAGCCCCATCGAGGTCGAGGCAGCGATGCACGTAGGGCTTGGCGAGCAAATCCTGGCACGGCTTGGGCGGTCAAAAGGGGCCCCCAGATGGCGCCCATTGGAGCATTTGGCCTGAGCGCGATGGCGGGGGTGGGGAGTAGGGCAGGGCCTTTATACCGGCCAAGCCCTTTCCAGAACCTGGGCTGGGCTCGCCACCCCGCATTTACCACAAAATGACTACCGACATCGCCCCGTCGAGGTGCCGTCGCCTCCGTGCTTTGCTGCATTCACGTGGTCGCACCCGGATGTTGTCTGCTGGATTTAACCGGCGCAAAACATGGGGTATAACCGGCTTGGGGGTTGGGATCGGCGCTGGCAGCCCAATGTGAGGTTGGGATGTCGCAGCGGTGTGTGCCACCGCCTATCCAGACTTCACGCGTCATAGCTTCTACATACTGGGGTAGCGCAGATGGGGTTGGGCTCGGCGGGCGGCGGCAGGTCTCCGGTCATTTCGTTTCCGCTGTGTTTTTCGGTTTCCAGGCCCGCTTCATATCGCCAGCCGCTCTCTATTTAATATCGGGTGAGGCTCATGCGCCGCTGCTGGCAATCGCAGCCCACCCGTCCCGAACGGCTTGCCGCATGGGCTATTTTGGTCTTGGCCCTGGCCGCCAATTCCACCACCGTGAGTTGATTGTGACCGGGATCAGGGCTTGTGGTATGTCCTCACGAAACCAAGCCCGTCAGCCGCCTCGCGGGTAGCTGATCAGCCTGAATTTGACAAAGGCACGAGAACATTGTCGTCGATGAGAACCTGCCTGTCCGCGGCCAGTCATGGACGTCATCGACGACCCCGGTGGGCATCTGTTTCGAAACGGGCGTGGACAGGGGCCGGGATATCGGGCTGCCGTTGCGAAGATGCAACCATTTCTGGTGGCCGTGGTGGGAACCGTGGACACCCAGGTGTTGGGCACAGGAGCGCGGTTTTCCACCCATGCCCCCGAGATGGCTGCATCATGAAATTTCCGAGCATGATCAGCAGGGGCAGGAACCCTGGCTTCCCGACTTTTCGCTCCTCCGGCTGACCGGGAGCCGAGGCATCAGTTCTGCCACGCCGAGTGGACGGAAAATTTGGAGTCCGTGGTTCGGAGGCTCTTATCGTGGGCACAGGTCAGGCACACCGCCAACGAATCTGCTCCGATCGATTGGGTATGGGGTATGGGGTAATCATTTGCGCCCTTTTCCCATCCATGTGTTGAGATGCTAGTGGTGTTGCGCCAACTGGCGGTTTTAGTCAGGGGTTAACAACGAGCCGCGCGCTGAGACTTGGAGAAACGGGCCGAGCATTCGAGAACGGGACACAAGCAGTGTTGACGAAAACCGGGTCTCATCTCTTCACAGCCAAGAGCACCGACGTCATGCTTCGTGGTTGTCCATTATGATTCATTTTGAACGAGGGATGAGATGGATTCGCCGAGAAGCTAAAGAGAATCAAATAACGCATATGACGACGGAGAGAGGGAGAAAAGAATGAAGCAAGAATGTGTGAAAGCAATAAGTGGTTAGATTTATAAAAATTGACGGCAATGAAATGATGAGGAAAAAAATATCATGTTAAGGAGTGATGAGAAAAATATCAAAATTGATCAGAGTGGGACTCGAACCCACGCGGATTGCTCCATAGGAAGACTGTTATTGTAACCTTAATCCTACGCCATAACCAACTCGGCCATCTGACCTTAATAATGTCTCATTCGGTGGGTGGTCTATGACCGCTGCAGGCGGCTCTGCTCTGCCGTTGGTGCACCACACGTGCTAACCCCACAAGCTTCGCTTATCTGCCTGCCGCGGGCACCTCCCCAGGGTACTCGGCCGTAGAAGCCGGTGAAGGGCCAAGGATGCAAATTGGACATAGGATGGCCCGACAGTGGGTTTCACCGAGCGTGATGGATTGTTTCTCGCCACGCATTTGCATGTCATTAGCGCCGAATGTCACGCCCTTTGGCGCCCCAACCCCGCTCGCCTATGGTGCCCACTGTGACTCGTGCTGACTTCAGCTTCAAGGATGAGCCTCCTGCTCCATGCCGCTTCCGGGCACCAAAGCCCGTCGTTTGCTGGAACCAATCCGTGTGGCAAGCGCCCGACGTTGCATAGGCCAAGACATTGACTCCAACCAGTTCTTGCGCCGCGAGATGGCGGGATGGTACGCCCGCCGGATGCGGCCACCAACGACACAAGATGCTGCCGTTAGACAACGGCTGAAGCGGATACCTACAGGTGGGTGGATAGAGGTACCTAGACGGGTGGGAGATGTAGGCAATTGACCTAAGGAGGCGGTCTAAAGTGGGATGAATGACATGTCAAAGGGCGCGGATCCATTCTCCAGCCTCCCAAACATGTAATTACATCGAATCTTCAGCCCACAAAGTATATCTATGTAACCACCTTCACTGCTGTTGGGTTTTTGGCCAAACAAACCATCACCCTCTGCAATTCGTTTTGCTTTACATCTTCTGTCGTTGCTGCTTGCTCGGCTGCGCCATAATGAACGCGGCGCTTGTTGAAGAGACCGACCCCTTGCTGGGGGATGTGGCGGTAGACCGCGTCCGCCACGCCGTGACGGCGGACCCCGGTGAAGAGCGCGCACTGATCCGGGAGCAGCCCCTGGACCTCGACCATGACCCCGCCGATCCGGACGACCCGATGAACTGGACGCCGGCCTATAAGTGGTTCATTGTAAGCATTCTTGCGTTCATGGCCTTTGCCGTGTAAGTTTTTGCGTTTGATGCCTGCCGATTCATGCACGGGATATTGCTGCAGGAGCAACAGATATCTGACCCCCAACAAAAATCGCAGCACATTTACATGCATCTCCGTCACTCCCGTGGCGTCGCGCATCGTCAGCGATCTCGACGGGGAAAGCAACCGCGACCGCGGCGACGGCGGGGGGCCCCTCGTCGGTGGGCGCCAGCGCGGCGCTCCTGGTGACCATCTGGGAGCTGGGCGAGGCGGTAGGCCCCTTGCTGATCGCACCGCTGTCCGAGATGTACGGGCGCTGGCCGGTGCTGAACGCGGCCAACTGCCTCTTCGTGGCCGCCACCGTGCTGGCCGCCTCGAGCCACAGCACCGACTTCTTCATCGGCGCGCGCGCCTTGACGGGCCTCGCCGTAAGCTCCAATGTGCTGAACCCGGCCATCATCGGCGACATGTTCCCGCGCGAGAGCCGCGGCGCGGCCATGAGTGCCTGCATGCTCACCCCGCTGCTCGGCGGCGCCGTCGGTCCAGCCATCAGTGGTGCCGTCGCGCAGACGCTGGGGTGGCGCTCGGTCGTCTGGCTTGGTGCGGGGATTGCGGCCGTGTGCGAGTTGCTCCTGATGCTGCTCCTGCGGGAGACGTACAGGCCCGTCATTCTGAGGCGCAGACCTGCGCGGGCTCGGCGGGAAGGGATGCCTAAGCAATGCCTGGCCGGCGAGCATGCGTCCGCCTACGGAGCTACCACCGCCGAACTGGCCGCTCACGACGAGCTGGGGAGTCAGATGAGTGACGCAGCGAGGCTGGCCCAAGCCATTATGCGGCCGGCGGTTGTTTGGTCCGGCTCTGGGGTTTTGATGGCCATCGCAGCGTTCAACTCCCTTATTTTTGCGTATTTTTACGTCATATCGGTGTCGCTGCCAGTGGTTTTGGACACTATGTACGGGATGTCGCCCGCCGAGATAGGCGCCTCGCTTCTGATATTCAGTCAGTGCTCCTCCACTTCTTCGTTTTGTCGACTCGAACCAAAAAGAAAAAAGCTGACAGTCTCCCAAAACAGGCGCGGGCACCTTCGTGGCACTCTTCATCCTCAACCAGAGTCTTGACCGGCTGTACGTGAGGCTCCGCGACGCCAACGACGGCGTGGGGCGGCCCGAGTATCGGCTCCCGATCGCGGCGGTTGGCTCGGTGCTGATGCCGATGGCCATTGCGGCCTACGGGTGGGCGGCCGAGTACCGGGCACCGCTGCCTGTGCTCCTGGGCACCAGCGCCTTCGTCGGCTTCTCGCTCCTTATCTGCAGCATGCCCATCATGGCCTACGTCGTGGATGCATTCGGCGAGTATTCGGCATCGGCGCTGACGGGCGTCATGGTCTGCCGTTGCCTGACGGGCACATTCCTGCCGCTGACGGTCGCGCCCCTGACTGGCCATCTCGGTTGGGGCTGGGGGTTCATGGTTCTGGCGGCCGCCAACCTGGCCGTCGCGCCCATCCCGATGCTGATCATGCGGTATGGACCGCGCTGGCGGATGCGGTCCAAGTACTCGCGGGAGGCGTGAGTTTTAGCATGTAGAACAGCGCGGGGACAAATGGAATAGAATATTTTGCGTGGACACGTGGGCGCTTCATGCTGCCCGGGCAGATGTGAGGTTCAAGTTACCAGCTGTGTTAGCGGAGACTGGCGGGGTCAAATCCCGGGCTGGCATGGGATAGGTAGGCACTTGCTGACAGCCACGCGCCATCACTAATAGCCACCAAGGTCGCCGGAGCCAACGCCAAAATCCGGGCCTAAATACCGCGGAGAGCCCACAGTGCGATTCACATTAATCAGCAGTGATGACATAGGTGATTCAAATTGATATTCAGGATGCCAGACCTGGACACCTTGCTGCCACCATAAAAGCCGAGTGTTCTTCCTCTCCCTTTCCCATTCAGAATCGTGACAGTCACAATTGGCCGGCATTGCTCGTCTGCACTCTGAACAGCCTACCTACTTCCCTCACAAACAACGAGCAAAATGGCGACGACGGCTGCAAAAACCATCCTGGCTACTGGAGCCACATCCGGTCTGGTAAGGCCTCACCTTGAAGATCTTTTGAAGGGGGCTGACTGCCCGTACTGATCGCGTCAAACCTACAAAAGGGCTTCGAGATGGTCAAACAGCTCCTCGCGCAGGCAGAGCAACCTTACAGGTTCATCCTGGGAGCGCGTGATACAGCCCGGGCCCGTACCGACTTCGAATCCCTCGGCTTCGACACCGCCCGTCATAGCCTCACGGTCCTGCCTCTGCAGCTGACGGACCTGGCCGGCGTCCGGGCCTTTGCCAAGAAGGCGCTCGAGGATCTTGACCGCAGCGGCGACGGTCGTCTCGACTACCTTGTGCTCAACGCCGCCGCTGCGTTCCCTGCCGACAAGGGAGACTCCAGCAGGTCCAAGTGGTGCGACACGCACATTATCAACTATCTCTGTGCGTCTTAATGCTTTCCTCGCCCCTTCCTTCCACCTCACAGATCCGATACCTGTCTGGGAGAATCGACTTTCTGCTGGGCGTGAGTGATCTTGTGTTGACGGGCATTGCTGACTTCTTATTCCCCTCAGCCCAGCACTATCTGACCCATTTACTGCGCGAGAAGCTCGTCGCCTCTCGCTCGCGCATCGTGGTCGTCTCATCGGGCGCGGTTCAAAACGTCCCTGATCCATGTACGTAGTGTCCCCAAGCGAGCGTCGAGCTCGTCCGGGATCTGGTGTTGGTGCCCCCAACTAATGTTAATCTGTCTGCGGGTGAAGCCACTCTCGCCGAGACCCTGAAGCTCGGCTCTGGAGCGAAAAGCGGCAGCACCTATCCTGCCTCCAAGTTCCTCCAGCTGCTCACCGCCCATTGGTGGCGCCGCGAGCTGCGCGGTGTCTGCGACGTCGTCGCCGTCTCGCCGGGCATGATCCCAGGCACGGGTATTGGCCGGGGCGCCGACTTTGAGATCCCGGCCAGTATTATGTCGTCTGCCAAATCGGTCGAAACTGGTAAGCAGCATTCCTCCGCCGCGACGGCTTCTCCCTGTCGCCTTGCTCCATTTCTCAACTTGTTCGCTGACCTTTGCTCTGTACGCTTGATACAGGGGCCGCCAGCATCCTTCAGGCCCTTTTCAGAAAGGACTTCCCCGAGGACCCTGACAGGATCTTCCTGACCAGCTGGGGCGAGTGGTGGCCCGCTAGCGAAATCAGCGCTTCTCTTGACAAGGAACTACAGAACAAGTGGTCTCCGAGCAAGGAGGAAATCGAGAAGGAGGAGGGCGTGCCAGCAGAGTGAAGGATATTATCTTTTACGTGGCCGAGAGGGATGTTCTTGTTCCATAACCCTCTGAGGTGCTGGTTGGATGTGATGCGAACGAAGAGCCCGAGGTCGACAGGAGGAAATCTTGGAAGGTTTGGGGTAATGACTGCTCGCCACGCGGCTGCATACGTCCATACAAATACGGCACTTCTACGAGGAACCCCTAAAAATCTGGAGAGGCCGGAGCGGGCGGCGTGCGGGCTGCGGTGCGATCAGATCAATTAACGGTGTATGCTTTCGGTCTATCAATGCTCTCGTTCACGACACCTCCTATTTCTGGCAGACTTCCTACGGCGAAGCCTGGGGTTGGGAAAGACCTCGCGCCCTCATCGGAGCACTTGGAGCTGCGTCCTTTTCCTTGGCATTAATCTGCACGTGCTCATACCGCTGGGGGTCCGCCACCAGCGCCACGTCGCCCGACAGGATCGCGAGCTCGTCGCTCGTGACCTTGTTGATGGTCAGGCTGGCAGTCGCCAGTGGCCGCGGTCGTCTTCTCCTCCCAGCTCTCGAATAGCAGCAGGCAAAAGTACTGGTTCGCGAAGCCTGTCAGGCTGCTGACCCATTCCCTCTCGACGTCCGCGTCGGCCGCATGGCATCCGTCGAGGTTGTGCGTGCCGCTGAGCGTCACCACTCCGGGTTTCCAGGAGTCCATGCGGCCAAAGGCGGCGCAGATGCGGGTGGTGCCATGATTACGCGGTGTCGGGCAGGCGGTCGCGGGAACGGGACGCGGAGCCGTCAACGACGTCGATCCGGCCGGCCTGCCGCGGAATACCAGCCCGCCCATCGCGTATGACCGTCACGCTATGGAGTGTTCAGAGGCCCGAGTACATGATCCATGGGTACTTGGCCTTGACAGTCTGCAGGAAGCCGCCGAGATGGTGAAGGCCCGCATTGGGCTGGGCCGCCAGCCTGTGCCTCGTAGCGCATCCCTGCGCCGCTGGAGACGTCAGTAACCGTCCTGGGATCGTGCATGCCAACCGAGTGCCTTGATATGTCGCTCTCAGCAAAAGAAGCTCTACTGCCTTCCCGTAAACTCGCACATAGACTCCGATACACCTTGGACCATCAGACCCTGACCAAGCGAGTCGGACCGGCACTGGGCCAGCACTTGAATTTCCATACCCCGGCCTTCCTAGGAGGGCTGCCACACTGCATACGGCATCCAAGTCACTGATATCATCACTGTGACAAAGAGGCGGCTTGCTACCACACACCAGCTTCGGGAGAAAAGAAATTGCTACCCCTGAGACTGGCTATATTAGGTAGCAACCAAAGATGGGCCTGCCAGTGAGTGCCAAACAGGACTGACGTGGGGAATTCCTGATCTCTACAACACAACGCAGGCCCACCGGATGACCGGATCGATCTGGGCAAGACGTGTCAGGCATGAAGTCGTCGAGTTGTCAAGGTCTTTTTAAAAGAATTTATAAATAATAAAAATGAAAAGTGAAAATTATTATCGTTTATAATGGACCCATGTTCGGGCTTAAAAGTAACCCCGAAGTGGTGTATACATATGACATGAGGCTCCGACCCCTTCAATTTTTTTGCAAGAGATTTTTTATACATTTTTTACATTTGTGTTTTTTTTTTAATAAAAAAAAGAGAATGATAATATAAAAACTCCACCCATTCTTTTTCTTAACTTGCGATAAAGTTTTTAACACCCCAGCCTATGATATTAACCAGTCACTCAATGGCCCAAATAAAAGCATTCTGAATGGGATCTAAGAGAGACCTGAACAAGCACACAGCAACACATGTGAAATAAGAGGTGCTTAAAGGGACCGAAAAAATTTTCCTACTAGGAACAAGTCCTTCACTCCTCCACCCACAGCCTTTCCAAGCAACGCAGGACGGTGCCCCCAACGAAGCCAATATCGCCGTCACACACGGAAGCCGAGAAGCTAGAGCAGGCGCCTGATTCGACGAGATCATCTGACGAGGACAAGAAAGCTACTATCGGAATCGACCTTTCGCCAGCAGGCAAACACAGCCGTACCATGGCGGCGACTCCCGACACACCCTCTTCAAAGACGGCCCAGACGGGCGCTTTCGGCAACGTGACCCCCCCGGCCACTCCGCTATCCCAGACTACGATGACGAAGCGCAAGAGCTCGGCGCAATCCGTGACTTCGTCGACGGCTGCCAGCAAGCGCCGCGGACATGGTGCCAGCGGCCGTGCGGCCAAGAGGCAGAGGCTGAAATCCAACCGGGTTCGTCGTTCCTGCAGCGACAGCCACGAGAAGAACCACAAGAAGCTCGCCAGTCCACCAGCCAACAAACCTCAAGGCTGCACGGAGCAGGGAGACAAGCCAGCCCAGCAGCCTCTGAGCATGGTGGCGCGGGAGCTCGCGACGGACGAGCTCGAAGATCAGGCGCCCGAGGAAGCGCAGGAATACGGTGTGGTGCAGCTTCTTTTCCGACAGATACGCGGGCTCCGCACCCAGATCCGGCTCCTCGAGAGGAAGGCCAGGGACGATCAGCGCGAGATGGATAGGCTCAGGGACCAGCGCAACACCGTGATGGCGATCGCTAGCGGTCAGCTAGAGACCATCGACGATCTCAGGCGCGAGCTGTGGGCCTCGAAGGACTAAGTATGCCAAGTTAAGGGAAGGATATGATGGAGTTCTTCTATGCATTTTGGAAGTTTGACGACAGCTAGTTAGCGTGCCGACCTGGGCATCAGGTGGTTTTTTCTCCAAGTTTTAGTCTTTTCCATGCCGTCTCCCCAGAGACGCGCCTCACCTCTAGCTAATCTCTCTGCTGGAAGTACAAGAGAACGCCTTCCCTCGCAGCCTGACCCTTGCTATACTTGACAGTGTCAACGACCTTCCCGGTGGGATCCAGCAGCACAATCTCCCCGCCTTTGTTGCTGAGCGGGCAGTCTGGGCCCACGGTGACGGGGAGCTTCCCGCCAGCCGTGATGACGGCGGATCCGGGGAGCGTGAACGAGCCGCCGGCCCCGCCGTTGGTGATCTTCCAGCCTCCGAGCTCCACCGCCGTCCTGGTCCGGTTGACAAGGTGCACGGTCTCCGGGTCGCCCGAGGTCGGGTCGTTGTCCGGGCCGATGGGGTTGACGAGCGCGGCCAGGATGGACATCTTTCCCTTGAAGATGCCGCCGTCGCCGTCCTGGTCGTCGTCTTTGCCGCCATCACCGCCATCGCCACCGTCACCACCGTCACCACCGTCACCGCCGCCGCGGTGATCATCAAAGAGCTCTCCAAAACTCTTGCCGACCGGCCCACCCTTGGCGTCCGTCTCGGGCGTCTGCACCGCGAACGCCAGGAAGATGCCCTCCCAGTGGCCCTTGCCGTCGTGGCTGCCGTCCTTGAAGTGGATTATGACGGCACCGTCCTGCCAGACGCCGTTGTCGCGCGCCCACTGGCCCTTGTTGCCCTGGTTCATGTGGATGTCGTGGATTCCGGTGCCGTCGCTGTACGGCTCGCCGAACAGGTACAGGTCGGCGTTCTTGCCCGCCGCAACGGCCTGGTTCAGGATGGGGTTCACGAAATCCAGGATGTCGTTGTCCGGGCCCGGCTCGGTGCCGTGCAGGAGCAGGCCCTTGCTGATGTCGATGATGCCCTTCGCAGCGCCGCGCAGGAAGTCCAGCCCTGGCGGGCCTGGGTTCTTGCCCTTGGTTATGCCGAAGGGCAGGTCGGCCAGGGGCGCGATCAGGGGGTGCGACGCGGGGATGTCGCGGTTGACCCAGTACACCAGGCGCGAGTCGACCGATTGAGACTGCACGTTGACGGCTGCGTCCCAGAGTCTGCCCTGGGTCGTCTTGCCGTCGTCGAACTTGATGTGGCCATGGCCCGGCTTCTCCGTGGGATTCCACTTTTTGGCGGTAGACTTCCACACGACGTAACCTTTGAGAGGCATGGTTGCTTGGGTTGTTGGGGCTTTTTTTGAGAACTAGCAACAGAGCAGTGTAGCGAGAAAGAAACTGCCCGAGATGAGCTTGCTGAGACAGGAGGAGTCGTGGATGCCAAGAAATATGATTTCTTCTGCTCATTATATACATTTTATGTTGTGAGGCCGCTCAGCAGCCTGGAATCGGGGCGCTCACATCCAGGCAGCTTCAGGTCCGACGGGTGGCAGGGGCTGACGTTGGACGCGCAACATTTCAGCCAGCCACGGGGCGCTGTCCAGAACGTTCTTAGTGCGAGGAGTGCAACTCGATAGGCCATGTTGCACGACTCTGATGTGAGAGGAAAGGGAGGGCGTCCACGCCATGTCAGCCCTTAGGCAAGCATCGTATGGCGTAGGCTGGATGACTCCCGCGGCCGCCAACCAGTCTGTGTATCGGGCTGGTGCCGCCCGTGCCGGGCCTTCAGCCCATGCGGACACAATCATGGCCGGGGTCTAACCTGTTCGTAACGAAAAAGCATGCACCTAGTAGAAAAACCCCATTTAGTGAGGCCGATGTCGCTCTTCCGTCGAACCAGAGTGGGTTTTGGTAGGCACTTACGCGGCTAGGCTCATTTTATTGGTGCTGGATTTAATGCATGCTCCCGCGCCTGGGGCTGAAGCAGAGAAGGAGAAAAAGAAACCTAAAGGACCGATGTGTCGCGAAGATATCTCTAACGAAAGGTTTCGCGGACCAGGGTGGTGACATTATATAGCGATGAATGGTAGTCCGCGATGGGATGTTTTATCGACATGCTAACAGTTCGTGATGTTGGCTTCCGTTGAGATGGCGACGCGATCGCGTTGCGTGTCGGCAAATGGATAACAGTACGGAGTGTAAGCAACTTCTTTGATAGGGTTTGACAATGACATCTGAAGATGGAAAGGGGCTCTCCAGTTCTTTGTACGCTGGTTGGAAGTGGAATAATGACCTGGTGCGGAAAAAAAGAAAAAAAAAAAAATGCATGCAACTGCAAGGGGAGACATGTCGTGGTTTAGGCTGGCGTAGGGGGTATCGCTCAGAGGAGAGAGAGAAAAAAAAAAGAAAGAACAAAAATAAAAGAGAGATGTCAAGAATCTCAGGCATACCTTGCGGCCGCCTGGGTGTGCTTCGACTCTTGATTAATACCATCATATACAATAATACAAATGCAGGGGAAGCTTTGGGAGAAATTGAGAGCGATCAGGCGGAAGGTCTGCACACTGTAAGCCAAGGTGGGGCTTTGCCGAAATGGAGTTGGGATGGCGGCTCGGGAGCGCCAGCCAGAGCCCGTCCCAGCTAATGAACTTGTACTCGCGTGCTATTCAATCTTCCAACGCTGTCGCCTCCTCCCGCAATGGGCAACCGGTCGCGTGTGCTGCGGCTCCTTCCGTCGCTCGGTCGCCCCCTTCGGCCGGGGCATCGGACGAAAAACGCCTCTCAATCAGGCAGGACGGCATGCCACTTCTCGTTTGCCCGCTCTTGGCCTGCTTGCCAAACCTTCCCGTTGACGTTGAAGTCAACACCTCAACGCTCACCATGCTTCGACTTGTATCGCCCGGCGAAAGCCTCTGAGCCAGTCCAGATCGCAACGTGCTCCCAGGCCGGCCTGTGACTGGCTGACCGTCAGGAAGGCCGCCGTCGGGCCCAGAAGGTACGACCCATCGAGCCAAGTGAGGCCAAGAAGGGCAGGGCGCCGTGTCGCGCCTTGCTGATTCGCGACGGCGAGGCTGGGCATTCGTCGCATATCCACAGCCAACCCACAGGCGATCGCAGCTGGATCTGTCAGAATGTCAGGGTTTTCGGAAAAATGAGGAACATGAAGGAGGAAAATCAGGACAGTGTGTGTGAGTGGAAACGATGGCGAAAAATACCTTGCTCAGGGGTGAGGACCGCCGCGAGCCGTGGGTACCGGAGACGACCGACGGGACCTGGCAGATGGAGCGGAGCATGCCAGTACACGTAGTATACTCCAGGGTATAAAGATCATGTTCTCTTTGCGCTCTATCTGGTCCTCTCACACCTTCCGCCCGGGCCGTCCTCTTCGATCTCTCCCGCCACAGATATCGGGCCACTGCCGTGACTCTCCCTTCTTCCTCGGCGAACCGGGACCCCTTGCACTTCTCTTTCCGCCTTCTCCAGCCTTTGCCGTCGTCTGCCCTCGCGGCCCCCGCCATGGCAGTCCTCGAGCAGTACAGCTGGATCATTGGGATCATCAGCGTTGCCCTCTGCGCCAGCTCCTTCGGCAACGGCGCCAACGATGTGGCCAACGCATACGCCAACTCGGTGGCGGCTCGCACCATGACCATGCCCCAGGTTGGCATCCTGGCCATGTTCACCGAGTTCTTTGGCGCCGTCGTCCTGGGCAGCCGAGTCACGGGCACCATCAAGAACGACGTCATCGACCTGGGCCGCTTTCGAGCCAGCCCGTCGGTCCTGATCCTGGCCATGGGCTGCGTCGAGATGGCGAGCGCCGGCTTCCTGCTCGTCGCCACGAAGCTTGGCTTCCCCGTGTCCACCACCCAGAGCGTCGTCGGCGCCCTCGTTGGTGCCGGCATCGCCGCCAACTCCCAGATCTCGTGGGGCTGGAAAAAGGGCAGCGTCTCGCAGATCGCGGCCTCGTGGGTTGTGGCGCCCCTTATCGCCGCCGCCATCTCAGCCGCGCTCTTTGGGACTCTCAAGTTCGCCGTGCTTGAGCGCAAGAACTCTTTCGAGAAGGCCATGCGCGCCATCCCCTTCTACCTCGCCTTCACCGCCTCCATGTTGGCCCTCTTCATGACCGTCGAGGCGCCGGGAGCCCCCAGCCTCGAGGATCTCGGCGCTGGGACGGCTGTCGGCATTGTTGTGGGGGTTTTTGTTGGAGTCCTGGCTCTTTCTTACATCTTCTTTGTTCCCTACGCCCACCGCCGTCTCGTTATGGAGGACTCCCGCATCCGTGCTCGGCACATGATTCTTGGGCCTCTTCTCCGCAGGGAGAACCCGCCCATTTTCTGGCCCGCCAAGGGTGACGCCGTCGTTGTCGACCACTATGCCACCGCAGAACCTGTGGCCGACAACACCGCCAGCGGAGACCCGGAGAAGGCCAAGGCTTCCACCGCCGACAGCAGCAACAACAGCAGCAGCAGCGAAAATCGTGCCGACGATCTGGAGAGGGGTCAGCAACAACAACAACAACAACAACAAGCCGAAACCGCCCGGGTGCAGCGGTACAAGCGCAAGCCGGAGCCGGAAGAGAGATTCCTGGGCCCGACGGCACACCTCCCCATGTACAACCCGCGGCGGTTGTGGTCGTACGTCAAGTACTGGCTCCTGCAGGGCGTGACGCGAGACTGCGTGACGCACGCCGCGACGGAGCTCGAGGCAGTGCACGGGCGGGCGCGACGGTACGACAACCGCATCGAGCACCTCTGGACGTACGCGCAGATCCCGTCCGCCGTGATGATGTCCATCGCGCACGGTTCCAACGACGTAGCCAACGCCATCGGGCCCTGGGTCGCCGCCTATCAGACGTACCGCACCGGCGTCGTGTCCGAGGACACTGACACGCCCGTCTGGATCCTCGTCGTCGCCGGCTTCCTCCTCGGCTTCGGCTTCTGGTGCATGGGCCACCACATCGTGTCCGCCATGGGCAACCGCCTCACCCAGCTCAGCCCGACGCGCGGCTTCTCCATGGAGCTCGGCGCCGCCATCACCGTGCTCATGGCCAGCCGCCTGGCCCTGCCCATCAGCACGACCCAGACGCTGATGGGGGCCGTCTGCGGGGTGGGCCTGATGAACATGGACGCCGGCGCCGTCAACTGGCGGCAGATCGCCAAGATCGCCCTGGGATGGATCCTCACCCTGCCCTGCGCCGGTCTCCTGTCGGGCCTGCTATTTGCCATGGCCCTCAACACCCCGCACTTTGCCTAGAATTAGAAGTGCTGAGTCCAGGCCCCGATAATGTCGCCCCCTAGGTAGTGGGGACTTGTAGGCCTAAATTTGGGGGTTCGCTTTTGTTCGGCGTGTTTAAAAATGCAGCTGGAGTTAGGAGCGGGCTTAGGATTGGTGCCCACTGTAAATAGGTAAAAGCTGTGAAGATACATATTATGGTAAATAACATGCATGATATGGTTTAATGGGATGTTGGGCTGTTCCCACGATTCCGCCCGGATGAACGGAAACACGTCCCAAGCACCATGGCTCACTGAACAAGGACCTGCTTCTCCTTCTTCAGCTGCTCAACAAAGCTGACGGGAACCTTGAGTACCTGCGCCACGATATCGGGCGGAGTCAGCGCGAGCCACTGCGTCAGCGGAATGTCGGCCACCCGGTCCGATCTGTAGATCTCGATCCAAACCAGATCTTCCGTGTCGGATGTATTCTCGATGTAGTGTCTTGTATGTGCAAAAGTCAGTCAGCATTGTTGCTGCATACGGCGAGTATTGGTCAAGAAGGATTCAGCTCACCCAGAGTTGTCCGGAAACGCAGCCGTGTCGCCCGGTTGGAAGTCGAACGTGCGCGAGTTTGCGTTGCCAATGAAAACGGTAGCGCGGCCCGTTCCTCTGTGGAAGTAGAGCCATTCCTCTGCCTAAAGTCCACGGTTTAATTAGCCGGCATCAACCACGCCCCTTTTGGTCGCCCGCGTGCATACATTCGGATGCCAGTGAAGCTCCCTCAGCCCCCCCGGCTTGAGCGTCACAAAAGTGGCCGCGATGGTCTTGCTGACTGGGAAGTTGGTCGAGTCGATCTTGCGGAACTCGCCGCCGTTGCCGGGGACGGCCTCGGCCTTGTGCTGAAGCGTGCGGTACACAAACGACGCGTTCCCCTGCAGCTTACTCCCCGTCGCCGCATCACCACCACCGCTGGGCGTCGTCACGTTGCGGGTCGCGACGGTGCCGTTCTGGATGTTGGGGTTCGTGGCCGGCAGGTTGGCGAAGACGGACTCGTTGACGCCAAAGTTGCGCGCTAGGATCCTGCGCGGCGTCTTGGCCAGCCAGTCGTCGACGTTGAAGGTGGTTCTGTTTGTTCCGATGATAGGTTAGTTAGTCTTCTTCTTTTTCTTCGAAGCAGCATTACCATTGAAAAAAAAGGCTCGGGCGGCTGTGAATTCACTCACCCAACCTTGTCAAAGTCCGGGTCGTCAAACACCAAGAGGTACTCGCTGTCCTCGGCGATACCCTGGACGGTATGTCCGACTCCTTTGGGGAAGTACCAAATGTCCCCATAGTTCAAGATGGCATCCTCGTACCTCCCAAACTCGTCCACTGCAGATATTCTAATCTGCCCCGCATAGACGAATCCCCATTCTGCCTGTTTCGGGTCGCAAGTACATACGTAAGTCGGTCAGCCAATGCATCACGGGTCTCGGCATTTACCCCGATAAAGAAATGGGAGTGCTAGCATACGACCCGATGCCAATGCAGCTCCCGGATGGCACCCCGCTTCAGGTGCTGCTGCGCCGCGGCGATGTCATGGCTCTGCGGCAGGTCCTGGATGACCTGCTGACGCGACCAGCCGCCAGGAAAGATCTTGGTCTTGGAGGCGGAGAAGCTCCATTTGAGGTTCGGCACCGTGCCGCTGTCGGTCGACTGCTGGCCCAGGTTGTCTGGGTTTTGCACGTCCAGCGCTCGGTTGGTCCCGCCTGGGGTGGGCGGACTACAGATCAGTGCCTCTTCCGGCTACCTAGACGTCTTCTGGGCCAAAATATGATGTCAGAGAAATGAGGGACAGGCTCTTACCGACGATCCGGGCACCTCGGCCATCGGCGCTGATGGGCTGCCCAGTGACGAACTGGGCGTCCCTTCTGATCAGCTTGGCGTCCAGTTCTCCCTGGACTCCAACTACGCTGCCGAGGAGGAGCGCCGGCGTAAAAAGAGCTCCGCGCATGTTGGCTGGGATGGATTACGGCGAGCACACCACTTGGGGAGATTGGCCTGGCACAGGAGTAGTCGAACAGCTTCAGCCCTAGGGCCGATCCATCTCTCAATTATATATCCGTGAGAGATGCACGTCGCACAGTGGTCAAGAGTCAGTTACAACATATTGGCTAAAGATGGCTACATCGGCAGCCCGGCCAATCCGGTCTGACGAAGGCGCGTGATATCGATTTACCGTCGGATGCATAGGCTCGTATGCGAGGGGGCTGGTCCTTGGCGATTGCAGTCGCCTGCCACCTTCTGCGGGAGGCTAGGAGTGTAACCCTCCCTTTCTACACAACAACCCGGTCTCCAGGGCGTGGTCAAAAATAGCCCGTCTTGCGTGATTGCTAGGGATGCAACCCCCACGATCACGACATCCGGTGCGGTATCAGAAGCGAATTGGATCTCCCGTTGCTCGAAGCAGCAAGAATAAAGTTCGATTCACTAAAAAGTAGAAATCAAGTACCAGAAATAAGTCGCAGTTATTAGGTAGTAGATTAAGTAGTCGAAATTAATTGCTAAAATTGGGTGGATAGCAGAGCAAAGACGTAGAGTTTCCTCCGTACCCATCCATAGCAGCCTATCCAATCCTTTTCCCGAGTGTCGATGAACTAACTTCCCACACTGTTGGTAGGAGTCTGTACTCCTGTTAGACGGCTCGGAGCTCTCCAAAGGTGACGAACAACGATCTCTGTGATCAAGGGGATGGTCCTGTTATATTGTGCGTAAAGAGGGAAAGATCTATCTGCCTAAAGGAGGGCCTAGGACTGGCCCTTATATGCGCGGAGGCGATCGCCCAAAGGGCGTTCCTCCGCTCTAGCCTAGGCGGATTGGTTGGCCCGTGCAGGGATCCGGAGGATCCCCGGCCTCCCAGGAAAAACCCCTTTTCCGGAGCGCACGCGCATAGAAATGCTATTCCAACACACACCCATATTTACTCCTCCCACCAAGGCGTGCTTGGGTCCTCCTGCTCCCGCTCCCAGTCCCTCCTGCCCTCGAGGGCCTCCTCGTAAAACTCCGGGCTCAAGGCGTTGAGGAGGTCACAGTCGATAAAGAAGCCGCCCAGCGTCGGGTCCTCGGGCATCACAAAGTCGTACTGGCGCGTGGCGGGGTCCAGGCGCACGGGGACCGGGATGTGGTTGTCCTTGTGGCGCACGCGCGGGAACGGCGGGATGCCGCCGTCGCCGAGCTCTTGGGCGTACCGGGTGGCGAGGTCATGGAAGCCCTTGGCGCCGTAGGCTAGGACCGTGAGCTCCCAGTTCAACGGTGTCGGCTCGGCCCGGTCGCCCTTGGACTCGTCCCAGTCCTCATAGTGCTCTTCGGGCGCCTCCCATGTGAACAAGGGCTCGTCGATGAGGGCGCCCTTGCGCCAGCGCGTGAGAATCCAGATGGTCGTTGGGCGGGCGAAGGGGTAATCCGCGGGCACCCGCCAGTAGACGGCGCCTTTGAAGGCGCGGCTCTTGTAGGGCCGGTATGCCCAGTACGGCGCCGTTCGGTAGCGGCGTCCCGGATCATCTTCATCGTCATCATCATCCTCGTCCGAGGCGTCATCGCCTTCACTACCCTCCTCCTTCTCGTCGCCATCCTCAGGCTCAGCGGCGGGAACATCTTCCATCACCACATCCCCATCGTCATCCCGCCGGCCCTCTTTCTCTTCGTCATAGTCAGAGTCGGGGAATCGAGTATCCCAGCTGGCGAACTGGCCTGCGGTGACCAGGTCGTCCAGAACGCGAACAAACTCTGCCTCTTCCTCTTCGTCTTCCTTGCCCCCTTTCTCGGCCCAACCGTTGCCATCGTCCGGATCATCAAGGGCATGATGCAGCAAACTGCACGACCCCTCGTTCATGAATGGGTCGCACCTGTGATCCCGCACGTAGAAGTCGTCAGATTGCGGTAGCTTGAAGGGCAGGTCGGCGAACCCGGAGAAATTGGTAAAGCCCTTTGTCTCGCCTTTGTACACCACGACCCCGTCCTCGATGACGACAAATTCCTCGACTCTCGGGACGTCGTCCTGAACCAGGGCCCGCATGATCTGGACTGTCGTCTTGCAGTTCTCGAGGCGAAGAGTACGGATGCCCCCGCCGTGGCTCTTCAGCATGTTTACGAGAAACGCCGAGAGGTCAGCGTGCTGCTCGTAGTTTTTGATGATCAGGACCTCGAGGCAGGGCCAGACGGCGACCTGGCCGGCGCCCTGTCTCATCAGGTACTCCAGGGGTGTGTACTGCACATGGTCGCGAAAGGCCCACGCCTTCCAGTCCAGGCAGAGCTTGCGCAGGTATCGGGCCTTGAACAGCTCCTCCGACAGGCTGGTTAGGTCGTCCTTCATCGTCTGCCATTCCTGGGTGACCAACGGTAGCAGCGTGGGAGGCTCTCTCGAGTTGGCCAGAGAGAGCGAGAGCTCCTGGACGTACTGCAGTCCGCCGCCGCAGTCCTCCAACCCGTAAGCCAGGCGTCCGAAACTGGGGTACTCGTTCTCTTCCCAGACAAGGGTGGGCACGATCCCGTCCGGCCCCGTTCCCGGTGGGCCGGCCACTTTCCCGATCGCTTCGATTGCTCGAGTGGCGAATTCTGCGCCTGCGCCGTCGTTGATGTACGAGTCCTCGATGTAGTGGGGGTGGAAACTACGAAGGTTATACGATGTGAACTCGTAGCCTCCTGGGCTCTTCCACACGACCCGGTCTCGGGGCATCGGTGTAACTTCTACCCTCGTGAGCTTGGGCATGGAATGAAGGGCCAGAGTAAAGGGAACTACGAAGTTCAACTTGCTCGAGGCGTATAGGCCCGGACCATTCTCGGGAGGCTCAAGCCAGAACATATGGTTGATGGGGTCGTTCAGCGCCTCCACCAGCTCCTGTCGTAGCCAACGGTAGTCGTCCCTAGCGTTTTCTGGTAGCGACATGCTCTCGATATCGTTGAGAACCACAGGTGGCAGGTCGAGCCACCGGAGCGTCCTAACAGAGCCTGCCAGCTCAGGCGAGCCCGCGATACTCAAGAATTTGTTGCGGTCCGCCCAAAGCGTGGAGCAGATGACGGTGTCGAAGAGGACGGGGGTGACTTGGTCGCGCCACTTTTTGCAGACGAGCCGCAGTGACTTCAAGTCACGCTTCGACAGGGCGCCTTCCTTGACGACCAGCTGGAGAATCTCATTGGGACACCCGTTTGGGAAGTACACCGGGGCCTGCTTTGCCCGCCGCAGCGAGCCCGCACGGGTCTCGACCATGGTGGTGGCTCAAGGCCCTGCTTGCTGGGGAGCTGGTAACACTGGATGGTCGTGAGGAGTCTGCGCGGAGGCTCGAAGCTGCGTGCGCAAGTGAGCGAGATCTAGGGGTGTCGTGACCAAGCATCATCCATCGCGGCGACGAGCGGCATGCAGAAAGGGGCTTTATATACTACATGGGACCAGCTTCACAATAGATCTGTGGTGCATATAGCTTTGCCTTTTTGCCGCAGATAGCCAACCGTGGCCGGCCTGGATCAAAGGCATGGCATAAGTACAGTCATGAGCTTTTGGATCACAGCGCAGGTGTGGCGTGCTATGCTGGCCGTATGAATGGCGTTTACGACTGTCTGTGTTTGCCATGTTGATCCCATTCAAAAGTCTGGTCGCAACAAGTCGAAGTAGTTTTAGTACAAAGAGGTCGATCTCGGGGATGGACAACAAAGACGCCGATGTGGATTTGATACGAGTCTTTGTGTTCGGCAGCAGTGACAGCCCTGCCTCCCGTTAGACCTGGCCACAAAGAAAAACAGGGGCTAACTGGAAAAAGGGGCAGACCGAAAATAGGGACATCCAACAGCCACAAGTGGGGACGGGCGAGACATGGCCTGATTTGTCCATTCACAAGTCCCGCCTTCCCAAACAGCGGTCAGTATCTTGACTCAAGAGGCCCGCTTGGCTTAGTGGTAAAGCGTATCACTAGTAGTGTTCTGGAGCCATCTAGACTTGCGGTGATGATAAGATCGTCAGTTCGATTCTGACAGTGGGCAATCGACTTATCCTTTTTGCTCGTGAGTGTGGTGGACGGTAGTGTTTTGCGAGGCGATGGTTCGTGAGCTATAAAGTTTGGGCAGGCTTGGTTTAGTATATCTTACAGGTGGGCATCTCATCTATGGTGAGGCCCGAGAATAAATTAATTACGGGTGGAATGGAAAGGAACAAATGGAATTTGAAAAAGGAGTGATCTGGCGGTGTACAGCCGCCCGGCCTGGCAAAGTTGAGCTTTTGCGTTGTGCCCCGAGCTGTCGAAGCGGGCGCGATGCATGTCGCCTTCACCGCAGCTTAACTTCTTGCACCCCTTTTCGACCAGGCCTCATTATTCTATGCAACGAGATGACCGCCATATAGTGTAATAGATCCAACAAGGGGTCACGGAGACTCTAGATATCTTTATGAAACAGAAAAGGAACCTACCCAGGTATAGTCGAGGCAGACATTGGAAAAAAAAAGAAAAAAAAAAGGCGAGCCAATGCATTAAATGGGTTGTGCAAATGCCGCTCAACAGGGCAGAGGAAATGAGAAGCGAAGTTCTTGAAAACCCCAGGAATGAATTAACGCCACGCCGATGCTATGATGCAGTGCCAACATCAGTTGGATGCAGGAGAGAAGAACGAAAAGAAAGTCTATCTCGAGCCAGATGGCGCCACCAAGCGCCACACTTCGATTGATTCAAAAAAATCTCACCAAAGTTGGGGGTGTCTTTGTGACCAAAACGGGATGAGCGAGGAACAAGAAGAGCAAGAGGGAAGAAGGAGGTGGAAGGAAAAACGGGGAAGATATAACAGAACTCAGGCAGTGATTGCCGTGGCCGCAAGCCCCTCATAGGCCCTGTCTACAGTCCGACCGCCCATTCCAGGGAGGGTACGGAGCTGCGCCAGGCTGACAATCTCAACAGCCGCGCCTGACGGGGCGTCGCCGTCGCCGTCGCTCTGGCCCATGACGGCCAGGTTGTCGACCAGGTCCTTCGCCTTCTTGGCGCCGAAGCCGGCCAGGCCACGGATCAGGACCGGGTCGCGCGAGTTGACAATCTCGAGCAGCTTCTTCTTGCGCGGCGTGAGAGGCGTCTCGCGCTCGTCGTCACCCTCGACGCCGACCTCGGGGTCGTCGGTGCGCATCTTACCGGCCCTTGTCCGAGGCTTCCGGCTCGCCTTTTTCGAGTGCTTGCCGGGGCTAGACAAGGCCGTGCCGCAGTCGCCGTCGCCATCGTCGTCCACATCCGCCTCGCCGCCGTCAAAGTCTGGGTCGGCCTCGACTTCTGACTGGGCCGCCGCCTTCCTGCCGCTCCGCTTGCGGGGAGATCCGCGAGACTTCCTCCCGGCGCTGCTGAATGCCGTAGCCGAGCCTGCCTCGCCCTCGGACTTTGCTGCGAGCTTCGCCCGCAGCCGGTTGATCTTGCCCAACAGCTTAGCTTGGCCGGGAAAGAAAGGAAGAGCTGCCTCGTAGGCGCGCAAGGCGCCCTCGTCGTCACCGTGTTCCTTGAGCTGCCGCGCCTGCAGCAGGAACCGGAGACCCTCAGAGCGGCTCTCATCACCGCCACCAGCCCTGCCACTGCTCGAGTCCTGTATCCTGCGTTCCAGCTCGTCGAGCCGCTTCTGGACGGCCTCACTGATCTCGTTGCCAACGGGCTGCGGTGCCGGGTCGGCCGCGGCGGGCGGCGCCTGTTCTGCTTCTGCGGCCGCGCGGGCAGCCAGAACCTCTTGGACCTTGCGTTCAACCATGGCCTCGATCTGCTCGGCAGTTATGGAATGGACCGCGGAGGGCGGTGGGAACGCTACGGCGGGCGGGCGAGACGGCAATTGCGACGGGCGTACGATCTTGGAGGGACGCGGCAGAGAAAGCTCGGCTGCTCCTGGCTTGCGCTTGATGGGGCTTCTCGGGATAGAGGTGTTGGCCACGTTGGTGGTGTTGACGGGGCGCGCCGCTAGGGCGGTAGGCAGCGATGTTGGTTTAGACGCCTTGACAGGGCTCTGGTAGACGGCGAATGCCTTGGCGGGTTTTTCTTTTTCTGGGGGCTTGTCTGCATCCGCCTCGGCTTGCGCCTTGGCCGCAGCGGCGGCCCCCGCGGCCACATTGTGAGAGTTGGCCAGCAGCTTCAGCGGTTGGCGCGCCAAACCGGTCCCGGACAGACCCGAGTTTGTGCGTGGGCATTGTTTGTAGACAACCTCGTTCTCGATCTCCCGGACCTCGATGCGCTTGGCACGGGAGCTCACATTGAGGCTGCTGAGGGTGTCCAGGTGGTAGCTCTTGAGAGGAGCGAGGTTAAGAATCATGACTGTAATGCCGTTGTTCTGGCCCAGCGACAGGATGCGCGTCATCTTGGACTCGCGGTACGGGATCCGCTTGCTGCCGTTGCCAATGGCATCGACACACTTGGCCAGCACAAACAGGCTCTTGTTGATCGCAGCCGACTCGACGAGGCGCTCCTTGCCATTGTCCGTCCGCCGGTTGTCTTCGGATCCGGCAAGGTCAATGGCCGAGGCAGTGCTTTCACGCACGGTGCCTTCGGTCGCCGACGTTTGCGTAACCTTCACGCGCAGAATCGCGTGGCTTCGACTGCTGTGTGCGTTGAGTTTGGTAGCGGCGGTGACGCGGTTGTTGTTGGCCTCGATGTACAACTTCTCGAAGTCCTTTAGGTCGACACACGAGCGCTCCGACAGACCGACCACCTGTGTCCTGTTGTCCTTTTCGCGCAACGGCAAGCCTGTGGGTGTGCGCTTCTCGGGCGGCTCAAGCAGATCGTACACCTTGTCGTTGTAGATTTCGTAGTACGACAGTGCCACCTCGACGCTCGTCTCGCCCTCGGTGTCCTTCGCAATCTTCTTCCCCCGGCGGAAGATGGCGCTGAGGAGGCGGGGGATCACGCCACGTTCGGCCAGCTTAAGGCCGCCGCGCATGGTGTGTGTCTTGCCGGTTCCGGTCACGCCGTACGCGAATATAGTGACATCGAGGCCTTGGAAGAGCGATTTGACGTGAGGCGCGACTGCGGGGGAGAGGACAACGAGGTGAGTTTAAATCCTTCCGAGACGCCAATGGCCATCTTGGTGACTTCAAAAAGGATTGACGAAGGGGAGCGGACGTACTCTCGGCTGTAAACAGCGTCTCTTGGCTGGTCGACATGTCGTAGACGCCGTTGAAGGTGAAGGAGAACTCTTCCGAGTAGTTCTTGGGGTTCGGGATCCTGACGACATTGTGCGGCCTACCGTCCTCGCCACCGTCGGCGTGGACGATGATGTCCTTCTCGATCTCCTTCTCCAGGAGCGGACGTATCCTGGCGACGACTCGTACCGACATCTTTGGGAGCCTAAGCAGCCTTGCTAGCACCCGGCATCTACCTTGACTTGGTTCGGGGCCAGACGGGAGCAATGTGATCGGAACAGAAAGACACGAAAAACGAAAGGCGACATGAAAGAAACCTTTGGAAGGACCCGTCTCCGACGCGTGTGTCAAGCTCGATGCCGCAACCGTAAAGCGGCAATTGCCAGCCGACAAGTCTGGATCTTTAAAGCCGAAACCCTGCTCTGAATAATGCAAAACGGCTTTGGTCGATGTCAAGTTACAATTCGTGGTCAGAGCTTTAATCCTCGACGCGCCCGGACGGGACCCGATGTTGCTGCAGCCCCCGGAACGCGGGTCCACCGGTGGTCCAATGTTGCCATCAGCAACCGCCACCGCCGCCACGTGCCGCCGTACCAACCACCTGCAGCCATCTGATGGAGGCTGGCGCGCGCCTGGAAATCAAACGGCTGGCTAGCCGCTGGAGCAGGGAGGCCTGTGCGCCAATCGACCCCAACGTCGACGTCACGTGAGGGCTAAGCGGGGATAATCGGATTTTTTTTTACAAGCGTGGGAGGCCATGGCTCGATCTCGTCATAGGTTAACGAAGCCTTCGTTGATCGGGAATCCAAAACCCTCAAAGCCCCAACGGCTTCCACCATGGCGATGCGCGGTCAATTGCCGCTTGCCAAGCCGTCCCAGTTCTGGCGACTGCGCTCGAGGCCGCAGTTCGTCTGCAGGCATTGCCGTGCCATTCAGATCGCCGCTGCTCCGGCAGCCCAGACGCCCCAGACTAGCGGGGATGTTCTGGGAGCTCCCACAAAGAGGGACGCGGCTGGTGAGCTCTCTTCCCGTGCGCCGCTCACAGTCGAAATCTAATCCCGGTCCTGCGCTCCAGATGCCCGATTTGAGGTCCTCGGCTTGCCATACTCTCTCCTTTCCGTCACGCTCTCGGCCTCACAGAAGCTCTACACCCGGAGGGGCACCCTCGTCTCCGTCGCCGGCAAGGTCGAGAACGTGCGCAACTCCCCAGGCTGAGCTCCGTTTCCATTCCGCGAAGCCAGCAACGCAGCTGACCCCGGCTCCAGGCCCAATCCACCTTGTCCATCCTGTCTCCCCTCCGCCGCGCCTTACTCGGAGTCCCATTCCTCTACCAGCGCATATCCTCGACGACGCCCATCACGGCTCTGATAGGCACTAAGTCGCCCAACACGACATTCTCCATCCTCCACCTCGATGGCACCACCGATTGGATGGTTGCGCAACGCAACGCCCTCCTGGCATGGACAGGACACACCCTCACCCCCTCGCCCCGTATCCAGCGCGGTCTCTCGCTTGCCCACTGGGGCAGCACCCACCTCACCGGTCGCGGGCTCGCCGCCCTTTCCAGCCCCGGCCAGATCTACGAGGTCACCCTGGCCGAAGGAGAGGAGCTGATCGTGCACCCGAGCCACGTCGCCGCCTACTCTCTCGGTCGCAGGGCTCCCTTACCCTTCCGCCTCCGCAGTAACCGCCCGCTCAGCCTACAGGCCCCGGCGCTACCTGCATCACTTGACCCGCGATCGCTAGTGCCGGGGGGGCTAGCCAACTTTGTGGCCGCCGTGCGCCAGACCGAGACTTACAAGGGGCTAGGACGCCTGCTGCTGGCGCTTCGCACCGCCGCACGCCGCTCCATATGGGGTGACCGGCTGTTCCTGCAATTCTACGGCCCGACCACGATCCTCATGTCGAGTCGCGGCGTGCGCGTCGCGGATTCTCTGTCATCCGAGGACGTAAACGAGATTGCCGACGCCGAAGCAGGCGTTGTGGCCAATGCCGTCGAGCTATCGCGCAGGCCGGAACCGACCGTCGAGTCGCCAGCGGCGTCGAAAGAATCCAAGCCTGTTACTATCCATGTTGCCAATATCGGAAGGGATGGCAAGGCCAAGCTCGAGGAGGCCAAGGACTTGAGTGATTTTGTCCGTTAAAACGCCGGACTGGACCAGAAGTAATGTTGCATTAGCCCATCAATGTACATAATCCCTTGCCCATTTGTATCAATACCCGCATACCTGCCTATACGGCCAGAGCTGCACAATTCTAGGTCGAGAACTGGGAGATATGGCTCGCTTAGAGATGACATTGCATTTGCCGCAGGGAAGTGGTAAGGTATGGACGGCATCGCCCGCGAAAGACTCGTGCTCAGTTGTCTCAATAGACACTTCCCGCCCTCCGGCGAAAGCTCCGCCGACGAAGCCGCTTGCTGCGAGCTGGGTCTTATTAACAGCCTAGAGTCGATCTCAACCATAGAGACTGGGCTTGGCAGTCAGGAAATGTTCTCGAATTTGCCCAACGGCCTAGCATGAGAAACTCATCTTCCGTGCGCAGGATAAAACACCAGGGACGCATGGATGCCTTGACCCGGACTCTCGAGAGAGTCAGGGAAGGAACGCGGGCTGACTGACTTGCTCCCGACCAAAAAAACATCAAAGCACCCAAAGCGTGTATCAGATGTAGGCAGACGACGAAAAA
>GL876968.1:3243321-3262749 GCA_000193285.1 Magnaporthiopsis poae ATCC 64411 | reverse complement strand
TCCGCGTTCGCGTTCCGCTCGTACGAGGCGCGGCTGGTCGCTGAGGGTGAGGACTCGCCCAACACAGCCAAGATGCTGCGCGTTGCTGTTGACCCTTGTGTGGAGCTGGGCATATCAGAGGAGGACTCCCGCGACTGGGCGAGCCCGGTCTCGCTCGTGCCGCCAGAGGAATACCCGCCTGAGCTGTATGAGGCGTGGCTGTGGCGGCAGGGGACTGAGGGCGACGGCTTTGGTGTGGACAGATATCTGCGAGGTCGCATGTGATGCGTGACAGGAGAAGGGCATCTAGTTATGCGAATCGGAGTCCGTTACATGCGGGATTCGTGGGCACTTGAAAGGATATCTACCTCACTTTAGGATCCGACTTGAATAGTGCCGTCCACCGCTAGGTCGCTCAGAGGGAGGTGTCTGCTCCATTTTGTGATGGATAGCTCGCGTCCACTAGGCTAAAATCCGGGTTACCACTCCTGGGCCCTCACGTCCTTCGCCTTTGCCTGCTGCGAGGCTCGACTGCTGTCTTTGGCCCAGCGCAACAAGCCGTCATGTACTCTCCACCTTGCCTTTTTCATCCTCCTGCGGCGGTCACGGCCCAAAATAATACATCGCAAAGACTCTCCCCATGATATCGTCATCTACGAGAGGTCTCCAAGCAAAGGCCTCTCTAACTCTGCGTCTTGGAGCCACCTCTGGTGAATATTTCTCCCGAATTGAGATGGTATCGAGACTTCGTCGGTTCAACGTGCTCCAAACTCTGCACAACCATCGTCCAGTTCCGTCACCACCACCAACCAGCCTTGTGTTGCCTGCCACTCCTCTCCGGGCCACTAGTTGAGTTTTGCTAACTCACAGTAGCGGAAGGGAATGCTACACCGGAACCAGTTTAGAAGTTCGAAATCGGTGAGAGGGAGATCATGGAAAGGGTGGCCGTATCTCGTCTCCTGAATCCAGAATCGCCGGACTGCCAGGTCATCACCCAGCCCATCCCGGCGGCGGTCGCTGAGAAGTTCGCGCATGGGGTCGGTCAAGATGTGCACGCAGCGAAGCGCCTCCATTCCGTGGATGGCCAGGGTGAGGAAAGTCGACACCACGTCGGAGCGATTCGCCTCCCCCGGCACCACGTCGTAGGGAATCACTTCCTGCGACACCACCACCTGCCTGGTCCTGTGAAAGATGACCCAACTTGCGAGATCTCGGGCATCGATCCCGTCAGGGGATGTGGCGAAGAGACCCATGGCACAGAGTGTAGCGTAAAATGACGGAATGTTGTCCTTCGGGATAAAGAGGGCGTCCGTCTCGGGCTCGAAGTCGCGGACCGGAATGCGCGCAACCGGATGGGCCGAATAAGGGCGGCCCAGGGCGACAAACTTGAGCCGCTTCTTGACCGCCTCGCGAGACTCGGAGCAGACGCGCATGGCGACGGGGAAGGCCACGGGGACTTGGGGGATGTAGTGAGGGTCGCGCGCATGCCTTTTCTTGTTCCAGACCGCAATCTGCGGAACCGCATCCTCGATCGTGTCCTCCCAGATCTGGAGCCGCAGCTCGAAAGGGAGACGTGAGAATGACATCGTAGTCCGTTTTTCAGATTCTAGGTATGAAAGATATTCCCTTAGCTTTAAAATGCCGCCGCGTCGATGTGGTAACGAAGGGCGCAAACCTGTCTTCGGCCGCGAGCATTGCCTCTGGTTCTGAGCCTGGAAGACCAAGCCGCGTTCGAGCCGGGGTGCTTTGCCTGCAACCTATTGCTCTTTTCTGGACTGATGGATGAGGTGCGTGGATAGGTGGTTAAGGCCAAGAAAGATTTGGGCCTGGCTGCGAGTTGAGATGAGGGTGGGTGCTGCCGGGAATCCGATCGAGTGAATTGAGTTTGAGTTTTTGGTGACCGGGCAAGAGAGGCTCGGCTCAGTGCGAGTAGGAATTGAGGAACAATCCTCGGCTTCAGACCGGGCTGGCTAGATGCGGGAGAGAGTGGGAAGAATTACCACGAAGCAGCCAAATAAATTTCTTGATCAGTCATTCATGTGCGACATCGAAGTTCTTTTATCAATGACTACGGCGGCAAATCACGACCGCCGCTACCAGCTTGAATGACATTTTGTCCGTCCATCCTACTCCTCCAGACAGACGAGTGAGCCAGAATGATGAGAATGTTGCGCAGAGAAAAAAAGAAGGCATCCAGGAGCGTGCTCCATCTACTCCATGTCGCCGACCTCGAACCGCCCAGTCACTATGGCGCGCGTCAAGCTCTTGTCCCACACACGACGAGGGACATGGCGGAGGGCGCGCGTGTCGATACGCAGGACATCCAAGATATCGACCATACCAAACTCACTGCGTCCTAGGAGACTGCTAGTCGTCAGCCAGGAGCGACAGTGCGAGCTGGGCCCGGGACGGCTGACACACCAATCCCAGGACTGGTCGGACGATACCACCACGCAGCCGGATCGTCCGTTGGGAGAGCCGCCGCCGCCGCGTTGACCATAGCCCAGGTATTCACTCAAGTCCCCCTTGACCGCCATGGTGGCGAAGCGAATGTTGTCGTATGGTGAGACGAACATGCAGTCGAGCTCGGGCTTGTAGTCCCGCGCGGGGACGGCAACAGTGCGGTACACGGGTCCCCTGTAGAGACCGACCTCGGCGAACTGGAGAATGCGCTTGGCGACGGCGCGAGACTCGGCGCAGACGTGCAGGGCAACCGGCATGCCCTGGGGCACCTTGGGGTTGCGAGTATTGGGGATGTGCCTGCTCCACGCCGCGATGGTGCCGGCACGGTCGCTATATGGGTTCGCGCTTAGGATGCCGAGTGGGGATACGTGGTAGGCATGGTCAAACAAGTATACCCCCGGCGTGTAGTCCAGGTCTTGTAGCGTCATCTCCCAGACTTGGTCGCGCAGCTCGATGGGCAGGCGGTTGAACGGCATTTTCAGCCCAAGAGTTACCAGTTCTGGAGAGCACGATAGTGAAGTTGGCACAGGTTAGTCAATAACAGAAGAGTGGAGTGTGAATCGGGAAATACAGACCAATAACTTGGGTTTGCTGTGTTGTGATGCCTCGTCAACGTGCTCTCTAGGCCGGCTAACGACTCGGGATGGTAGATATCCTTATCCACCGAGACGGCAAGAGATTCGCGGAGGTGTGTTAAGCGTTCGAAACACAGTGGAAGGACGAGGCAGACCTGGTTGAGAGTTCGGGTAGTGGACGTCTGCTTGCGACGGACAAAACTAGCAAAGCTCCTGAAATAGAGTCTGACGATATAGAATCATGGAAGACGGGGAATGTGAGGAGAAGAGGTTGAGTACATGCTGCCTGACGAAAAGCACGAGAGGGGAGCTTTCACATGACGGCGACCAGCGTTCACCGATAGTTTATGAACTGGAGGCACGGTAGATATGCTTCCTGGTTAAGCTCAATGTTGGCGGAGAGATATAAAGTACCGTGGGCGTCATCCTCCAGTTGGCCGTTTAGCTTTGGTCTACCAATCGCGAAGCCACACAATGCACACTAGCTTGAGCAGTCGATTTTGGAATCAGTTTCCGAAACTAAGTCAAAAGGTTGAAGATGACAGACACGCTACCGCATTTGGAAATATGGAAGATGCTGATATGTGAAAGTGTTTGATATCCAAAACACCGCCGCTAATCTAGACATTGATAGCCAAAATCCGGTGGATCTAAAGTCCACGTGAAATGGTATGCAGATATATCTAAGCGCAGAGAATGCAGCTGGTTGGATCCCCAGATGGAGCCAGCCAGTCTGCAGTGAAATCTGGGCAGGAACAAGGGAAAGCCTTGGCTTCACGGCCTAGAGGAAATTCCCCTCCCACCAGTCTCGTCAGCCTCGGCATTGTTGACCTTTTCTGAGCCGTCGGTGTTGAACAGCGTCTCCTGGGCTGTGACGCGAGAGAAAGGCTGGTTAGCAACTAGTAGCATCACAGGGACCAACGGAAGGAAATAGGACCTGTAATAGCACAGCCATACTCACCACTCCAGAGCTCCGAGTAGAGACCGCCGCGGTCAATTAGCTCCTTGTGCGTGCCCATCTCGGCGACGCTGCCCTCGCGCAGGACGATGATGAGATCCGAGTCGTAGATGGTGCGCAGGCGGTGCGCCACAAAGACGCTCGTGCGCGCCTTCTCGCGCAGGATCGAGTTGATGTTTTGCATCAGCGCCTGCTCCGTGTGCGTGTCGAGCGCACTCGTCGCCTCGTCGAAGAACAGGAGCGGCGGGTCCTTGAGAAGGAGCCGCGATACAGCCAGGCGCTGCTTCTCGCCGCCCGAGATCATCAGTCCACGCTCGCCGACTTTGGTTGCGTATCCATCGGGCCACGACTCGACGATGTCGTGGATGCGGGCGCGCTGCGCGGCCGCGATGACACGCTCTCGGGGCGCCGACATGTCGCCGTAGCGGATGTTGAGCTCGACCGTGTCGTTAAACAAGGGCGTGTCCTGCGGCACAACTCCGATGCTGCGGCGCAGCGAATCGAGCGTGACGGAGCGCACGTCCTGGTCGTCTATCAGGATGCGCCCCGACTGGGCGTCATAGGAGCGGAAGAGCAGGCGGAGGAGTGTCGACTTCCCGCATCCGCTGGGTCCGACTACGGCAACCTTCTTGCCCGCAGGGATAGTGAGACTCAGGTCGCGCAGAATGGGCCGGTCTGGGTGGTAGCCAAACGAGACGTTTTCGAACCGGATCTCCCCGCCCTTGGTCAGGGCTAGAGGTTTCGCGTTGGGCTGTTCGGTGATGGAGACGTTGACCTTCTGGAGGTTGAAGAGGGTTTCCATATCGAGAAGGGACTGCCGCAGCTCGCGGTAGACGGAGCCCAGGAAGTTGAGCGGCACCGAGAGCTGGAAGACGAGTTGGTTGATCATGACGAGGTCGCCGACAGTCAGACTGCCCTGAGCAATGCCATTCGCCCCCAGGTACATCATGGCGGTAAGCGCGGTTGAGAAGATGACGTTCTGGCCGCTGTTGAGAAACGCGAGCGAGGTAGCGACCTTGATGGAGCTCTTCTCGTACTCCTTGAGAGCGTCATTGTAGCGGCCAACTTCGTACTTTTCGTTGTTGAAGTACTTTACGGCCTCGTAGTTGATGAGCGAGTCGACGGCAACCGTCGAAGCGCGGTTGTCGGCGGCGTTGGCCTGACGGCGGAACTTGGTGCGCCAGGCCGTGGTCCAGATGGTGAAGGCGGTATACGCGGACATGGTGACGGCAGTGATTGCGGCGAACTTGCCGCCGTACTGCCACGTCAGGATGCCGCAGACCATGGTGATTTCGAGGGCGGTGGGGATGACATGGAAGACCATGCTGGTGAGCAGGAAGCTGATGCCCTTGGTGCCGCGGTCGATGGCGCGGGTCAGACCACCCGTCTGCTTGGACAAGTGGAAGGACAGGTCGAGGCGGAGCAGGTGGTCAAAGACGTTCGTGGCGACGCGGCGGATGGCCTTCTGAGCCACCGAGGCGAAGACGGCGTTGCGCAGCTCCTGGAAAACGGTCGCGCCAACGCGGGTGGCGCCGTAGGCCAGGATCATGGTGCCGGCCACTGTGGCCGCGGTGCCGCCAGCACCGGCCATGACGGACGGGTCGATGTTCATGGCGTCGACAATGCTCTTGAAGTAAAAGGGTACCTGAACGTTGAGCACCTTTGCGCTGACGAGCAGCGACACGGCCAGCCCGACGCGCAGCTTGGTGCTCAGGCTGTCCTTGGGCCACAGGTAGTGTGACATCTCCTTGATGATGGCCCAGTCCGCCTTGCGCTGTTCCTGGTTCGTCTTTTCGGGAGTGGCTAGGGGGTCTGTGGAAGCTGTCGAGGCGCTCGCTGCCACGTTAGCCGAGATCTTCGGGGTCGAGGCTGGCTGGGCGCTATCCCTGACGGAGGGCGGCGAGGTCGCGGCTTTCGGCCGGGGCATGGATGTCATCAGGGCGCGGACTGATCCGCCTGGCCGTTGTGGAATCCATCGTCGCGGCTTGTAGACAAATTTGGAAGCCACTCTCGGGCAGCTGAAGAGCAGCGCCGTGCTCGTCAAACTCCTTGTGATCATCTTCGAGAGCGTCCCGAACGGTTGCTCGTCATCTTGGGCGTGGCTGTCGAGGCTGCGGGATTTCGGAGGGGGCGCAAACCCCTCGTGGGGTTACCTGGAAGCCGAGTGGGTGCTTCCTGGCCCTGACAGGCCCGAGAAGCGAAAGCTAATGGCGAGATCGCTCAATTGAAAGAGTTGGGTTTGCTGTAGAGGCGGCAGCAGACTTTGAAGCTCGAAAGCGATGTACCCTCGATGCTGTCCCGTCGCGTGCTTTGGTGGGGTTCAGGCGCGCAATGATGCAATTCGGCTGTGGAGCCTCAGACTCGGGCGGGTCCAAATCAGATTGGGTTTAGCGCTCGGCGCTTGCCCCTAGTCCACCTCCAGCAAACAGTGCCACTTGCCTAAGATCCGTGCCGCTTTTTCGCTTTCGTAGATCGCGATCAAATGCGAGATCCCACGAGGCAAAGCTTGAGCCTCGACGCCGCAATAAATCCCCGATATCTCCTAATTCGGTGGATTGGATACTGGCGACGTCTGTCTTCTCATCAGCAAAACAACCAGGCTTCCGAACTTCCATGCGCCCTCAAATCACGGCAAACACTCGGCGATTGATGCTCTCCGTCTTCCCCAGCTTTTTGGTGCCACCAGCTCAGGGGCTGGCGATTCCAGTGTCTGCCCATGACTCCTTGTGGTGCGCAGCATCATTCGTGCCTAGGCGAGGAGGCTGTCGTGCGCTTTATTGCTTACTCTCTTGGCTGAATCTGACCTTCCAGTGCTCTGCCCTATGGTGCCGGCGCTAATGTGCAGCTGAAAACGGACATATCGCTGCCGGCCTCACAGCCATCAATTGGCGCTGTGGTGGGTGCTGTGGCTTACTCTCGCAGGGCTCCATTATGCCCATTGCCCCTTTGGGTATTGTCGCCGTCCGGCACTGGCGCGTAGCTGGCACTAGCAAACCCAAGTATCTCTTCCGCGCCCGATTACTACCAATGTAAGGTCATGTTGGGGCTGGGCCCTGTCGCTGTGTGGCCGTGAGCGCGGCGTTACTGGATATTGCCGGCTTTGCGAGTCTCGCGTGCCGCCCGCCACCAGTAGAAGTCCATCGACTGCCCCAGCCCTGTCGTCTTTCAGCTGGTATATATCTAGGCGGCTTGGAAGACCACCTCCAAGCCCTCAGTCCATCTCTCATCATCAGCCTCGCCTTCTACCATAACCCAGACCCTCATATACCTCTACCAAAACATACCTCCTCTTAGCCTTTGCAGCCTTGTTCGTTTTCCTTGCTTTTATCGACTACCTCCTCCTCCCTCCGAACTCTACATTCCGATTCCGTCATGTTTTGTCTAGCAGCGCCCGCTTTGTCATGGCTGCTAGCCTTGCCTGTGCTCATCTCGGGCGTGCAGGCTGGCTGGAACCCAACGGGTAAAAACAATTTGGTTGTTTACTGGGGCCAAAATGCCGGTGGCAGCGCAAAGCCGCAAGATTTGAAAAAGCTCTGCGATGATCCTGCCGTCAGCGTTGTCGCTGTTTCTTTCCTCACTGACTTCAAACCCCTCAAGCTGAACCTGGCCTCGAATGAGGCCGGATGCCAAAAGATGGCCGATGGCCTGCTCAAGTGTCCCCAGATCGAGAAGGACATCACTTACTGCCAACAGACCAAGAAGACGACGATCCTGCTCTCGCTCGCCGGTGGCGAATACAAGGGCGACCATATCGGCTGGGGCAGCGCCGACGAGGCCAAGAAGACTGCCGACAAGGTCTTTGATCTCTTCGGCCCTGTCGGAAAGGTTCCGGAGGCGCAGCGGCCCTTCGGCAAGGCCGTCATGAACGGTTTCGACTTCGACTTTGAATTCCCGACTAACAACCTCCTAGCATTCGCACAGCAGCTCCGCAAGCGCGCCGACGCCGCGAAGCTCATCCTAGGCGCCGCCCCGCAGTGCCCCTTCCCCGACAAGAATCTCGGTCCGGTCTTCGACGGCGGCGTCAAGTTCGAGATGGTTGCAATCCAATTCTACAACAACCCTTCATGTGGCATCACATCTTTTAAAGGACAAGGTGGCGGCAAAGAGACCTACAACTTCGAACAGTGGGCAACGTGGGCCAAGACCAAGGGCCAGAACGCCCGTCTCGTCGTTGGCGCTCCCGCGTCCGCACAGGTCGGCGGCGGCTACGTTGGCCCTGACAAGATGAAGCCTATCATCGAGTACTCTGCAAAGTTTCCCGAATTCGCCGGCGTCATGGTCTGGGAGGCTACCGCGGGTCTGGACAATGGCTTCCTCAAGGCAGTTGGTTCGAGCCTCGCTGCGGTTGGTGGTGGCGCCGGTGGTGGCAAAAAGCCCGCTCCCGGTGGCAACAAGCCCAAGAAGCCTGCAGCCTCCCCAGCCGGTACCTTCAACCCCGGCCTCGCCCCGCCGGGCCTGGCGCTGCCCGAAAGCCAAAAGCCCATCGGTGGCGCCGCCGCCGCACCTGCGCCCGTGGTCAAATCCCCGGCACCCCATCGCCGCCGATCCTCGTCATCGGCCCGCCCCCGCTCTCGGAGCCCCGCGAGCCCCATCAACCGCCGCCGCGTCGCCAAGAGCTTTGCCGCCTAAGTGCCAGTGAGTGGTATTTCTTTGGGTCACGCAGTGATGCACCACGTTTCTATCTTTCTTTTCTTTCCTGTACAATCTTCTTTTCTTCTTCTCTTCACTTTTTAGCCTTTTCCACCTTTTTGTATCTTTTTTTTTATCTTATATCCCCCTTTGTCATTATTTTGCTTCATAGGGCCCCGGCGTTGATGGTGTTTAGCCCGATGTTTATACCTTATCGGAGATTTGGCGTTTTCATGTTTAGATTTAGATGGGTGCATAAAAATTGCGCCTTGATAGAATATTCATCTAGTTACACACCCCCAAAAGATTATCATTTCAGTCTTCACTGCGTTAGACTATCGCGTTAAACCATTGTGGTTTCTCTCTCCACGCATCTCGTCGTGACACCCGTTGTCAGCAGTTACACCCTTCCTCTTCTCAGAGGATTTTTATGCCCTCCTGGCTGGTCGACTTCATCCCTACCTTGTCCTTCCAACGCCAAAATTTCCAACTGTGGAAACCCTGATGCTGCTGCTCCGGATCTAGTGAGCACTGATCTTTGAACAATGATATCTGTTCCCACGCTGCAATGCCAGATTACCTAGATAGCGGACTCTTCCTGTACAGCAGTCTTCGGATGAAACGGCGGTGGATGTGAGAATTGGAATTCAGTGAACAAATTTTATGCATAAAAGACAGCGCTACACACAAGTACAGAAACAAAAATCAAAAGCGCCCTAGATATATCCCAGCTCTACTCTAACAACTCGCCTCTGCTGCGCGAGCGTCTCCGGTTCCGGCTCTCCCTCTCGCTCCTCCGCCATGTACCTGGATTCTTGCCGCTGGCCTCATCCTCCCGATCCGCATATCTACCGCTCCGTGTCAATGTGTCGGCAGCCGGGCCGTCCCTAGGTCGCGCGGCCCTCCTGCCTTTTAGGGAAGCGTCGCCTCCGCCCGTGTAGATCTTCTTGCCGGTGGCCGGGTGGACGAACACGTCCCACTCCTCTTGGTCCTTTGCACTCGGCTTCCCCCCTGGCCTGTGGTTAGTGGCAACGCCATGGTTGGTGGCAGGGCGTAGCTTGGCCGGCGGGTTGATGTTTTGTGGCCTTTTCTCGCCCCCTGTTCGACCCGTGAGCGTCCATGGGTTCTGCGTCCTTGAATTTGGGTTGGGTTTGGGTCTTGAGCCAGCTCGGCCATCCTGATCGCCGGGAATCTTGTCGGGGGCTATCTCGGGACCACGACGGCCTGATTGCTGGCCTGCAATTGGAAGCGCGCTTCTCAGAAGGTCTGGATCTCCCGGCCTTGGAATGGGAGCAGCCCCTGGCCCTGGCCCAAGGAGAAAATCAGGAGCCTGCTGTGAAGTCTTTGAGCTGGACCTGAGTGTTGCAGGCAGAGGAGCAGCCGGGGAATTTGATTCGCCTGGTTTCTGCTTTCGGGAGCCTGGCTGCGCCTCTAGCTCGGTATTGTGGTTGAGATCGGGCCGCCTTCCATCAAGAACCACGCCCTGTGCTGGCCTTCCGTGCCACGGAGCCGGTGCCTGCATCCTGGGCCCTGGCTTGCGGTGTGGCGGCCCCTGGATGGGCAGGTCTTCCTGCGTGAGCTTTTCTGTGGGCAGATCTAGCGAAGGGCGTACCTGGTGGCTAGAGGCCGGATTGTACTCGTCCTTGAGGGATATCACTCGCCCAGGAGGCGTATCTTCCGGCAACAGCCAAGGGACCTTGGTTCCAGGTGTAGAATTGGGAGCCTCAGTGGGCCCTCTTCCGGGGGTTTTGAAGTCGAGCATATCATGTCCCAAGGAGTCAGGTTTCTCGATGGGACGGATCTCCGACTCTGGGCCCAGAATCTGTTCGTTGAAGAAGGGGTGGTTGACCTTCCACTGGGGTGACGGTCGCTGAGGGCCGGGCATTGGGACTTTCTGCTGAGGTTGCCATATCGGAGGAGGTTGCGGTCGGATGCCATTACGACTGGGCTGACTGTTCCCATCCACGTTCTTGGTACCGGATGCGGGCCTAGGCCAAGGACCGACCATACCGACTCGGGCCGGGATGTTGACAGACGGCGGTGCCGCTCGCCACCGACTCTCGCCATCGCCCCGAAGCTCCGCACCATCGAAGGGCCGTTGGCTGCCATGTCTCATAGGGACGTGAGTGGGAATTGAAGGTAGCGGTTTCGTTCCTCTTGGTCTCCAGTCGTCGTCGCCGCCTTGATCCACCACCCTTGAGGGCCCTGGCCCGAAGATCCCAATTCCCTGCTTGTTGGTGCGGGGTGGCGCGAATGGCGGATCGTCAAGCTTCCAGTTCTTGTCGGCGTCCCCGTGATAGTAGTAATCATCTTCCTCCTCATCCTCGTCATCGTATGGGTCGAAAACTTGGGTAGGCCGTGGCCAAGGATCGGTGTAACTCGTTGCCGTTCTAGTGCTGAACAATGGGGTTAGAGTTCTCGTCCTCGTACTGGTGGGGTCCAAAGTCCTGATGATGGTACTTCTGGATGTTCCGGTCGTTGCGGTAGCTGCAGCCGGTCTGGTTGCAAAGGACGAATTTCTTGTCGTGTTTGCCCTGGATGAAGTTGTTGCCATGGTGTGGTTAGAAGTAGGGGCAAATGTCCGGGCCGGACTGTACGTCGAAGAGGTTCTCGTTTTGTTCGTCCAAGAGGATCTAGCGGTTCTCGTGCTTGTAGGTGTCTTGGTAGTCCTCCTGGATGAAGGGTCCGTTGTCGTCTGAGATGTCGTCGAGGTAGTGCTTTCGCTTGAGGAGGTTGTAGTTGTGGTTTCGGTAGAAGAGGTAGTTGTAGAACTCTCCACAGTAGTCGTTGTGGTTGCCGGGCCGGTATTACGGCTGGAACTGGAGCGGGTGGTCGTGGTAGTTGACTCTGAGGTTTGTCCCACTCCTGGTCGCTGGCTCTCGTGGTTGTCGCTGGGCTCCCTGCTTGAGTCCTCAGACCATTTTCTCCTTTCGTCGGAGGAAATGCTTATCCACTCGTCGTCAATGAGCTCCTCTATTCTGCGCTTGCTAGCACCCTTGTTAGCTTTCTGGATCCGAGGGCGGACGGCATCAGCGAACCGGGTCTGCGCTGGGGACGCCACCATCACCAGCCCGCCATCTAACCCATCGAGCAGTATCCTCCGGGTTGCCGGAGCGACATCATCTGCAGATCTCGTTTGGTGGATGCTGTGCCTGCAGTGTAGTTCGCCTCCAATTCTTCCCTCAAGTCGAGCGCAGGATGATCCTTGAGGGGCGGCCCAGCCTAGTGCCGCGAGCGCGAAGACGGCAGCGGCCTCCAGCCGCATGGCGGTTTAGGTATCCCAATCTCTTTCTGATGCTCGTTCTCTGCTTGCCGGAAGTATACAATGTGTGGTCGAGGCCTGTTTTATTTTGCCGCGCTAACTTTCCAAACAGCACCTCGTAGTCGTTTGCTCATGTGCTCCGGGTTGTCGTTGAATGCTTGCCAAATGAAGGCATCAATATTGGCTACCAAGGTTGCGCGCAGGCGCACAGGGAATTGCATTGTCCATATAGGATGCCAGAAGCCAGGCAGTTCTTTCCGCAGTTGCAAGAGTACAGTTCATACTCCTAGAGTAAACATCGACAGCGCCAGTAGTAATAGCTGGCAAGAAGTAGTAATGTTCCTCCTGTGCCATATCCTGTCTCGCCGTGACAGAGGGAAAGTGCTCCGATTAAAGATTCTCGCCTCAAACTTGGCGGTCGAATTTAGCGCAGCTTACTGTTTCCATCGCTTGAGCCATGAATTGATGGCAAGGCGCAGCGCAGTCCTGGGCGGCAAAGATGGATCCATATTAGAGCTGGGGTCAGCACCAGCCAGACATGATATGCTCAGCCCACCTCGCTAACTGGTTGATTCCCGTGTCACCTCAGGCATTCGGTGAGGATCCCACATTCACCCATCGATTGCAGCCAAAGCAAGAAGGCATCAATTGGGTCCGAGGGCGAGTTGGGAGAAACTTCAGCAGCCCGACAGTGACATTATCCCAGCTCTTCCCAACCAACGAGAAGCGACTTCTGCCTCCACCATCAAGGCTTGATGGCCGACGCCATTTGCCAGCTGATTCCTTCATAAACATGCACAGACCACACGCCAGCCGCAGACGCTAGGCAAAATCCACGTCGCCAAAGAGCACACAACCATAGCTGCAAACGCGCTTTGCATCATGGAACTCGCGATCCAGCCGGTGTAGCGAAGCCTCCAGGCCTCGAAATGGACCCTATCTCAGCTCTCGGGGCCGCCAGTGCCGTAGTTGGGATTGCGGGCTTCGCGATCCAGCTGTGCGAGGTGCTCCACAAAGTCAGCAGCGAGATCAAGGGCGCTCACGACAGCCTGGTCGCGGTTGTGACCATCATTGAATCCACGGTCGAATCCCTGAAGCTGATACACAGGTATCTGGACTTGGAGAGCCAGAACCAGCTGTCGGGGCAGAAGGGCGGGCTGTTCTCAAAAGACGCCCTCGTCTTTGTCAAAAACAACGCCGACAGGTGTCTACTCGTCTTCTGGAGAATCGAGGCTACCGTGCTGGATAGGTCGGACAAGAACCTGGAAGCGATTTTGCGGCAGAGACTGGCAGAGTTCGACTCCAAAGCCAGAGCCCAGCCGGGCAACCTCATGCTCAATCCAGAGCTTGTGCATCCATCGCTGTCATTCCTGGGGCGTCTGCGCTGGCCTCTGGTGGCACCCAAATTAGACGAGTTCCGGAGCCAGCTACAATTCCACCAGCAGTGTCTGTCACTGGTATTCATGGTCATTTCTCTCGGCGAGGTACGGAGCAAGCCGTAAGTCACTGCCTTTCCTGCCTGACTTCTGTTGTTACGCGGGCCGGGTCAACGGCTGACGGCAGGTTATGAAAAGGACCACTTCGAACCAAGACTTGGCGGACATGGCCAAGATGACCGAGGAAATAAAGGCCGCAAGCAAAGAGATCAAGTCTACTATGAAAGCGGTCCACTCCATCCGCGGCATGGTCCAGGAAGGCGACATTAACGTTGGTGTGCTCTTTGGCGAGCCCGGTGCGGGCGGAAAGCCAGAAAAGCGCACAAACTCCCGTCGTGCGCACGACGGCAAAGATCCACGAGACTCTCCGGAATCGCCACCGAGACCTCCAGTTCCGCGCCAACCGGATACTGGTAGAAAGCTAAATCTTTGGCGCCAACCAGCGCCAGAGGATCCTAAACCTGCTCCAAACCCACGGGCGCCTGGACCAATAGCTCAAGCCGTTGAGCTATCTACGGCCGCTGCGTCTTCGGTACCTCCACCTGAAAATCCGCGTCCTCCGGTCCCTATGGCCGACTCTCAGCCTGACGAGGCTGCCACGGCCAATGACCCGGAAAGGCTCGGTATTTATCAGCGTCCATCCATCGCTCATCCCGGGAAACAAGTCGGCTTCCATCCGCTGCCGGCTCCCACCCCTGGCCTTGTGCCCATGGGCCACAATTCGTCGCCTAGCCCCCCTATACCAGACATCCCGTCGTCCATTCCCAAAGATCCCCCAGACTCTGTTCCGACTATAGGCGCAACGGAGCCTCAAGCCTCCGGAGACGGGGGAGAGGGACCAACGAGAATCATGGATACGGATGGTGATGGTAGTGGTGGGAATGAGGAGCCTGACGATGATGAAAACGAGGGCACCAGTGATGGCGACCGCGAGAGACGCGCTGCCAAAATTGAGCTAGCTATCTCTGCCTTCTCAAGCTATCGAAACGGTCCAGTGTCAAGGTACATCATCAAGCGGAATGGAGCCCCAATCTTGCTGGGCCCTGCACCCCTCGGAAGGCTGGAAAGGCTGGCCGAGGCGACAAGGTGGTGGCCGTCCAAGGGAGCCATGTGTCGGACACTCGCCTCTGCAACCGAAGAGCAGCTGGAAGTCCTTGCGGGCCTTTTGGATCTTCCGGACAGCCATGGCAGATCCGTGAGCCGATCGATCCTGCGCGTTGGAAAGATCAAGCAGCGCGGCGGCCCAGTTTACAGGGCCTCTTCCGATGTTTGGGCCCTGCTTGCCGTCGTCGAGGACACAACCAGGGAGGAGTCGTCATTCACACCATATTTCACGGACATCGGGCGTAAAGAAAAGGATCCGGTTATCGTGGGGCGGGTACCGGCGTCGGGGAATCCAAAGGGCCCACCCCAGTCGGACAGGCCAGAGGTCCGATTCCAGGATCTTTCACAACTCTCGGGCAGCCGTCACGACTTCACCCGTCGGCTTACAACGTATCACATCTGGAAGATCCAACCATTTCTCGACCCCCGAATCTCTCCACACACCGTCAGCGCCCGCGCGGACTGGACGAGGTGCTTCGTCATAGAAGAAGATGCGGACCAGGATGAGATAGCTCGCCGATGCGCACACTTGGAAAGAAGCATCCTCGGAGGCCTATCGTCTACGTGGTCTAAACTGACTATCGACCAGCGCGCCCAGATTGCAAGGTTGGAAGAGCAGCTTGCATTCGAGGAACAGAAGGGCCCGTCAGGCAGGCCAAACTTTGCTTGGTACGTCGAATACATGGAGACCGTCAAAACGGCAAATCAGCGAGGCCTGTTCGAGGCGGTACGGAAGAAGAAGAAGGAACAAGCACCCGAGATATCCGCAATCCTCGTGTTTTTTACCCGCCGTCCTGCACATGGAGTGGACGTGGCACAGCTCTTTCACATAACTACCTCTGGACATGGACACGCGCCCCCGATATACACGCGCGTAGCCCGCCGCCATCTCTCGATCGAGACTCTAAGAGCGTTTAACATCGCCTTCATAGTCGACCCGCAGGTATGGAAAACCGTCTGTCTCGTTTTTCTGCACTCATTCTTTCGAACACCCTGCCCGTGCCATCCTAGGAAGAACTGGCCCCTTTCGGATAGGTGCAGAAAACAGACATCGAGTGCTGACCCCTCTCACAGGATCCTGAACATCTTCTTATTAAACGCCCGATCCATGAAGAGGAGCTGGACCCGCTTTGGGAGCACACCCGAGCCATTCGGGAAAAACGGCGTGGATCCGCTCCTATAAACACCCGCCCACACGGGAGCCCGGTCCTTTCGACACAAGACGGTGACCATCACGGCCCGGATGCTTCCTCATCAACGGCCACTTTTGTGCGTAAAGACGGCGAGGCACCCCCACCGCCATCACGCCATCGACGTCATCAGCAGGAGGAAACTGCGCGGCGCCGGATGGAACTGGAGCATCGGATCCAACGCGAGAGAGATCTAGAGGCGGAGGTTCGGCGCAAGAGAGAAGCAGAAGAGGAAGCCCGCCGCCTCAAGCAGGCAGAGGAGGATACCCGCCGCGTCAAGGAGGAGGCAGAGGAGGATGCCAAGCACCGATTTGATCTGGAACAGGAGGCTCGACGCCGCGAGGAACTGGCTGCAGCCATCCAGCGCCAAAGGGATCTGATGGAGGACGCCAAACGCCGAAGCGACCTCGAGAAAGCCGAAAAACAACAGGGGCCTCAGGAGTGGCACGTGGCAGAGGGCTCTCCATACCAACCGATTCAGAGTATGTCCAGTCGGAGTCGGATGATACCAAGGCCTTCCGAGCCGAGCTCAGCCCCAATCAGATTTTCAAGAGCCTCCAACCAAACGACCCAGCACGACCGCACCACCCAATCGACAGAGCCCCTCCCCGCCGGGCAATCGATCAAGCCCCGTCCCGCCAACCAATCAACAGAGCCCCGTCATTACCCCGATAGTCTTCCCACGGACCTGACAGAAGCAGAAGACGGCCCCACAGCCGAGGATGACGACGATTCCACAGCTGAGGATGACGACGACATCGTGGCGAGGCTGCTGTCGCGATGGACACCCGCGGGAGCGGGAGCTGGCAGCGTTCATGCAAGCCAGGAAGCTGCCGAAGGCCCAGGCCAGCCATCACGCCCGGACCAGCCATCAGGTGCATATATTATCGCCAGCAACGTCCAGGAAAGAGAACGACTCGATACCCCTACCAACGGCAAGGCGAGGAAACTCAAGATGGATGGGAGGAGTCGGTTATTCGGGAGGCCCTGAGGGCTTGGATTTTGATATCGCACCCTCAGATCAGACACCCAAACAGCAGTTCTCCAGGCGCTGTAATAATTCTTTTTCTTTCCCATAGCAGTTATTGGTCATCGGGATGTGTTCGTGGCCCTGAAATGCCCCATCAAATACGATCCAAGCCAAGCCCAAGACACTCGACTCACCCCCGCCTCCTTCCAGGCAGCACCAAAAAACAAGCATGATCCGAGATAGCTGCCATGGCACATGGCCTGTCAATCTGCTGCCATGGTGATATCAGGAGCGGATGGCACATTTATTGGGTCTGCCTGCAGCCTCGTTACCAGATTCTGAGCATCTCACAAACGAATTGGATATCTTCCGACTGCGTGCAAGGTAGCATTTCCATTTATCCGGCTTACGGAAACATCCGATGACAACTGGATTTTGCTGCTGCCAAGCGCCCTTTTCCCGCATATACGCTGAGCGTGATAAAGAGAGTAACATGAATGCAAAGTCCTGTTTCTAAAATAGGCCTCTTCTCTCCACAGGGGTCCGTCAGCCGCACGCGAAGCCGGTTTGCGCTCCCACGGCAGTCAGGAGGCCGGAATCCTTCCCAGACATAGGCAGATATCTAGATAGATACTTAAACGATGCCCGTCTCCCCGGGCAGTCTCCTCCTCGCAGATCTTTGTACGGTGGTGAACTCCTGCAACGTTCCATTGCCAGAAAAAACAAAATACAAAACGATGGTTTCCCTTACCGCGCTGACCATACTGGCCACGGCCATGCTCGGCAAAGCCACAACCGCGGCTCCGGTCGACGGCGCCGTGGCGCCGCCCCCCATCGTCGAGGCTGCTCCCGTGCCGGCCGGCGGGATCCCCAACACCCTGGTTCCGTCGTCCATCTTGACGACACGCAACCCGGAAGACGGCCTTTCCAAGCGGGCCACCACCGAAATCCAGTTCTGGAAGGAGACCCACTTCAGGGGACAATACGCCATCTCGCTCTTTGAGTCGGGAAATTGCTGTAAGTTTTTACGATGGCCGCTCGGCCTGAAAATCCAAACCGGGTGTAGTGGACAAAGAAAAAAAAAGAAAAAAACTCGCTCTCCAAAGCTCTTTCTGACACATGCATGCACTTGCCGTCCCCCAGACACGTTCACCGGCACTTGGGACCACTGGAACCAGGCCGTATCATCGATCAATATCATCAGAGGCGGTCCATGTTGGGTATATGCGTAAGTGGCTATCCGCCTACGTTCTTTTAATTTTCACCTGTTATATCTACATGTTTAGACGTATGCTCGCCAAGGAAGAGAAGCCCACTTTTCTAACCTTTGATACAGAGGCATACGCTGCGACATCGCATCCCTGGGTCCCATCACATCCGGGACCCCGATTCCAGAGCTGGGCAAGTTCGGCTGGGACGACAGAATTGGTTCGGTGAGGTGCAACTAGGTTCGGCCCGTCGCGAAAGATTGGGCTTGGGAAACTTGGGCGAGGGTAATAAGAGGCTCTTATCCTGATCCTTTTTTGATTCTCCCCTTAACCCTAGTGCTAGAACTCGCCTTAATTATGCATAGTCTGATGAATTGAGCGCGTGATTCGGTTGGCCTTACCAAATGCATGTGATCTTTACCTCCATCTTCCAAGCTCTACAAAGAATGCAGGTATTTACGATATAGGTGTTATGGATGCTTTGGCGAATGGCAAGGCATTTTCCAGGAAAGAAAGCTTGCGAATTCTTACCTTCCTCTCCAGCCCTTGAGTTCAGAACCCTTAGAACATTTGGTCAGTGTATTTGATCAATGAATTTATGTTGGAATATAAGAACAGACGTTATAGGGTCTCTAAACCGCTACAACGGGCGAGGTGCGAGCGGCATCCACGGCCATAAAATTGTTGTCACCAAATATATGGTCTGTCGGCGTGGAAAACGTGAAATCCTCTCGGCCGAGCATCCTCAATGGTGGACAGCGTGGGGTTCCGGCTAAAAGAAGGCCCCAGCACCCAAAGGCCCACTGACCCTCAACCGTTTTACCCGGACAGTTTACTGCCAGCCATCGAGCCGGTGGGCTTTCTTCCACGAATAAACTCGAAATTTACACTCTTGTGGGTGTCAATAATCCTTTAGAATCGCTGCTGGCCCGCCGCTGTTTCGTTTCCGCGCCTGCTTCGGCGGATTCCCATGGGGTGCGGCGATTCAGGGGTCACTCCTTCCCTGAACAATCAAGTATCGTCGTGCCACGCAATGAGGGACTGCTACCCCAAATTTGACAGCAATATCTACCAGCTACGCGAGGAAAAGAAAAGAAAACGTCCGGGTGAAGGTGTGGCATGACCCTGGAGGTCTTCACCTCGATTCCATGGCTCTCGGGGGTGGGGACGACAAGCCGGGATAAAACTGGGGGGGTCAAACCTGGAGAACATGGCGATGCGGGGAAGCGTCCGACCGACATCGTCATGCTGCATTGGGCGCACGCGATGGGTGCTGGACCGAAGTGCTCTAGTAATCTCCCGGTAGAATTCACCGCGCTCGCGGCGGTATTTTTCCACACTCATAGGTGCATATAATAGCCGGCGATATCACTTGTAAAAAATGCCCAAGTTCAAAGGCAGACCGGCGCTCCGGCCAACACTCCACCGTTCGTCTTGGCAACCAGCAGCCCTCCAAAGATGAAGCCCAACTTCGCCAACTGGGCCCTGCTCGCGGCCCTCGGGGCAAATGCGGCCTCCTCCTCGCTCCTTTCCTTCGGCGACGGAGACAGCCCCTACCAGCTCGCAGCGCAGGGCGTCGCTCCCGTCATCAAGGTGTCCGGGGATGACTGGCCGGCTGTGCGGCGGACGGCCCACGACCTCGCGGCCGACTTTG
>GL876968.1:3227495-3239964 GCA_000193285.1 Magnaporthiopsis poae ATCC 64411 | reverse complement strand
GTCGGCGGCGCGGGAGCCGGGAGAGAGGACGCGGTGCTCGAAGTCGGTGCGCTTGCGGACCAGGTTGCGGATCTCCTCCTGGGGGGAGAGAGAAGGCGATTAGCGAACAATCCTAGTACCCGTGGGCGGAAAGGGCAGACGGGTGTAGTAATAGCTCGCAACGAACCCTGTTGAAGATTTCCTTATCCTCAAACTCTCGGAGTTGAGGTACGGCCTGCTCAAGGTAGAAACGGGCCTTGTCCGCGACGCCCGCCATATTGAATAGCCCGGCCGCCTCCTGCTTGATCTAGCTGTGGGATGTTGTTTACGTTGAGCTAGCGGGCAGATCACGGATAATGGTGATTTCTTCCTCTTCGTCGATCAATTTTCTCACCCCAAATTCTGGGTGGGCCGTGAAACTTTTTAGTGGGGTCCCAGTTGCTTATCGCTAATCCTGAATTGCGGGTTAGGGTTGGACTAATTCCCCTGAACCGCCTCAATACCTACGCTTATCCGTCAATACTGGCAACTGAATCTGTACTTTTGGTCCATTTGCAATTGGTCTAGCTAATATCAAATATCACTCGTAAGACCGCATCTGACCCCCTCAGTGCTCCCCCCTGGTGCCTACTATTCAAGCTTGCTCGTAGTCGACGGGCTTCCCCTGAACGGCCCAGAGCTTTTCGCCTTCTGATCCAGTCTCGGGCGGGTACAATCCAGAGATCATCCAGAGCCGGCGGTCCGTTTCAGCGATAATGAACTCCCTGAGATACCACAATGTCAGCGTAATTACCTTCTGTGCGCAAATCAGCGTATTGGACTTCTTGCTTACCAATCGAATCCTTTGTCCGTAAGGTGCGGCTTCAGCAGCTGGTTCAAAGTGTCCGTAGCCCGCCGGTAGACTTGGTCATCCTCCTGCAGCCTGCGGGCGACGTGGTTCACGAAGATTCTGACGAAGGGCGTCTTGCCGACCAGCGGCTCTCCTCCGGAGAACATGTCGCCGGCCGGGAGTTGCACGAAGTTTACCGCGACATAGAACGCTGCCAGTTTTCACGAGCATGAGAAAATGGAACTTGGGGTACTCGCCCACGACCGAAATATGGAGACTGACCTGGAAGACCGATCCTCGTGTAAAAAGATGTGATGTCAGCCGCCAGAGCACGCTTCGACTCTGGGTCCGTGAAGACCTCGGACGGATGGTAGACGAGCCAAAGAGGCATAGCTGTTTGTCCGCTAGAAAAAAGTAAGGGTGAGAGGGTATTTGGAGGGAGGAACGTTAAGATGGGGGATGAGCGAGAGATGGTGAGTTGAAAGTTCAGCAGGGCTGCAGCGTAAGGGCCGACTTGGTGACTTTTTATAGAAATTCTACAGATTTGATCAGGATTCATCCAGCAGATGCATAAAAACGCTGGCATTCTCCATCTAGCTACCCCACTGGGTACCGGAAGCCGTTACGCTTCCGCTTTGTGCTGTTTATTTTATGATTATTGATCTGGACCGAGTTCGGGCAACGAAACCGGCTGTTCGCCAATACAGGTAAACAGGACAATATCGGCGAGAATCATTAATCGCAAGCTGCGGGGGGAGCGTTGAAAGCATCCCTCTGGCGCATAATCATGGTGTCCAAAAGAAAAAGATCACTGAGCATGGCCGACGGAGGTCTTTGTCACTAAACAGAAAACGCAACACTGTTCGCCCGAGCCAAGAAGCATTGCTTCCGGCCCGGGATTGGTTATTTCTAATCTCCTTTGCAATTGATTACAGCCGGGGATCAGTTCTGGTTTGTCATAGAAGGTTATCAGGCGCGGGAGACATGGGGTGGTCAAGTAGGGGAAAAACATACCATTTTGCACCTTTTGGCAGTGCGTAGAAAAGTACTTCGTGTCCGTGAAGTCGCCATACCCGATCTGTTCCGCGTCGCCGTCGTCACCCTTCACATAGCCACGCAGGTCATCCGGCCTGGTGTCCGGCTAGACGCCCTCTCCCTGCTCCGTCTCGTCGATGACGAGCTGGCCGGTCGAAAGGCATACGATAGAGGCCTGGTCACCCATACCCTCGCTCGCGGCCCTGGCCGCAGCGACGCTGCTGAAGACCTTGGGCGCTATGTCAAGAGTGCCGTCCTGGAGCAGCCCAGGGCCGAAGTTATACAGTCGCCAGTCCTCCGAGCCACCCTTCTCCTTGGCCAGCTGCAGCTCGCGGCGGCCGATCCTGACAAGAAAGTCCAGGCATGGGAGTTGGAAATCTCCCAAGGTGGCGGCGTCTTCGGGGCGGAGGAAGTCAGCGTAAAGAAGGGACAGCCGGCTGATGATGTAAGACAGCGTGTCCGAGAGAGACTCTGTCGAGGAATTTAGTTCGGCGGTCGTCAAGCTGTCCTGAAGCTCCCTTAGCGCGCGCTCGGGGCCCGATGCAGGACCCGGGAGGGCCAGAAGCTCAGCTGTCAGTTGGACCAGGTTTGGCACGTCCCAATCGCGAGGATAATAGTTTGCGGCCTCGACGCCGAGATGCTGGGAGGCGCTTGCCTCTGCAGTGCCTGTATTCTCCCCATTGAAGCTGCCCAGATAGAAAGAAATCCGAGCGCCGTTGCTGCCATTGTGTTGGTGGACCAAGATGTTCTGGGCCTTCACAACGCCGTGGATCACATCGGCGACTGCGTAACTTGAATACACAGCATCCAAAGCCTCCACCATCTCCACTACAAACCGCAGGACAATCTCCCGGGGCAGGCGAGCCCCCAAGGCCCTGCAGTTTGCAATTAGAGTGTGGAGCGTTCCCATGTTGTGGTACGGGAGGTAGAACGGCTCCAAAGAGTCCCTGAACGGTGTCAGCGACCACTGAAGGTTGGGTACTCGGCCCTCTAAAGATGCGAAATCACCAGGGGGCTGCCCCCGGCCTCGCTCCAGTATCTCGTCCTTCTGCTCAACTGTCATGCCGTAGCGATATAGCGCATGAGCGAGCTTGCGGCCAGCAGAGTGTGCCTCGATTGCTTCAGGACTGCTCAACGTGGTAAAGCGAAACAGGACCTGGCACTTTCCCGTGCGAGCGTCAACCCCCATCACCTTCTGGACAGAGTATGGCCAGACTGAGGCTTGGTTGTCCACAAAGAGTGTGTCTCGGTCGACATCATTGAAGAGGATGGCATAGTTGAGGGTTTCGTCTAGGTCCGACATCTCGTCAGTGCTGTCACGTCTGCAAGGGTTTAGAAAAGACCAAACGCTTGCGGTGGTAATCCCTGATGATACCTTCCTTGATTCGCTCGGCTAGCTTTGCACACTCTCGTCGATTCAAGTAAGGCCTTTCAGAACTGGTGGGTCGTCCTTGTAGACTTGTGAGGTTTGGGGTTCACTCGAACATAGAGGCTACCAGCATTATATACAAGTCCAACACGCCTAATGCCCAAAGCCGAACACATTTAATTGCTACTTTCTTTCATAGACCATAGGGTCTTGCAAAATCTTTTCCACACAGGGTATCTGTAGCAAAAACTCAACAAAGAAGATCGGAATGACCTACCTCTTTGTGGCTAGGATGTACACTTCTGCCAAAGCATTAGCTATGCTTCAAGCTCAGAAGCAAGGCAGCATGTAAGACAAAGCGCGTGGCAGCTTGACGCGAAGTTACGCAACTAGCCACAAGATAGAGGGAAACAGAGGTGGAAATTCATGCCCAACACCCGTCGGGCAACCAACAGACGCGCCGAGAAGCCAGCGATTCCCATAAATACATATTTGATGCGCTCAAACAGCTACATCCTTCCCCTTACCATTCTTGATGTCTCCTGTCGCAGAGCCGAATAAGCCCGTAAAACGCTCAAGCGCAGATTTCCTTTTCGTCGAAAGACTGTCATCGTCCTGCTCCCCTGCTCGTGCTATCCACTGCTTCTCGTCGAAGCCGGCGTGCTGGTGAAAACCCGGGCCCTCGGACGGTAGGCCACGGCCTCCGTCCCCTTTCCCGTATGACGTGGGAGGTGCAAGAATCCCATCGCTGCTAGGTGTGTATGGCGGAGGAGGTCCGAGTGGGTGCTGTTGTTCGTAGATCGGCTGGGCCGCCACCGGCGAGGCTGCCGGCGTGGCGGGAATAGGCCTACCCACTCTTCCAGGTTGCGTTGGGAACCAGACTGGCTGCTTCTGCTGCTGCTGCTGCTGCTGCTGCTGGGAGGACTCGGCACCGTGAACGCTGTCGTATCGATGTTTTGGGTGGCAACGAGGGCCAAATGGACGGCCGGCCATGTTTTGCTGACGACGACGACAGGACCTCGGGCACATCGTGACTGCTTCAAGGCGGAGATTTCGGCAAGGCGGAGATTTCGACAAGGCGGAGATTTCGACAAGGCGGATATGTGGTCTCGCTCCAGAGAAGATTAACGGAGGATTGTGGGACAGTCCGGCGAGCATTGAGAGCCACAAGGTAACAGGCGGCGGCAAGAACAGGGCCTTTTATGGCGGGCAACAGCACAAGTCATCTTATCTCTTCATCCGATGAATGTGCGTCGCCGCCTCGTTCCAGAACGCGCGCGTTTGTCTTCGCACTCGGAGCGTGCTGTTAGTGTGGCCAGAAAACTGTGTAAGGCTTTGGACGCCGATTGGCAGATCTGGCATCTATTGAACCTTCGCACTCGCTTTTCGCGGGCAAAAATTGGCCCGATCTGCTTCTGAGCTGACCGTGCTAAGGCGCCCGCGTCATGCAAGACTGGTAGTGACCAGACTTAGCTAGGTACCTATTCTTAGCATCTGGGAATCTTCGGATTCTGTTCAGACGAGCACACCATGGCCGAATGACACGCCACCAAATCGACGGAGCAGCCCGAACGCGGGACATTCTACCTGGCAAGGGCGCGAGACGATGACGCAAATGACATTCATGGTTGCTTCCTCCCTACTCTATGTACCGGCCTGCCGGGGGGCCCAGGTAGCTGGGTTTGACACCGCCGAGGTCAATGACGATCTTTTCGAGCACAAGATTGGAATGCCCGAGCCAAACGCGAACCGTGTGTTCCCCAGATTGCAGCCTGCCCAGCTCATGGCGCCGGAGCCACGCGCAGTCCTGCACGGCCTCCCGCCATCCCTCGGGCAGGTCGCCGCTACTTGTCCGTGCCGCCACGTCCGGCCCCTGCGACAGAAGCCTGTGCACCTCCCCCACGGGGCCATCGTCGACCTGCACCGCATACGACATGGGATGCGCGGGGTCGAGGTCTAGCGTCATGTTCAAGTAAAGGAGCAGGACCGCAGCAGAGGAAGGCTCTGAAAACACGTACACCTTGTACTCGAGCGGCGCGTTTCTGGTGTCGGAGGGCGCCGGGGTAGAAGTACCGCTCCTTAGCAACGCCACGGCACCTTCCATGGTCCGACCCAGATCGGGAAGCAGCTGGTAACGCGCTGGCAGAGGTCGGCGCGCGGCTGTCGCGGGCATCGCAATGTGGCCGTCCGCCTCGACGAAGCCACCCTTGAAAGATGAAGGAAGCCGCCGGCCGGCGATGGGGAGGTGGACCTGCTCAAAGTCGCCTTCCTGCGAGCGCACATCTATCAAGACCTCCTCGTCAAAGTCGTCGGGGACCAAGTCCCAGTCGATCGTAATATGGATGCGGGCGTCGTGCTCTGGATCGTCCGAGCGCGGGTCCAGCGAGCCCTCGGTCTGGGACAGGCGGACCCAAGAATGCATAGCGCACGCTACTGTCCAGTGGATCACCAGTGTCCCCCGGGTGAAGATGTCGAAAAACCGGCTGCTTGGACCGTACCGCGTCAAGAGTCCCAGAGTGACGCCTGGTACGAGGTCCCTTCGGGAGGGGTGCGTCCGCTCGGACTCCTCGTTGATCCTACCGGCTCTCACCCCTTCATGCCCTTCCACGGCAACTCCCATCTGGCCCACGATCGGATTTGAGTTCTAGGAGACTCAGCACCAGGTCATACATCCAAGCAGAAAATAGGACGGATACAGCAGCATACCTGTCTCGTCTGGACATAGCATAGCCCAGAGATCATATCTCGAGATGGTGCATGCCATGTGTCGCCATATCCCATATGTGGCTGGGACATGATGTGATTCCACTTGCCGTCCAGGAGCTCGTGGAACTACCACCTTCGAGTCAGCAGGTGGGACGATTTCAAGCGCTGGAGGAAATCCAAGATGGGTTCCGAGGCAAGAGTCGTTCACCTGCCCAGCTTACCTGTTCAGAGAGCGTGAAATCGGCATCAAATAGCTCGAGAACTTTCCTCGCCATTGCGTTGGTCGTATTGCGCCGCTGCCGCGCAAACTTCTGGTTGCGGGCGAGGGTCATCTGCAACAGGATGAAGATCTGCGAGGCCTTGATGGGATGGAGAACGAGCTGGAACACGGCCGCCTTCTCGGCCTCGTCCCGCGCCCTGCTGTGAAGGTTCTCCGCCATCACCAGCAACTCACTCCACCGCCTCGCGACAGTCTCTGCCTCGCCATAGTGTAGTAGCGAGAAGGTGGTGGGCTCGATATGTTCGTGTCGGCGGAGAGATACGAGTCGGTCGTATCCATGCCAGGCTGCAGCGATGTCTTGCGCGAGCGCTGTGCTGTCATCGCTGCCGTCGCCGAACCAGGACTCGGCGGTTGGTTTGTAGAAGGACTCGATGCCGTCTGGTGTGATAGAGTCGATATTCCATGCAAGCTTCATGGCGAACGTCAGGGGAAGCTCCATCGGCTTAATGTCGCCGATGTTAAACACTGACATGCGGAAGGTTGTTCTCGACTGTTAGCGGAAAGGAAGCGATTCGACATTGCCCCAAGGTCAAAACGAGAAACATACCCCATATCCGAGATGCGCATCTCGTGTGCGCCTCATTGAGCTGATGCCATATCTTTCCCTGAAAGTCATCACTCATGTCAGCACCGATGGAATCCGGGAAGCATAGTACAAAGCCATGCGCTCGGAGCTGGCGGGCATGACGGGAAAAGAGGACTTGATCCACACACAAGTCCGTTCGGATTGATCCATTTATAGCTTCGGGGATGTCCCACGTATTCGAAGTGGTAATAAATCTGGCAACACCCATCTCGTCAGTACTCCAGATTGTCACAAGATATACAGTCTCCACCAAGCGAGGAGTCGTTACGAACCCCTGCACCGCCCTTCCTCTTCATCTCCTCTTCTGTCGGAAGACGCCGTATGGAGCCAAAATTGTCGTCGGAGAAGAGCAGCGTCACATCTTCGGGAACGCCGAGTCTACCGCTATCGAACTGGGTTTGCACTTCTTTGTAGAGAGCGAGGAGCTCTGGCTGGGTTCAACCCCATCGGTCAGCAAGGAGAAGCCTGTGGTTTGGTGGAGATCTTCCCGGCGAGACAAGACATTAAGCACATACGTGGTACTGCGTCCTCCCGGCCATGGGCCTCCTTGAATATGCGCCTTTGTGTGCGAAGGACGTCCGCAATAACCGCCGCCGGATCTGGCGCGTTCATTCCCTTGTCGTACTCGCCTCGCATGCCGAGCGTCACATAGCTTTCGAGAGACTTTGCCCGCCGGATGCCTTCCTCAAAGAACTGAGCTATCTTCTTGGAGTTGGTCGTCCAATCCCAACTACCGTCTGGATTTTCGGCGAACTAAAGCCGCGTGTTAGCGAAACCCGTTCCGGCATCCTTGATCCAAGGCTCTATAACAACGAGACACAAAACCCAGGACGTGGCATACCCACTCGCTCGTCGCACGCTGCATTGGCTCGTGGTGCGACGTGGAAATAACAATTCCCATTTCATCCGCGAGCCTCGCGTTTTCGGGGTCGTCAGTGAAGAAGATGGCCCCTGGATTGGGGTATCCGGGCCACATTGCCGGCCACAAAAAGCTATGATCCGGTTCGTCAGGGCTGGTTCTGCGCTATGAGAAAGGTGGCGGGCGGCTTATCAATTCTTACTTGGCCTAAGACAGCGGATATAAAGGAATCAGTCATAGGAGTCCTATCAACATCGCTGTCGAGTGCAAGGATTGCCATCTCACCTTCAGCCGCAGGAGCAGCTCATAAACCGTCCTATAGAACTTGTGGTTGTAGCCACCATACTTTTGAAGTACCCAGCCCGTGAGCTATAACAGCCTAGTGTCAGCTGCCGTCTGCCGGAACCATTCCCATATGTCACATTCAACATCCTGTCCCTAGTTCAACTGCATCACCTACACATGGACTTTCATCGTTAAGGAACACTCCACGATATGTGACAGAGGGTTCCCCCTGGGACGTTACTACGGGGAGCGCAAATATCTTGGAGCGCCTGAGAGGCGGGATATCTGCCCAGAAATACCATCTTCGCCGCTGTCAGCAGAAGAAGGCGCAGCGGGGAAACAGTCGAGCGGGTCTCGTCTCCCCCTGGCCACATACGGCGAGACTCCAATTTGCTCGGAGAGAGTGTAACATCCGTAGATGGCACCTCTTTTGTCACTGCCAGCAATGACGAGGGCCCTCGGACAGCCAGGGAAGGGATCGTCCAGGACAGCGGTCTGAAAGGCCTCCCATTTGCCAGGCAGGCCATCAAATCCAAGCCTCTTGCCTAGGCTCTGGATCAAGGGACTCCGCAGACTACCAACGATGATGGCATGCTCCGCAGAGACCCCTTCAGCCGGGGTAGAAGAAGGGAGCGGCGAAGGGGACAGTGGGCGCTGGAACACATGCAGAGGGCGCGGAGATGAACCGGTGACTCGGGAGAAGTCCTGGCAAAGATCCGATGCGGCGAGGAGGACGCCGGGGAAGTCGGTGCCGTCTGCGAAGATGGTGGCGTTGGTAAGGTCGAGCAGGTCGAGGCCAGCGGACGCGCCGAAGCCGACGATTTGGTGTTGGGCGTGCCGGGTCATGATGCTGGCTGGTGTTGCATGGGGCGAAGCTAGTTTTTTTTTTTTTCCTCAACTAGCTCGACTTGCCTAGGTCCGGCAGACAGGATCCAAAGCTTTCGCATCGATCTCCTTCAACCTGGCCTTGGGGCAGATTGTCTTGGTCGGAGGTTTCATCCATATCCGAATTGATTTCCACTTTTACCCCTCGCAGAGTTCGGGCTCCTCGTCGAGATCCGCACGGCGAGAGCTCGGTCGGCACTACCCCGGAGCGCATGACTCTTTCGCGTGGGGAAGAAAATGGGGGGAAATTGGGGACGTGGGGAACAAGGACAGGCATCCATTGACACCCCAGCTGCGCGCAAGCTTGTGTGCGCCATGACGGAAGCTTGGAGCAAACGCTTATGCCCATCACCAGCTCGATGGCGCGTTGAGATTCATTCTCGTTGTTCCTATTCATCGTCGAGATGAACTAGTCTAGTGGTGTATGATACTCCCACATACATAGAGGGCCATTGCATATATGGTATGTTCGACGCCAAGGCATCAGTCCTAGTAAACATATCGGAAATTTACGTTCTCCTTAACAGGCAGGTAACAGCAGAAGATTAGCACCGAAAAGCGCCCGAGTGAATTTCTCGAAACAAGGCTGTGATTTGGGGCTCCTCACCCGATCCGTAATGTCTTCGAACTGTGCGACTGAGGCGATGGCCTCTCCGCTGGCAATCTGGCGGTCGCGACGCTTGTTTTGCAAAATGTACCTAAATAGAAGCGCATTAGTAGAGGCCGAGGAACGAGCAAAGGAAGTGAATGGCATCGAATGGCATCGTCGTGGGCATGTTTATACTAACCAGGTACGCAGAGCAAAGAGAGTGACGACCAGCATGACGAAGCAAGCCACAATGATGGCGAGGGCAAGGAAGTAGCGTGGCGCGTCTTGGGACCGGAAGACCTGGGGGCCGATGCTGTTGCCAACCGCCCACCAGATGAAGTTGGAGGCAATCACGACGCTCTTCTTAGTCTGACCCGCGACATTGCGCGTAACAAGCGACAGGGCGAGACCACTGCAACCCCAGAAGGAGATCATGATATAGTAACTGGAAGGACAGTCGTGTCATGGATCAGCACGAGCACCGCGGGGAAGCTTGACCAGAAATTGAGATGGGGGATGCAGCCGGCGTACCTGATAAGCAGACCAACCCTCTTGCTTGGTTCAAAAGGCTCCGCCATCAGCACGACCACGCCGGCGATGGTAGGGAGGATGGATGCCATCATGACCAGAATTGTTTGCTTGAACCGCCGGTCGAGATAGACGGCAGAGAGCATGACGATGATCTGCACGATGCCCGAAACAGACTGGAGGAGCTGCGTCTCCCAGACCTGGAAGCCGAACGACTTGATGATGATGTTGGAGAATGCGCCGAGGCCGCCGGACGGGAGCGTGGTGAATAGCTGGATCAGGGCGAAGCCGTAGACCTGCGGGTCCCTCAGCGCCTCAAGCAGCTGCTCCCGCCGGAAGACGCGGTTCTGGAGGCCGGTGCGATTGTCGCGAACCCGCTCGACCATGAGTTTCTTGTCCTCCTCGCTGAAGCATTTAGCCTTCATGGGCGAGTCGGGCATCCACCAGACGACGAAAGCGCCCCAGAGCACGGTCAAGACACCGTAGCTCATGAACAGACCCTGCCAGCTAGATATCGGGCTTCCGGCCGGGATGAAGGAGAAGGCCATCGCCAGCAGGCCACCGAGGAGTTGCTGGAGACCATTCTGTTCGAAAACCGCGCGCGGTCAGTCATCCGAGCTCTTTGAGGCAAATCAAAGCATATGTCCCACGATAAAAAATTGGAGTGTTCACCATCATATACCACAGAATCACCGTCGTGGCCTGTTCTTCGCGCTTGTACCAGATGGAAGATAGCAGGACAAAGCAGGGCTGGCAGACGGCCTCGAAGGCGCCGAGGAATCCACGAAGGATAATGAGGGTGGTGAAGTTGCGAGCCACGGCGTGGAGAGCAAGAGTGGCACCCCACAAAAGGATGTTCAAGCCCAGCCATTTCGCAATCGGGACCCTTGTGAGGGCATAGTTCTCCGGGTATTCCACACAGAGAATAACGATGTAGATGATGGTGGTCAGCCACGAGTACTGTTGGCCTTGGAGCTTGGTGTCCTCGATGATGCCCATTATGCTCGCGTACTAGGTAACTCGGTGTGAATTAGCTTGTGGTAGAGCCTCGTCCATCACACAAGAATGCGACTTACAGACATGGTGCCCTTGTCCAGAGCCTGGATCAGATAGGTAACGACCATCACCGAAAGCACCCGCTTGTCGATCAGCCGCTTGAGGCGCTTGTTAGTCGGCTCGTCGATATCGACGGGCGCATCGCTGGCGTATTTGGCGACCTCGGAGTCGACGAGGTCTCCCTGCGCGCGCGGCTTGACGATCTCGACATCCTCGACCGTCTCGGGCGCCGGCTCGACGCTGTCCTTCTTCTCCATGGTGCTTCTGATCTCCCAGCAAGGGCCAGGAATGATATGACCCCCTGGATTAGGCTACCGAAGCACTCGCGGTATGGATGTGAAAGACGTACATCCAAGGCCCAAAGAATGCGTCCAAGCCCCGCTATATAGGGAAAGCCCGCAAACCCAGCCGCCACCATATTCACGGTTATAAGGTCGCATCCCGGAGATTTGCTGACATTGAGCCATCGTTTAACTAGGACCAACATGCCTCGGCTAGACGACCGAGCCAGGCGCACGAGGCGGGGAAAACAAATGGAGCTCACTCGCTTATGGCTGGCCCCTTTTTCGTGGAGACGAGCGCCGGTGGGCGATGGCCCCAAGTCCGAAAAACATGGACGCGTCTACTCTAGATGGAGTCTATCAGGTGCCACCGATGTGAGGATCTCAGGCTCGTGCAATCCATGCAGGCACTTGATGTTACGTGACTCGGGGAAGCTGGGGTACCCATCTTTCTTCGCGGGGGCACACGGCTCCACCTGCGGACGCGTGATGAAGATAGAGCTGGCAAAGGTCCACAATGGATACTGCCTTCGGTTCCCCAAATCCGGGGCGCCCACGGGCGCAGATGTCTGTCTCAGGGGTCCCCGACCATGGGCAGTGTCTTTTCATCTGCCCCGCATCCAGATATTGCTCGTACCTTGAGCCTGCCGTGATATCTAGAGTGCACAAGGCTAGTTAGTACTTGATACTGCACAGTTCTCAAGGAACAACAGTCACTCGGTGTGTTATTGCCAGAACGCAATGTGTGGCGGAAACACTTCCCATAATGAAGACAGCGGGGGAGGCAGCCCCTATCCCCTGCGGGCTTTGGGGCCCGTGGGAAAGAGGGTGAACCGCCTTTATGAGATGCGGTTGCCGAACTTCTTGTCCGAGGGCGGAGCGTGGGACAAGGTCAACATCTTGTCGTAAGTTCAACGCACGACGGCGTAGCGAGAGCCGGGCACGGCCGACATGGAAAGCTAATCATACCCGTGAATCAAAGGATGCTGCACGATCACGTCTTTGCAGGACCCCCTCACCTCCGTCTTTCCGTCTGGAGCTGCCCGGGCCTCACGCGTCCGACCTTCGCCGAGGCGACAAGCCCGGCCAATCCGTACCGCGAGGCCCGGGTCGGCGACTCCTTCGGGCCCTCGTGGTCCACGCACTGGTTCCGCCTCGAGATGGCCCTGCCGGCCGAGCTGCAGGCCGCCGAGCACGTCGAG
>GL876968.1:3206693-3227220 GCA_000193285.1 Magnaporthiopsis poae ATCC 64411 | reverse complement strand
GCCGGAAACGAAGGCACCGTGTGGTCGACCTCGGGCGAGGTCCTGCACGGCCTGACGGGCCGTGGAGACCGGGCCGAGTGGGTCGTGCCCTTCCGGGACGGCGAGGTGCACACCGTCTACATCGAGATGGCCTGCAACGCCATGTTTGGCAACGCGCCCGGGGACAACCCTGTTTTCAAAGCCAACGGCGACGGCGGGGGCGATTCGATCCTACCCCCGGACCCGAATAAACGCTTTGTGCTAGCCAAGGCGGAACTGGTTTCCGTATTCCTGCCCGCTCGCCGGCTGTACTCCGATATGCATATCATCACCCAGGCCGTGGCTGAGCTTGATCCGGAGTCCTGGGAGCAGCGAGAGGCGCTCAACGTGGCGAGCCGTATCATGAACACGTTCCGCGCGGGCGACAAGGCGTCTGTAGTTCAGTGTAGGAAGCTGGCGGCGTCTTATTTGGGCGACAAAGTGGATTCGGAGCAGGTCTACAGCACCTCGGGTGAAAGGGAGGCGAACGTGTTTGCTATAGGGCACTGTCATATCGACACCTGCTGGTTGTGGCCTTGGGCCGAAACCCGGCGGAAAGTCGTGCGGTATGTCATTAACAAAATAACGTGTGTACCTTTTGTAAGAAGAGGCCGTGCTGACCAAGATCCAACCCCAGGTCATGGAGTAACCAGTGCGATCTCATGGACCGTTACCCAGAGCTCCATTTTGCCTGCTCACAAGCACAGCAGTTCCAGTGGCTGAAGCAAGAATATCCGGCAACCTTCGAAAGGGTCAAGGCCAAAGTCAAGGAGGGGCGTTTCCATCCAATCGGGGGAAGCTGGGTCGAGCACGATACCAACATGCCCGGTGGCGAGTCTCTCATCAGACAGTTCCTTTACGGCCAGCGCTTTTTCGAAAGCGAGTTCGGTTGCCGTTCAAGAACGAGCTGGCTCCCGGACACCTTCGGCCAGCCTGGTCAGATCCCACAGCTGTGTCGGCAGGCCGGCATGGACCGATTTTTTACACAGAAGATATGCTTCAACAGTGTCAACGAGTTTCCGCACACAACATTTAACTGGTCAGCCATTCATTTACGTCCAAGTATTGGTTGGCGATCATTACTGACAGAGGGGAGTGCTGCGATAGGGTCGGGCTTGATGGTAGTCAGGTTTTGACGCACATGTCGCCTGCCAATACGTATTGCGTGCGTGTCAGATCTCTTTCACCTCGTCTTCCAGAAAGAAAAGAAATGATGGGGAAAACCCATGCATGTTAACCATATCATAGGCCCACGCCAACCTGGCCGAGGTCAAGCGTAGTGTGTCCAAGCACAAAACGCTCGACCATGACAACACCTCCCTACTGGTGTTCGGGAAAGGCGACGGTGGTGGAGGGCCGACCTGGAAGCAGCTTGAACGACTACGCCGCCTGCGAGGTCTGGCCGACAAGACCGGCCAGATACCACGCGTGCACCTTGGCAAGACAGTCGATGACTTCTTTGATGGCTTGCAAACGAAAGCTGCTGACCTGCCGACATGGACCGGAGAGCTATACTTCGAACTACACCGCGGAGTGTACACTACTCAAGCGAGGACGAAGCTGGGAAATAGACGGTCCGAATTCCTTTTGCGGGACGTTGAGCTGCTCGCGACCATCGCCTCAATCGAGAACTCTGGGTACAAGTACCCAACGGCAGAGCTGGGCGAGATGTGGCAAGGGGTGCTTCTTTGCCAGTTCCACGACTGTCTTCCTGGAACCTCCATCCAGATGTGCTACGACGACTCGGACAAGGTTGGTCCATACCAACAGCAATTCCCCATGACAGTTACAGGTGAGATTATTGACCAGACCCAATCAGACCTATGCAAAGGTCCGACAAATCGGGCTGCGACTGCTTCAGGACGCTTGTTCTATTCTCGGACTTGCCATTCCTGGAGACACGACACAGGATAAAGGGAGCAGCTCGCCCGTTATGGTAGTAAACACGGCGCCTTGGCCAAGAGCTGAGCTCGTCACGACCGCCGACGGGACAGAGGCCGTAGCTCAGGGGAGTGGTACCCTTTTGTCTGTTCAGGAGTTTACCGTGGCCAAGGAGCAAAAAGGGGCGACCGTGAGGGAAGTCTCACCAGGGGTCTTTGAGCTCGAGAACGAAGATCTGCGCGTGACGGTGGAGAAGGACACAATCACCTCGATCTACGACAAGCGCGCAAGGCGGGAAGCTCTCTCCGGCCCGGCCCGCCTGGTGATCTTTGACGATGCGCCGACTTACTGGCAAGCGTGGGATACCGAGGTATTTCACATGGACACGCGGCGTGAACTCGAGGGCAGCGCCGCCGCCACCGCCTCGGTTCTGGAAAAAGGTCCGCATCGCGTCAGCGTCGTCGCCGAAACACGCATCAGCGAGCTGAGCTCGGCACGTGTGATCGTATCGCTCTCGGCCAGCCTCAGCGGTGAGGGATACCACCCATATGTGGAGTGCCAGGCTGAAGTCGACTGGCACGAAACGCACAAGTTTCTCAAGGCCGAAATCCCTGTCGATGTGCGCAGCACCGAAGCGTCATACGAGACGCAGTTTGGAGTGGTGACCCGGCCCACACACTATAATACCTCGTCAGTTTTCCTTTCTGTCCTTCTCTCCATGACTTGATCCCGCACTTTGCACCAGATCTGGCGCCTCTAACGTTCTTGGCAGGTGGGATATGGCCAAGTTCGAGGTCTGCTCGCACAAGTTTGCCGACCTTTCGGAACACGGCTATGGCGTGTCCATCCTGAACGACTGCAAATACGGGTTTTCGACCGCGGGAAATGTAATGCGCCTCAGCCTCCTCCGCAGCCCCAAAGCCCCAGACGCGACGGCGGACATGGGAAAGCACACGATCCGCTGGGCCATAATGCCGCACCGCGGCCGTCTCGGGTCGGCGACGGTACGTGCGGCTTTCAACTTCAACAGCCCGCCCAGGCTGGTATCGCTACGGCAGACACCAGACGAGACGGCACATGCTAGTGCTGCTGCCGTCTTGGGAACGTCTCCCATCACGCTCACCGGCGACGACAACCTCGTTTTGGATACGGTCAAGCGCGGCGAGGACGACGCGGATGTTAGCCGCGGGGACCTGCCGGCGCGAGAGCCGATGGGCGCCAGGTCTGTCATCATCAGGGTATACGACAGCCTGGGCGGTCGTGGTGTCGGGCGAGTGGAGACGCGTTGGAAGCTATCGAAGGTTTCCAAGACGAACATCCTGGAGGACGACGGCAATGAGGTGCCATTAGAAGCCGATGGCCACGCATTTGAGGTGCGGATCTTGCCTTTCCAGGTACAGACGTATCGGTTGGTGTTGGTTTGAAATACGTCGACCTTATGAGACGCATGCCAAACGGACTTGTGAACCAAGTTCGCCACATGCCCAGTTCCGTGCCACATGCCTACGACAAAGTGGCGCGAGCAGGAGTGTTGGAAGAAAGGACCAACATAATCTCGAATCGCCTGCAAGATTGTTTGGTGCGGTAGACAGAGTAAGCTGTGCAAAAATTTAATCAATTTGATCAACGTCGGGCAGAGAAATTGGGTGGTCAGTGCGGCGGTGCTTGCTTCCATGAACCAGGATGGTCGCCACGATGTGTCGCGCGCCGGCTCGAATCGTCCGAACCATCAGGGGTGGCTTCCTTGCACATCGGAGAACCCTCACATTTAGATCCAGGCCGGTGATAGAAGCCATGGCACCCAAACGCAAGTCGAGCGCTCTCGCAGACAGCGCCGCTAACGCTGACGCTGCAGCGCCTCGCCGATCCTCGAGGCGTCTGAAAGGCGCGGACCCGAACAGTGGAACTGGCGCGTTACTGACCGACGAGAAGAAGGCTATCAAGAAGACTGGCTCAGCCGCAGTAAGAAGTCCCGAGTCGGAGATGGGGGGTGATGAGATAAAAACATGCACTGACATGGGTGAATTGCAGAAGAAAGGCAACACAGTCGGTAGGGCGCAGGCGAAGCCATCCTCGGCCGCCGAGAAAAAAGACGCGTCTCCAAATGGCGGCGCTGCAACCAAGGACGAGGGGAGCGTCGCAGCAGACGACGAGGAGAGGCGGTACTGGCTGATGAAAGCCGAGCCCGAAACGCGGCTCGAGAATGGCCACGACGTGAGCTTTTCCATCGACGACCTCGCATCCAGAACAGAACCGGAGCCATGGGACGGTATCCGGAATTATGTTGGTACGCGTCGGATACCTCCCCACCATCAGGGGCACAAGTCAATCTAACCAATCGATGCTACATCTCACAGCGCGCAACAACCTGAGGGCTATGAAAAAAGGCGATCTAGCTTTCTTCTATCACTCCAACTGCAAGGAGCCAGGCATTGTGGGGACCATGGAGATCGTCCAAGAGCATTCTCCCGATTGTGAGTTCACCAAATAGGTTCTCATCACGAAAGACCTCCTTTCTCGCTCAGCCCACATCTAACCAGCAGCCATTCGTTCATCGCCTTCCTATCCAGTGTCGGCACATGATCCCAAAGCTCCTTACTACGACAAATCCTCAAAGCCTTCGGACCCCAAATGGAGCGTCGTGCACGTCGTGTTCCGGAGCAAGTTCGCGGGGAGCATCACGCTCAAGGAGCTGCGCGAGATGGGCGGGCCAGGCAAGCCGCTTCAGAACATGCAAATGCTCAAACAGACTCGCCTAAGCGTCAGCAGCGTCTCCAAGGAGGAGTGGGATCATCTTATGGCCGTGGCGGCCGAGAAGGGTTCGGTAGTCGGCGGCGAATAGGGGATCATGTGCGTTTAATGGGCGAGGTGGCCCCAGTCTGGGCGGCGAACAAAAGCGGGCCATGACAGACCAAGCCACAACACAAACAGCCGACAAGCCCAGGGACGATGTAAACGATCAGATCTCGGAGCAAACTGCAAAAAGGACGAATTGGGGATCGAACCCAAGACCTACGGATCTGCAATCCGTTGCTCTACCGCTGAGCTACTCGTCCAGCCACGGTCCTGCGGCGTGTTCGGGGCGCTTATAAGCCCGGGGTGGAGTCCGTTGTTTGTATGGATATAGTGGCCCACGTCACTTCTTTGAGCGGGATGGAATGTGTCGAGTGCTACCAAATGAATGGCACGCGACAGGCGGAGGTGATGAAAGTAAAGCGATTCCCATGTCAGGGAAAAGGTATGTTGTCGACTTTTCGAAATCTGGGTCCCACTCTCGGTAGGTGTAAATAAATATATTAATTAAATGGCCACCCGTAAGGATGATGGACTGCCTACATTCTCCCATCATCATCCCCTTCCTTATAAGACGGCACACCCATGGCGGCGCTCCGTAAACACCCAAATGAGCCCAGCCCAGTCGAGCGAGCAGGGCCGCAGGGTTTTTCCTAATTTGCCGCCCTGTCCTATCGCACACCGCATCGGATCCCGCTTCCTGAGGAAACCGGCAGCAAGTATGTAATCACGCCGCATGTAACCGATCCAATCGTGCTCCAAAGATCATCCATACGGAACTAGGGTTACACCTGATTGTCAGAGGTACCGACCACGAAGGCGTCCGAGAAGTGGTCACAGTGCTTTGGGCCAGCCCGCTCGTTTGCCAGCCACGGGAGAAATGGTGTATCTGCGGGATTTGAGATGAATCTGGGAGGATGTGGTGCCCTGGAAAGCTGGCTTGGACAAACGGGGTGGACCTGGACAAAGAAGAATCTATCGGGACGACAGGGGTGGAGAGTGACAGAGCCCATCAGCTGCCCATGAAAGATGCGCGCTTCACGTTAAAGAAAAAGGGGATGAAATGAAAGCAGCCGAATAGAGAGGAATTTGGCAGATTCTGGTCCACGCTGCATATCCTTCTCCTGAGTCGCGGGATCTACAGCGAAGGGGGAGGCAAAGTTGGATTGCATGTGTGGGCAGGGGACAGCATGGGGTCGAGGTGTGCTTTGTGCGCATGGGGAAACGCCGAGAGCTGGGCTTGGGCTGGTGATGGATGGGGGTGGCTGCTTGCTCGAAACGATGGGAAGCACAAGCGCCAACAAGGTGGATTTGTGCCTCACTCGCACGATAGAGTGGGTAGGGGCAATGGGACGATGATGGTCACGCTGGCGGGCGGATCGGAAGAAAAGAGAGGGAAAGGGAAAGACCAAGAAAATCTGCCAGGGTTGTCACCCCAATCCGCACTCCCAAGAGCGCGTGGCTTTTGTGGCCTGCTGCCGTCAGCGTTGGAAAGCAGATCGGGCCGTGGAGGGCGGGACAGGCTGCGGCTGGATGGATGGGGGGTCGGTCACGAGCAAAGAAGCGGGCGGGCGCGCGGGCGCCATGACAGTGACCGGGTAGACGGCGAGGAAGTTGAGGAGAACATGGAACGCGGGCACGCCGTCGGAGCGCCACGAACATTGGAGCTAAATCTAGAAGAATTGCATGGTCAAGTCGCAGAAGCTGCTAGGCGCTAAAACGCCGTCTTGGATACCGGCGAGGCAAAGAAGGGCGGATTGACAGCGGACGAAAGCGTCGACGACGCCAGATGAAGGAATGGATGGCGTCGTGGAGGGAGGGGCAGCGGGAACAACGAAATAACAACAAAAACGCCCAGGGCAAAGGGAGCTGGCTGCTTGGAAAGAAAAATGGTGCTTTTTAGATTTGGTGTTGCCTTGCCCAAGCTTAGCCGGTTTTCCGGTAGGTTGGGTAGGGAAAAGTCGAACGTAGTTCGACAATCTGCTCTGATGGCTCGTGGCATCCCATGTCTTGCCTTCCCTTGTCTCGTGCGGAGATTTTTTTTAGTGACTAGCCTAGGAGGAACAGCCGAGCAGGTACCTAAGGCCCGTACCTTATTGCTTTCACTTGCTCAAAAGCCCAACTGCCCCCCAGGCACTCACCCTTTCTCGCACAGGACGGCACTCTTTTTCTTTCTTCTTCCCTCCCATCCATACTTTTTTCCTTCCCATTTCTGCCTCCAATTTTGCTGTTGATCACCCTCTGTTCTACTTCCCACCGCCATCTTTCGTCCTCCTGCTCTTGTTGCTGACGCCCATGCTATTGCTGCCCTCTACTTTCTCACACCTATCGCTTACATACACAACGCCCTGACTGCTGCTCATTTTAGCGCGACAGATCGAGTCTACCTACACCTACGACTACAGCGGCCATGCGAACAGCGCATCGATATCCCGGGAAACGACATTTCGCAGCAGACAGCGAGGCGCATCAAGTCCGAGCAAGATGAGCAACAACAAAAAAAGTGAACATTCGTCAAACGGCGGGTGGCCAGATGGAATTCAGTCGCTCAGTTAGGGCCCCGCCCTCCAGGTCTGGGGTCCAAATGACGATGGACCAGGCAATTGGGCGTGCCAACCTGGGTTAAAGGGTCGGTGACCTGCATGGGGGGTCCTATCCAAGCACCACACGACCATCCATCTCATACGCAAGCGGCAGCCCAAATCCAGTGCTCCAACGTGGACACCGGTCGCATTTGGGCCGAGGCTGGGATGGCTTGGTCCAATCTCTGCGCAAGGAAGAACCATCGATGGCCGATTTCTCATCTTCCGCCGTCCCCTTTTTTTTACACTCGGCTCAGCTGGGGTTTCGGGGGGATGAGTGGCGGGATGCCATATCGCCAGCACGAATGGAAACACCCCGGAACCACAACCAACCCACTTTCGATCCTCTCCGAGACAGGTGCCCCTGGTCGCTGGGCCCGATTTATTGGCGGGGCTCGATGCCCGCGGAGCCACAACAGTCGAGAGGCACGCAGCAGCGCCAACGCTGGGGACCTGCACGAAGCCTCCAGGCAGGCTGCATGCAGAGCAGACATGCATCAGGCGAACCAGGCATCGATGTTATCAGCCCGCAGCCCGGCCGGTCCGACTTCTGGCTTAACCTTTTTTTTTTTTTTTTCCTCGTCACTGCCCCCGGCGGTAAACTTCACTTCTGGTGGCTTTCGTCCATACTTTTTTTTTCCTGGCAAGGCTAGTCCCCACAGAGTTGGACGATTTGCATCGTTGTTGGTTTGCCCTAGGAACGCCACTTACGACGAAAAAGCCTTGAGGCGGCAACATAGAAGTAGAGAGGTGCTTAGCCACTCGTGCCCACAGTGGTCGACGCTGGCCTCCCTCTCTTTTCTTCTTCCAGGTTGGCCCTTCACGCTGGCAAGAAAGGGTGAGGAGTCACTCTGGCCGTCTCTTACCGATGCTCGAACCGCCAGACTTAAGGCGACGCTGCCGGCGGTATTTTGGACCTGGTCCCAAGCATGCCATTCGCGCCGCTCGCTTCGTTGATCTATTCGCCTTGGGCGAACTGTTCTGGTGCCTACGTGTGCGTGCCATCGACCCAAATCTTGGCCACACCGCGGCGGATTTTCAGAGTTGGATCGACTGGCTTGCTTCTGTGATAGCCTGGGCGACTCACCACGATGCTTCCCTGAACACGCCTCGCCCGCCGACTCGCTCGTCTGTTGTTCGCCAGCCGAGCCCCGGGAATCAACTTGAAGCAGCTTGGGTACGTCCACTTAGCGTCGCGAGGGACTATGGAAGGCAAAGCCATCACGATTGACTGCGGGTGCCGGGTAGACATATCCCTCGCATTCACAGCCGGCTCGGGGACTGCGGCTTTGCAAAACAAACGGCTGGGAGTATGTGACGGCTGTGAGTTGTCGACACCTCCTTTGCCAGGTGGTATCCATCCCCCAGAACCCCCGAACAGGGAATGCAGCATCGTTGAGTTATCGGCCGCACCTTCCCCGTTACCCCAGCGCCGAAGCCAGTGCCGCTCAAGTGTAGGGGCAAACCAAAGAACGAGAGCCGTCGTCGATCTTCGGGCATATTGAAAGGAAGAAGAAAACCAGACAAGGAAACCGAGGGATGTTCACGTCTGGAATTTGACATCCGTCCAGCTGGTCGGACGTTCAGATCTGTGGCATGTCATACTGAGTGGTTCTCATGTCAGAGACAACCGTCAAGTGGCCGCTGTTTTGGTTGCAGCTAACGCGGCAGAATTGGCCGCCAGTGTTTTTGGCAGCCCAGATGTCCCCGTCGCGTCAACTCGCGCAGCCTCCACAGTGGGCTAGCCCTCAGGATGCTGTCCAAGTCTTCAAATGGGTCTGGACTGGGAACGCAGATAACACGTCTGGTGCGGCAGCAGCGATTCGGCTAACGCCAGTGTGGGGCCTCAACTTGCTCGCTAGCAATTTTGCCATTGGCCGCTTGGGCCACAGACTCGTCTCGCTTAATTTCAGCTAGTCCCAAGTGGGACTAGCGCCCCATGGCTCGCGAGAAGCACAGGTCAGGCGGGAACAGCGGCGACCAGCAAGAGCGCAACTCTCTCGGTTCACGGGTTTACACAGTTCAGTCCATCCACAACGCGCCTTAGGTAAGACCTGCCGCCCTTTCGTTCCGCCGTCCCCTGTTCTATCGATGCGATGCCATTCATCCTCTGCCCCGTGACCTTTGTCCTTGACGCTTTCTTTGGATGGGACGATTGCTGCATGGTGGTGGTGGTTGATGGTTGATTGCCAGCCTGCCTTGGCTGTCCTTCCCGCTGCTTTGGCCTGACGGATGGTCTCTCTGCCAAATGACTGACCCGACCGCGCCAAAAATTTCTGCCCTGCTCCCTCGCCCTGCACCTGCACCTGCACCGGCTGCCCAGTTCTGAGCCTTGAGTGAGACTTGAGACTGGGCCTGAGCCTGAACCGGAGCCTGCCAACGCTCTGCCCTGCCTTCTGTCCTCTCGCGCGCACGCGCACAACCCACCTCGCAAATCCCTGCTATTCTTTGCTGCTTGAGTTCGAGGTGCAAGCCTGGGAGTCGCTGCGACCGTGCTGCTGACGGGTCCTTTTACCATCCCCCCCGGCCAGCGCCCCAACCACCGATCGCAGCAGGACAGAACCAGGAAAAAAAAAAGCCCCCATTAGCACCGCAACAAACCACACACATTCGCGACGCGCGCGACGACTCCATCGCGACAAGCGTCTGCCGTGCCACTTCCCATCCTTTTTCGACACTCTACCATCCGTACCCATCACCGGCATTCATTTTCCAATGGTCGCTGCTAACCCCGGGACCCCGTAGTCGCCAGATGGGTTCGGCCATCCTCTCTTCGCTCCTCACCACCTCCAGCCTCCGCGTCCGCCAGCCATGAGCTCCTGGATGAACGACGCCGCCGCCGCCTCCGCCGTCCCCAACCACAATGGCAATGGCTTTGGCGCACACCTCAACGACCCTTCGCAAACCCCCGGCGTCATGATCGACCCTTCGGCGTACATGGCCAACGCGGCCCAATTCAATCCCGCCGCCGCCCAGTTCGCGAATCCCCAACAGATGCTTGCCCTGCAAAATGGCGCGATGCGCAATCCATCGCCATCCTTCCCCAACCCCGTCTATCAAACAAACTCGGTAATACCGTCCAAGCGACCTCGCCCGAGGGAAGATAGCATCGCGGGATCGCCCAGGCCAGCCCCAGGCATGGCCCAGACCTCACGGGCCGAGACGCCACAGCAGGCGCACTATGCAAATTACCCACCACAACAGCAGACTCCGGGCCCGGGGCAGCCGTCGCCGTACCCGCACCTGCAAAATGGCTCTGCGAACGCGACGCCGTCTCCTATAATGAGCAACCAGATGCGACCTGGCAGCGTGCCCCAGCGAGTCTCGACCACATCGCCGCATCCCTACTCGCCCGCCGCGCAAAACTTCGGTGCACAAGCATCTCCGGTGCCCTCGGAGCATGGGGGGACACCTCAACCCAATAACTTCATGCCTCCTGGTGCATTCCCCCAGGGATTCGGGCAACATTACGCGCCGAGCCCGACGCCCCCGCGACCGTCGCCGAGCCACATGGGTGGGCAGATGCCTGGACAGATGCCCGGGCAGCTGCCGGCGCAGCTGGTGCCTCAGCAGATGGGCCAGATGCCACAACAAATGGGTCAGATGCCGCCGCATATGGCACAGCAGATGGCGCAGATGGGGCAAATGCCTCAGCAGATGGGCCAGATGTTCCCCGGGCAAATGCAGCAGATGAACCCGGGGCAGATGCCGCACATGCAGCATATGCAACAGCAGCAGATGTCACAGGCGAGGAACTCGATGGATCAACAGAGGCTCATGTATCACCAGATGCAACTTCAACGACAGCTGCAGCAACAACAACACCAGCAACAGCAGCATCAACAGCCGCAGCTCCAGCAGCCCCCTCAGCAGCCGAAGCCGCAGCATCCACAGGCTCAGCAACAACAGCAGCAACCACCGCAGCAACAGCCCATCTCCCAATCGCAACAATCGCCGTCTCAACCATCCCCGGTGCCACCATCCCCCGTCCAGCAATCGCCGATACAGCCGTCGCCCATGCCGCCTCAGACACCCCAAGTGCATCCCCAAGCAATGCAAGTGCCGCCCCAGATGCCTGTTCAAGGCATGCACCCGAACCGCCCCATGATGGGCAGGCCTCAGATACCCAATGGCCAGATGGCGGGGAGCCCTATGCGACCACAACCCGGGCAGGTCATGAATCCACAGCAACAACAGGCAATGCAGCGTGGCGGGCAGCCGACACCGGAGCAGTTTATGGAAAGGTTGAGCCAGTTCATGAACTCGAAGGGACTGCCGCTCGATCCTAATCCTGTAGTTGGCGACCGGCCCGTCAGCCTGTGGAACTTGCGTCAGGCTGTTGCAAAACATGGAGGATTCCGTGCAGCGCATCAGAACAACTACTGGGGCAGCATTGCGAACTCGCTTGGCTTTCATCCTGTGCAAGTACCAATGGCTCCGGGCCAACTCCGCGCCATATATGAGCGCAATTTAATGAAGTTCGAAGAAGCATGGTCCTCGAGCAGGGCAAAACAGATGCAGCAGCAACAACAGCAGCAGCAACAACAACAGCAGCAGCAGCAGCAACAACAACAACAGCAGCAACAACAACACCCCGGGCAGCAGGCTGGAATGCAAGTTGCGACACCCGGCACACCTACGAGACCGGGGATACCTCACGGCCAGATGGCGCCAGGGCATATGATGCAGCAGCCTGGTCAGCACCCCGCGATGGCCCATGGCCAAGGCATGACTCCGATGAAGCAGATGCCGCAGCCAGGCGTCAATGGCTTCGTGCAGCCCCAATCGCAGCCCATCGCAATGCAAGGTCACTCGAGAAACAGCCTCTCCCGAAGCATTCAAGGAACGCCAACCCACGATGAATTCGCACATCCTTCCCCGAGTGCTATTAAGACGCCAAGGACGTCCATGTCGGGGCCCTTACCACACGACCCGAGCGTCAAGATGGAACATCAGCTCATGAGCGTTTCTCAGCCGCCGGAGAAGGACCCTGATACTTATTTCCCACTGAAGCGAAGCTATCAGGATCGTGGTCACGTTACGCATGGCGGAGTTCCTGTCGGTGCCTGGGATGATCTGGCCTCAAAACTCCTGGAAACAATTCCTGATGTGCCGCCTATCGAGCTCTTGGGGAACATCGACATCCTCGCTCTCTGCCGCAGCCTACAGTCTGGTATCCGCGCCGAGGTGCGGAATGCGCTCGATTCACTCGCCACGGTTACGGCGGCCGAGTCCTCAGGGCCGCACCTGCAAATCGATCTCGGACGGACAGATGAACTGGTGGAGTGTCTGTTGGAATGCGCCGAAGACCAAATCGAGATCTTGGTGGAAAATACAGTCGAGGTATCCGACGAGGTTCTCATCACACCGTATCAAGATGTCGTCCGGGCCTGCTGGCTCGAAAACACAGGTGTTCACGAGGTTCATCCCGTGGGATCTTCCGAGTACGAGGTGGAACGAGCCGTGGACCACTTGATATGCATCACGACAATCCTCCGGAACTTGTCATTCGGCGAAGTCAACTGGGAAGTCCTTGCCGATGAGTCCGTCGTCAAGTTCTTTTGCGTCATGCTACGATACTTGGGCACGCGCAACATGCTCCTCCAGACCCACGCCAACACGCTGGACTTCATGAAGGACGCCGTCATCATTCTCTCCAACATATCCACACACATCGAGGTGCCTGGGAAGGAACAAGCGCTCTGCTTCCTCCAATTCCTCTTGGCGTTTGCGCCAGCACCGGCGCCCTGCCTGACCGGCGATCAGCTCGTCTTTCCTCCTTACCAACCTAAAGTCCAGCCATATCTGCCGGCTGCTGTCGACGCACTCGCGAAGCTCCTAGTCAGCAGGGAGCAGAACCGGACCCATTTCGCTGCTCTTTACGCTAGTGAGGCGTCGCAGACGCCAGCTTACGATTTGCTCACTCGGTCGTTTGGGCTGGCCATCTCTGTCGTTCCAGACTTTAATCTCGAATCTCGGTCACCCTTGCCTGATGCGCGCAGGCCTGTCCTAATGCAGGGCCTTCTCGCCGCACAGACGCTCGCCGCCCTAGCTCCCGGCCAAGACTCTGGTGTAACTCGCAGCTGGCTTTCGTGTGGGAACGGTCTGTCACAGAGCCTCATTCATTTGGTGAAGAGGTTAAGCCACCAGTTCGAAACGGCCCAGATGGTGGTCCCACCGCCGCAGCGGATGCCACGTTCAGGCCGCGGAGCCGCTCAGCCGCCGCCACAGCCTCGACATACGGAGAAGACGATGGAGCTTGTTTATATGGTCGTACTGGCCGTTTCGCTCCTCCGAAGGCTCGCAGAAAAATCGAGAGACCCATCCGACCCCATCGGGTCGATTCCGCCAAATGCGCTACCCAGTCGAGCCACTCTGCTTGATATGCTGGCGATGCGAAACCCGGAGTGGACTAGTCATGGGATGCTCCAACAGCTTGTTGCTTATGCTGCTCTTGAGGACTGCTGATACAAGTGGCTCTATTATGGCCAACTGGCGCCTGTTTTTGGGTAACCCGGGCCTTACGGCCAGCGCTCTCCCGGTCGAATCGCCCCGCTGAGCCTCGGGCGGTTTGGACTGGCTGGCATGCTTGAAGACGTTTAATTTTTCTTGCGCGCGATCAAAAGAAATTGGCATCAGGGGCGTATGGATACATTGGTGTCGGCCTTTTGTTGCTTTGGTGTATTGTGGGTTTAAACGGACAGTGTCATGATTTTTTTATAGGACTGGGAACGGCAGTTCGTGCTGGGGGTGTCTCCGTTTTTACTCTCCTTTCTCTCTTTCTTTTCTTCGGAATCTCTTCCCCCTCACCTGTCATTTATCTATCGTCCCTTCGTTACAAGATGGAACGATAGGGGGAGAGACAGTTCCAAGTGTTACTAGTTGCCACCATTTGGTGGTTGTATATGATCCAGCCTACATTGTTTCGTCTGAACCTCTTCTTCGCTTCGCCCCAGGCATCCCTGTTTAGACCCGATCCTTACGATACTGGTATGGGTGGTGTGTCCGTGATGATTTCTGTCGTTTGGCAAGGCTGAGCCGAGGTGGGCAGTTCTATCAATCTGCCGTTCATCCAGCCGTTCCATGGGGAACGTTGGTATAAGTATATGGGTTGCCTAGAATTGCTCCAGCCCAACCACAGTATACAGCAAAAGCTGTGCCTCTTATCTTGATCATAGTACACGGCGCTACGTGTTGGTTTTTGTACATTCTCGTGCCCATGGCAGAGATATAAATGAGCGGGATCACTGAAATGACGCAGCGCATTCAGAAGCCCATGTTTTCCAAGACGGGCTTCAGCTGGGCTTTGACATGACCCTGAATATGGAGCGTGAGGAAAATGTTCCTCGTCGATTAGCAAACCGGTCCGTATCATATCTAGGTACCTAGGTAGGTAGGCGCGGCTCTATTTTTCTTTTTGGTTCGCTCGCCTTCAGCCTCACCTTTATCCTGATGTGGTTCGTCCTCGGGTTCACCGCGATCTTGTCGTCGTCCATCTGCAGCTCGCGCATGAGCTCGACCTTGAGCGCGTGCGCGTCGCCCTCGATCTTCCTCAGCAGCGTTCTTGGGCCTGTCTTTTTGTCTTCGTATATGGGCAGTTTGTTGGACGGTGAGCGGGCGACGAAGTATCCGCCGGCGTGCTTCGTGGCTGGCGCGTCTTGAGTTGTGGCTGGCGCGCTCGGCGTCGCTGGGATGTCGGCGGCAGCGGCGGCATCGGTGGTTGTCGATGTCGTCGCGGAGCTGTAGGTTCGCCTCGCCGCCGGTATCGCGGTGGCCAGTCTGCTTGCTGGCGCAAGCCTGAGAGGGGCGGCGGGAAAGGCCCGCAGGATGCGGGAGGCGGCCATTGTGCGACTTGGTTACGCTGTCAGCTGGGTAGTTTCTCTTCTGAAAGTCGCTTGTGCCCTCTTTGTCACTGCCAGCGCCCATCCGGTGACGCAGTAGTTGACGCCGGCGTGAAGCTGCGGGTTGGACGAATCTTGACCGCCCAGCGGCAGAAAGAAAATCACCGGCGGCGGAATATCCCGGCATTCCGTCGCAGCTTTTGCTTACCTGGCGGGCAGGCGCTCAAAGCCAGCCTGCGGGGCCGCACCAAAAATTCGCACGATTGCTGGACGCAAGTAAAAATTGCAGCCAACGCGGGCGTGCCCCACGAAAGTCGGCATCCCCCACTATTTCCCAGTTCACCCTACCACAACAAATAGCGTCAGGAAGGCTTTCGGCGGCGACGACGACGACGACAACTGTTCTGGCCCAACTAGCCGTGTATCTGGGTCTGGACATACGCTCATCCGACCGACTGCTCGACGAACATAACCCTAGGCTAGCCAACGGCGGGCATCGCCCCTCCCATACCAAGCCTCCAAGATGGCAGCACCAACAGCGGGCGAGGAGTCGCTCTCCGAATTCGACCTCCTGCCCAAGCTGGTCAGCCACCTGGACCGGCATCTGATCTTCCCGCTGCTGGACTTTACGAGCAACCAGTTCTACGATGAGGAGACCAACGAGCCCAAGGACGCCGAGAAGGCGCTCGAGATCACCAAGGCCAAGTACGAGCTGCTGAAGAAGACAAACATGACCGACTACGTCGCCAACTTGTACTGCGAGCTGGAAGGCATTGACGAGCCACCCGCCGAGTTTGCCGACAAGAGACAAAAGGTCATCGCGCGCTTGCAGCAGTACGAGGACTCGGTCGCCAAACTGCGTGACCTGCTCGACAACGAGGAGGTCACTGGGAATCTGCGGAGCGACAAGGTGGCTAACTTGGAGTACCTCAAAAAGGACCACGATGTAAGGACTCTCTTTGCCGACTTGCCTGCGTCAAAATACATCATGCGCGCGTGGGTTTCAGGCATTAACAGGATGACTGCGTTTTCGTCCAGGTCACGGTCGAAATGGTGGACGCGCTCTACGACTTTGGCAACTTCCAGTACAGCTGCGGTAACTACTCGGGCGCTGCCGAGCTGCTGTACCAGTTCCGTGTCCTGTCGACCGACAACGACAAGGTCTCAGCAGCGACGTGGGGAAGGCTGGCGTCGGAGATTCTTAGTGGCAACTGGGAGGGCACCATGGAGGAGCTCAAGGGCGTGCGCGAAGGCATCGACTCCAGGCTGTTTAACAACCCGCTCGCGCAGTTGCAGCACCGCACCTGGCTGATCCACTGGGCTCTCTTCCCGCTCTTCAACGACGAGTCTGCCCGCGAGCCGCTGCTCGAGATGCTCTTCTCGCCAAACTATATTAACACCATTATGACGAGCTGCCCGTGGATCCTGCGCTACCTTGCAGTCGTCGTCATCGCCGGCAGGGGACGCGTGCGCAACACGGGCATGCACCAGAAGCAGCTCAAGGATGTCGTGCGCGTCATCAAGCAGGAGGCATACGAGTACTCGGACCCCGTCACCGACTTTGTGCGGGCGCTCTACATCGACTTTGACTTTGAGGAGGCGCAGAGGCAGCTCCCCCGGGCCGAAGAGGTGCTGCGGACCGACTTCTTCCTCATCTCGACGACCGACACCTTTGTCGACGCGGCAAGACACTTGTTCTTCGAGTCCTACTGCAAGATCCACGCCCGCATCGACCTCAAGCGCCTGAGCGAGCAGCTCGGCCTCAACGTGGACGAGGGCGAGAAGTGGATCGTTAACCTGATCCGCGACACGCGCCTCGACGCCAAGATCGACTTCCAGGAAGGCACCGTCATCATGAACCATCCCAACAGTAGTGTCTACCAGCAAGTCATTGAGCGCACCAAGGGCGGTTTCTTCAGGACTCAGGTCCTGACGGCGGCCGTGGCTCGCTAGGAGGGGAGCCAGAAAAAGAAGGAAACACAAGAAGACCAAAAGAAATAAGCGAGTGACAGTAATACACAATGGATCATTTGTCCTCGGCTAGGCTAGCCAAAAACAATCTCTACCCGCCAGCGCTTACAACCATGCATACACGTTCCCAACTAACAATGGAGAAAAAAAAGTACGGCGTTTAGATGTTATGCTACACTTGGGCGGGTCTGGAGGCAAGTGAACATCTGGCCTTGTTTCGTTTGGGAGACGGACAGGTTATGGGAACTGCATTCCGGACGGTGTTACGGACTCTGGGTTTTTTTTTTTTATTTTTTCTTATTCCTTTTTCATCCCTTGTACTGGGTTGGCGGTTCGTGTCCTGTTACAATGATAGCGTGGCTTTCTACCAGCTCTACGACGAGGAGATGACGCGCACATGTGCAGCCAAGCCCTCTCGCTAGCTGTAGCTAGTCCTGCCTACCAGTCCCTGATAGATACCAGCGAGAATCTTCATTAACCACAGTGCCATTCATTCATCATCCGTGAGGCGAGCTATATCACCGCGAAACGGGAGATCTGATCCGTTCCGAGGCGCTTGGACATGTCCTATTCCCGTGTTGGCTTCCATGAATCTGTTCAATCGCCACAAGACTCGATACCGCGAGGTTCGCTTTGCGCGGAAACATCTTTTATAGTTGTTTTTTTTTTTTTGTCTAATTTTGCTCCTGGGGGATAAATGAGGGTGATGACGACTGTGGTCACAAACCATTCTATCACGCCGGGAAAAGCAAAGCTACCTATGCAGAAACACAAGCACGACAAGACAAAACAGGGGGGAACCCAACAACCTTATGCCCTACTTCTTCTTGTCCTGGTATATCTTGACATAGTTGAACAGCCAGTACGCCTCCTTGTACGCCTGCGGGTTGGCGGCCACGTAGGCCTCGCAGGTGCCTCCGGGGGCGGAACGGCACTGCGGCCAGCCGTCGGTCTGGGCCTTCCAGTCGTAGATGGAGCTGCCGCAAAAGGTCGTGTTGATGATCTGTATGTATGAATTTCTCTCTGTCAGCACATCCGTTTCTTCTTCTCTCCCCGTACAAAGCTGTGCCTCAAGGTATACACATAACAAAAACAAAACTCACGATGGACAGGTTCTTAAAAATCTTTGAAACGTTGCACGTCTTGCTGGTCGGGAAGTTGACCAGCAGGTTCGGCCAGCCCGTGGTGTTTGGCTTGCCCATGCTGATGTCGAAGGGGATCTTGTTGCGCGGGTGGAACCAGATCTTGATGCCGTCCGCGTTGAGCTGCATCGCGTAGACGCCGCCGCCGTTCTTGTTGAAGCCGTCGCCGTACGTGTCCTTGGGGGCCGTCAGACCGCAGCCGGCCCTATTGTTTTGGGTTGATGTTAGTTCCATACTTAGTCCCAAGTAGCAGCAGCAGTCAGGACTCACGGATTCTTGACCACGCCCTCGCACCTCGGGCCGGCGTTCATATCGCAGTCCGAGCGGGCCTCGTTCCCTTTGAGATTCGGGAACGAGCACTGGCCGCACGTGTGCAGCGACATGATGTTGGACGTTTGTTTGGGCCATCCGCCGCCTTCGAGGATGTCGATCTCGCTGTACGGATTTTCATCCGCATTGTATCCCCAGCTGTCAAGGTGATTTTTGTCCTGTCAGAGAGTTTTCTTTTGCTATCATTGGGGGGAGAGGAGGTTTTGACCAGGTGGAACGATCAAAAAGGATGAAAAGGATGGCTCGGCTACATACAAGGCCGGCCAGCTACCGCACATGTTGCCAGGCATGTGCTGGATGTCGATCAGCATCAGGCCGTTGTCGAACGCGGTCTTGGACTCGAGCCGCACCGACTTGCGGCCGGGGCCCTTGGGGCTGAGGGTCGTGTTGTAGTCGACGCCGATGTAGAGCTGGTTGCCGCGGTAGGCGATGAGTCCGCTCTTGATGCCCTCCTCCCTGCTGACGTAGTTGACGAAGCCCGAGGTCGGGTCCCCGGTTGGGTACCCTAGCTTCTGGAAGAACGCCCTCTGTAAATTTTTTGTTTTGTTAGTTTTTTTTTGGTAACTGCGATACCCTTTTCCGCCGCAGGAGAATAGAAAAGACGTACGTCTCGCACGACAAAGAGGTCGAAGAAGTTGTTGCTCTTGTCGTATGTCTTGACTAGAGAGTAGGTCTGCTGGGCACTGACGGTGCCAGCAGCGGCGAGCAGCGCGACCAGGATCTCGGTGAAGGCCATTTTTCTTGTGGTACTGGTGCTGGTGATGGTGACTTCTCGCCTCACAGACTTTTTGTCCCCTGCTCTGGAGCGATCTTGGTGGGAGGGATAAAAAGTAACCGACAAAGGAGGGTGAAGAACCGATCACTGACGGCCAAACCTTTTCTCGAGATGCAGAAGGGGAGGTGCCAGCTGGTTCATATACGGCCCTGACAGGTAGCATCACATCCACATTCCTCCAATTTCGCCCCCAGGGAATTCCATTTTCACTAGCACAGCTCCCGAGCTACGAAAGCTATCGATGCGGGGATTCCATCCATCGGGAGGCGCGATCGTCTAGATCATGGCGCCCCCGACGATGCCGTGGCCTTGGCTTGTTTGCCCAGCTCCGAGGAGCCAAGCCTGGCGGTGGTCGTTCCGTCGGAAGCTGTCCTTGCTTTGCCGCCATAGAGCGTCTGGTGCGTCGGGATTCGCTCGAGGTCAGAGCGACAAGAAGCCACCTAAGGGTAGGTAGCGAAGCACCAAAGGCATCTTGCCCAAGCGCGCCTCCAGGCCCACGTCGAGCCAACTACTCTGGGGCCGGGGAATGAAGGATATCGCCCCAGGTTGCTGGGGCGGGAATGAGGCTGACGCCTCGCTGCCAGCTAGGTCTGTTGTTGAGCCATTCGGATCTTGCGAACGCGCAAAGTTTCGAGGTTTAGCCGGGTCCCGACCTGGAAGACAAGAATGTGGCTGCAAGCCTCGCCGCCCCGAGGTGCCCCAAGCTGCATTTAGGGTTTCTCCCGGCCCGCAAGCCGCCTCGACGCCAGCGTAAGGATCGGCGGAAGAGGGATGAGTCACGTGATATAGCTCGGCGAGGCTTGGTGCTAACTCGGGGAATGAACGTCCTTGACCTGAGGACGCCAAGTGGTATGTGTTGATATTGGTAGTACAAAGTGGGTATACAAAAGAAGACGGAAGCAGAACTATCAAGGGTGGCGCTGGAATGACCCAGCCATGCCAGCAGGCGCTGAAAGGCTGGCTTCGCCTTTTGCCGGTCGCCACCAGCTCGGGGTGGCAAAAAGAAAGATATCACCAGGATCCAAAGAGGCAGATTAGACACGATCAGGGACCCGAGTGGTGGTAACGGGCCTCCCTGACCATCTCGCTGCCGTTCCAATACACAGCCTCGTTGGGCCCTGTCTCGTCCCACGGCCGCTCGCGCGAGCCGACCCCGACACTGGTGACGCGGTAGTACGTGCCTCTGCACAGCAT
>GL876968.1:3174322-3206475 GCA_000193285.1 Magnaporthiopsis poae ATCC 64411 | reverse complement strand
CGCGCTCCGCGTGCGTGAGGCCCTGCAAAGAGGGCAGATTAAAAACCCACTCAAGCGGGTCTTTGGTGCTGGCCGCCACAACAGCGCTGCCAGGGCCGTCAGCTTTCGCCGCCGTGTTCGGCGTGGTGCCGCCGTTGCGTTGTCCGAGAGCCTGCAGAGTCGCGCCAAAGACCCCATCGCGAGTTGGCCTGCGCCGGAGGTGGAGACACTGGTTGGCGCGGAAAGCAGCAGCCATGTCGTTGTTGGCGCCCGACGCTCCCTTGACGCCTTTCTTGGCGGGCCCAGACTTCGCCGGGGCAGTGAAATCGATAGTGAGATCCCAGTAGCCCATGGATGCCGCATCAGTCCGCACCGAAGCGATGTCTTCGAGCGGCGGGAGGAGGCATGGGGTTTGCCGCCGGATGAGCATATGGACTGGGGGTTCGGGAGGCACATCGGTAGCCGGTGCCACAGAACCGGTGTGTGCATTTTTGGCGCTTCTCGACCTAGCGTGCGGCGTCGGTGTGGTCGCTGCCACCGCTTTCTTCGTCTTGGCGCCTAATTTCGGATCAAAGGCCGTGGTCGTTGTGGCCGGTGCCGTCGGCTGCTTGAGCTGGATCATAACGGGCACCGAGATAGGCTGACCTGTGGCCACATCCTTGACGACCAAGCAACGTGGCTCCGTGGCAAGGACCCAGAAGTGCCTGAAAGCCTGTAGGTGGGAACTGTTATCCTGCACGGTGGCGGGGAAGAGCGGGTAGAAGGCAATGAGCAGCGCAGCAATGGCGAGGTCGCTCGTGCCGAGGGTGGTGGTGCCGCAGCCCAAGAACAGCGTGCCAATGGCCAGGTGAGCCGCCATGTGGCTCCCATATGTCGTATGCGGATCGTCTCGCCCGTGCAGCGCGCGCAGGCGACGCAGCACCACCAGATCGCCCGTCCCTGCCATAACGGTCGCGCACGACAGCGCCAGCACGTCTACGCACATGCGCACGTTTGCCTGCGCCATCTGCCCGTCGAACCTGGCCACGGGCTGCCTCAGGGCCCGCATGAAGCCGTCAAGGTACTGCACGAGCACGTCTCGCACCTTCTCGTTGGCCGAGCCGGCGAATCGGAGACCCATGGCGAAACAAAGGCCCGTCATGATGGAAAAGAAGGGAAGGTCACTGCTCCTTAACGTTGGTCCTGGCCACTTCTTGTGCAGACGCTGGTACTCGGCCGGAAGATTTTCGTGGATCCAGTCCGTCGTGGGCTTGATACCGCTCCACAGGATAAGATTCTTGGCCACGGTCCGGAGGAGCAGGATGTCTGGCCGTACGTAGTCGAACTGGAGAATCGAGTCGGGCACATCGATCTTGCGTGCCACGATGTGGTCGTCGGATTTCATGAAAATGAGCGCTATGGCAACAACAGCTCCCGCGGCAGACCGGTCCAGCACATTGACGAGCTCGACCTTCTTCGCCGATGAGGCGACCGTCAGGAGCTTCTCGGTCAGACGCATATCGTGGAGGCCCTTGAGGTCTGACCCCTTGCCGAGATTGATCAGGCCGAGCGCAAACCCAGCAGCCAGCCGGTAGCCCTCGTTTCTCAGAGGGTCTTCCTCTTCCTCGTCCTCGAGGTGTTCAATCTCGGACATCATCACCTCGCTCATGCGACGGTGCTGAGTGTTGCAATACAACAGCCCAATCCCCATGATGCCCGTGGTCTGGGTCAGATGCGATAGGTTCAGCTCGGCAGCTCCACGCGGTAACATCCTCGTAACATGCACTGAAAGAAGGCGCGTGATCAGCGAGTCCATGGTCCCGATGTACGACGCCGCCAGACCAAGCAACAACCCTATCGATGTCATGGTGTGTTTCGGCGTCAGATACTTAAATGCCACCCACTTGGCCACCGACTTCAGGTGACCGTTCAGGCCAAGGGCAAGGAGGAAGCCGGCGTGTCGGTTGTTAAGATCGTTGCCGGGCTTGTTGTAGAGAATCCACGACGTGTCTATGCCTTTGGCCTGCGGCGAGATGGATAGCCCGCCAGCCACGCCCTGGTGGAAGAAGGCCCAATTCACCTTCTCTTCGGTGAACATGGACTTGTCCACGCTCACCGAGACATTGGCGGGTTTGATGTTACACACAAGCTGAAAGCCGCCGATCTGGAACTTCTGCGTAAGAAGAGGAAAGCGCAAAGCGTACGAGAGCATCCCGCGCCCTGCCGGTATAGCCAGGGTGCTGGTGGCTGCCGTTGTAGCAAGCTCCTTTTGCTTCTCCAGGTACTCCGCATCCGACCATTTTGGGTTTGGGTCCAGGCGGAGCGTTCGCGGCTTGTGCGACGACAGCAGAGTCTGTGCCTCGTTCAGCCTACGATCGTCCTTGAAGAGAGCGCGGACCACCGCCTGGCGCTCGGTGCCCTCGACCTCCTCGATACCACTGCCGTTAAAGTCGTCGAGGTTCCTGCAAAGGAGCTGGATATCCCACTGAGCCACATGCGAAGGGTTCTGAATAGGTATTTCATTGGCGAGTTAGATAGAGAAAGACAACGTAGATTCTGGCAGCACCACGCAGTAAAAATTCATCCCGGCTGCGCAAGTCCGGATTCGGGAGAAGGAGAGCGCTGATATGCGACACTTACGCTGTTGCCGATCATGTTGTGTCGAAACAGCCTATCAGGCTTGAGAACGGCGCTGATATCGGTACGGTCCACAAGCGTGAGCAAACCCTTTGACCAGGTAGGGGGTGGATGGGATTGGCACATCGAGATGGCATCACGCAGCGGGGTGGCGATGGCCTCTGGAAGCGTGTCCAGGACTTCGTTGGTAAATCCGCATCGATGGAGCGTCTCAACAATTTGGACGTGGCTACTCATGGACGTGAGAGAGTTGAAAAAGTCTCTGAACATCAGCGTCCGCGGCGTGATTCTGGCCCATCGGCGCTCGTCTGGGCTGTCCTTCTGGCTCTGCTGGGTCGCGGTCGAATAAACGTCGGCCAGCGTCGGGAATGGATCGCCACCCACGCCGGTGATCTTTTCCTGTATCCAGTTGAGCACCGACGGGATCTTCTCCGGCCGGGGCAGGGGCGGACTAAGGTCGAGATCTAGGCAAGGAAACGGTCAGACCCACGGCAAACCAAGAATAATAGAGAAAACACCAGCCTGTGGTAGCCACCACCAAAACCAACCTCCGTCGTGTCTCGGATCCACGCTGACCTGGATGCCGAGCTCGTACTGATGCACGAAGTCATGCCACCTGAGCCATCTTGCGATTTGGCAGGTGATCACTCGCAAATCGGCAGGTCCAGGGAACAGGGCTTCGGCCGCGAGCGTGTCAAGTTTCTGCTCCTCCATGAGTAGGTGGAGTCCCATGATGATGCTCCAAGCCGCGCTCCTCCTCGTCTCGAGGCTGCGGCCGGATGCTGTTGGCATGTAGCCCGACTCTCCAACAAGTAAGTCACCGGCGGCGCTCGCCATGAATTCCCTAGCGTATCTGATATGCTGGTCGAGAAAGTCTTCCTCCCCGGGCTGGTTCATATCTGGGCCTACCATTTCGGCGAAATGAGCCTCGTCTAACATCCACCTCCACCCTCCGCGCTGCATCCAAGCCGGTGACGCAGACGACCGTGGGGTCTCAAAAGCGAGCATTTGGTTCCATTTGCTCGGCTCCTTCGGCAAGGCTGATGGATCCGCAGCGGCTGGCTGGCTGCGCATCACGCCTGAGGGGTCAAGTGCCAGGAACAAGACAAAAAGCTCGATCACGACACTTGACCATTCGACGCTCGCGACTTCGGCGGCGTAGTGATCGCCCATCCACTGCATGATATGCCACCAGGCCGCGAGCATGCGTTCTCCATGAGAGTCTGGCAGGATGCTCCGGCAGGCCTGCAGGACACTGCGAACTTGACGCGTTCTTGGCTCAAGCTGGATCTGTATCCGATGGAATGCGCCCTGCTTGTCGCGAATGTCAACTATCCCACGCGCCTTCGGGTGGCACACCCCTTCCAATTGAGCGGCAGGTAGGCCGACGCCGATCGAAGTTCGTTCGGTGGTCCCCTGCTGAAGAGGCCTGGACAGATACTCGAGGCTGTTTGGGTTCTCATAAAACAGCAGCGGAAGAGTGACCTTGGTCAGCTCGCTCCAGGGACCCTGGATGCTGAATTCCCGGTGGCCTGCCATGTTCTCCGAGAGAATCAGGATCATGGACTGGTCGCCGTCGACGATCTTGCAAGAATCCACCACGCTCTGCGCCCTCCGGAGCGGGCCCCACGTCACAACCATGTCCGACTCCGGGGGTCCTTGCTTTTTCCTTCCCGCTTTGGCGGTGTCGCCGCGTGTTGTTGCGAGCCTCTTCTTGCGTGATTGGACATGGAGAGTTACGAGCTGTAGGCGCTTGTCGACAGGATCCTGAATTCCGATCACAAGGTAAGTGCGGTCCTCCTCGTCGACAGCGAATGGCGGGCCAACCACAACAAATACTCTGCACTGGTTCCTGGCCGGACGGTCTGACAGCGAGTAGCGAACGTTGGCGTTGTCCATGGGCACGCTATGTATCTTTGTCAAGAGAATTTCCTTAGTGAGACCGTCGACCAGGTCGCTGTCGTCCAGCGCGATGTTCTGGAACCCCTCAAAGTCTCCGCCATCACGCAGAGAGTCGAGTATATCAACTGCCGGGGGTTCTAGGAAGCCCCGGCCACTTTGGCCGTAGCTCGCGCTCATGTTCATTGGGGCATAACCTCCACTGGCACGGCCGCGCTGGCTCCCGTGCGATTCAAGCCGCCTGCCGCCAGGGTGTGTGATCATGGATTCGTTGGCAAAGGGGGCGCGCTCGTGCGACGCCGACAGGTCCGCTCTGGCAAGGAGGGAGCTCACGCGCCGGGATTGACGCCTCGTCACTTCACCCCCCTTATCAGGATCCATGGCTAAGGCCAGGTCGAGCGATTTCTCAATCCGCTCGCTCCTCCGCGTCTTCTTCACCGGCAGTTGCGCCCCCAGGCTCTCCCGGAAACTGGGTGCCACGGGGCTTGTGGCTCGGCTCTTCATCCCGGGCTGCATAGAACTTCGCCGCCGAGTTGGTCCAGGCTTGGGTTTCTTAGTCTGGCGTGCGAAGAGGTCCTCGGGTTTGAGATAGACCAGCCTCCAGATGGTGTACATGCTTGATTCTCGGTTGACCGTGATGGCTAGCACGAGATCATCGACAGTGTCCGTTTTAGACTGGCCGGGCCTTCTAACTGCCTCGACATGGATAATCTCTTCAGCCGGGTCCAGGAACGGCGTCCTGGGTGATGTGCGTCTTCTGCGGCTTTTGGAAGGCTTATCTGGCTGCGACACAACCAGGCCCAATTCGAGAAAAGGGTCTGTCAAGCAGACCAGTCGGGGCCATCGCGAGTCGGTCTTCTCCAGAGGCGGCTCCCACATATTTTCTAGCGTCGAGCTCAGTCGCAGCGGCAGGGTCTTGGGTTTCCCCAGGCCCTCGGTCGAGAACTGGAGCTGGGTGACGCGCGGAGAGAGAGGCGAGAGCGGCGGGGCGATAAAGTCATTCGGCGGGACACGAGGGAACTTGAGGGTGATGGGCGACAGGTGATCGGCATTGTGTCTACGCTGGATGATTACGCCAATAGGGGCGGAACAGGCAGCCTCGACCTCGAAGGGCATGTGGACAATGTGGCTCGTGCCAGAAAGGAAGTATATGTGCGCCTGTGTCTTCAGAAACACCACGAGCGCCTTGGACAGCCCAGACCGCTGGCCGGAAGGCCCATCGTCCCGCCCATGGCCTTCGCTCAGGTTCCTATCGTCCTCGGGTGTGGGGAAGTGCGTGATGAGGGCCTGGCTGATGGGCTCGCCCTCGGCGGCAAACTTGAAGCTCTTGCGGAAGAGCCCGCCGCGAGACCACAGGACGGTGTCTCGGGTAATGAGGAGCTCGTCGTCGCCGTCGTCTCCGGAGTGATGGCAGTCGGGGATGATGTCCCAGGTGTAGAGGTCTGGTGATGGGTCGGGAGGGAGAATCCCCTCGCTAACGGCATGGCGGAGTCCCGTCGGCTGGTGAATGCCAAAAGACGTCACCGAAGCCATCCTGCTTGCGTTGATCCATAAGCCTTGCAAATCAGGAGGCAGCGTCGTGCGGGGAGGAAGAGAAGGCTGGCTCGGACAGTTTGGGCGCGGGCTGGTAGCGCAGAAATGGAGCCCAGGCAGGATACGTCAGCGCCTGCTCAATGCCAATCAGAGCGATACCACCCTAGTGGCAGGTGGAGATCAGGAGGGCGTCCTGCCGTTCTCGAAGCTCTAGATGGGCAGTCGCGTCGACACGCGAATTCCGTCCTCACCTAATCCCAGCCGGGCGGTTCCCTCCCTCTCCCCGGGCCCCAGCTTCGAAGAGAGCTAGGCGGGGCCCCTTGCCATTGGCGGCGTTCCTGATAAAGTGGGCCGCGCACCATGTGATGCCTGAGGCGAGCGCATTAATCCGTGACGTAGCTGCGAGGACCTCGGCCTGACTCCAGCAGCCAAAGCTCTCAATCCCAAAAGCTCCATCCGCCCGCCCCTAGGTAGCCATAGCTCAACGCCATGCACAGTGTCTCTCGACCGCCGTAATGTCCGACGCGTCGCCTACCTCGGGCGACGGCACAAGGCCCCTGGATGCGGCCACCAGCCTGGCGTCGCGTCATGCTGCCGGCGCCGAGCTTCAAGCCCAAGCGGTCCAAGACGCGTCCAGGAGCTCCCCACAAGCGGCTGAGTCCGCCACCGGCGGAGCAGCCGGCGACGCCAAGCCCGAGGAGGCTGCCGAGTCGGCCGAGGACGACGATGAAGATGACGACGGAGAGGAGGACGATGATGAGGAGGAGGACGACGAGGAAGACGATGACGAAGACGATGAAGAACCAGAAGAACCACGACTCAAGTACACTCGCCTAACACAGCATCTCGGCGCGGTGTACAAGAACGGCGATGCTACGAGCAGCTTTCTGGCTGCCGGCGACAAAATGGCATGCCCTCTCCGCCCTTCCGGCTGCTCTTTTCCCTGCGCTAACACATGCTGCGTACCTCTAGATCGTCGGCACGCACAGCGGTAACATTGTATGGCTCCCCTACCCCCCCACCGCCTGAGACAACGACTCCTAACCAAATGCCATGCAGCATGTCATGCAACTACCCACCTTCCAGTCTCTATTCGTCTACCATGCGCACTCGGCTTCGGTGACGTCGCTGTCGATATCCCCGTTTCCTCCGCCGCTGTCTGTGCTCAAGCCAGACGCCCTCCTCAAAGCCGCGGCTCACAGCGGTGCCGGCAGTCCTCTCCGTCCAGCATCCAGACATTCCAAGCAATCCGAGGCATCGCCCGCCGCTGCCTCGAGAAAGCCCAAGGAGGCCCCAGCTGTCCCCAACATCCCATCGAACAACATATACATCGCGACCTCTTCCATGGATGGCAACGTTTGCATCCAGTCGTTGATAGATCGAAGAGATGTGCAGCTCCGCAACTTTGCCCGCCCAGTCCAGACCGTAGCCCTATCGCCTGATTATAAAAACGACCGTACCTATCTCTCGGGCGGCCTTGCCGGCAATCTCATCCTCACCGTCGGAGGCCATCCGGGCAAGAGCAACTCCACAACCATCGGAACGGCTGCCGCCACGGCTTCGGGATGGCTGGGCTCCATGGGTCTTGGCGGCAACACCGGCAAAGATACCATCCTCCACTCAGGCGAGGGAACCATCAGCACCATCAAATGGTCCTTGTCCGGCAAGTACGTCGTCTGGTTGAACGAGCACGGGATCAAGATCATGCGGGCCAAGATCAAGCTCGAGAGCGCCGATCTGGAGGACGCCTGGAAACGCATCGGCCACATCGACCGGCCACAGACAGCCGAGTGGGACGCCATGGCGAGCGCATGGAAGGGCAGAGCCGAGTGGATTGACGAGCAGGCCGTCGACTCAGACGAAGGGGAGGCTGTCGAAACGAACCTCGAACGAGCCGGCTCGCCTTCCCCTGCCGCCGAGAAACTGAAGCAGCAGCAATCGAAGCACGACAAAACTATCGAGAAACTTGTGGTTGGATGGGGCGGCACCATATGGGTCATCCATGTGCACCCTGGCGGAATAGGAGTCGGCAGACATGTTGGCGAGCGGTCGATCGGCAGAGCCGAGATACATCAAAAGTGAGTGGCTTTCTCCTCGCCTGGTTGAAGGGGTCTTCCCAGACTGCCTTGGCCAGGACATGCTGACCAGAAACTTTCGATAGACTTCGCATGGACTGTTTGATTTCGGGAATCTCCTTGTATACCCAGAACCTCTTGTTGGTTCTTGCTTATTGCTTGCCTGACGACGAAGATGAGGATGAGGATGAGGCACCCCAGATACAAGACCAGGGCCATCAGTCGAAGCCCTCGACAGGCTCTGGAAGCAGCGCACCGTCTGGCGGCATTCAACGGAGGCAGAACAACCAGCCTCCAGAGCTGCGGCTGATCGATCTGAAGTCACAATCCGAAGTTTACAAAGATGGCCTTAGCATGAGCCGCTACGAAAGACTGTCCGCAAGCGACTACCACCTCGGCATTCTACCGTCGTGCAATGCAGCAGCAGTTGCTTCGTCAAAGGGCGCCCTTGAAGCCCTGGCCGGCTTCGGCACAGACATGTGGAATGCGGCCATCAACCCCAAGATGCTCTTTAGCTCCGGAGCCAGCGTCAGGAGCAGCAACAGCAACGACGCTAGCTCGGGCGCCAGGCCTCAGACCGTCTCCGGAAGTATCAAGGGCGTAATGAAGATGCAGACGCAGGCCGTCCACCCCAGCCTCGACAAGCCGGGAACCAAGATCTTTATCCACAGTCCGTACGACTGCATTCTCTCGACCAAACGAGATTTGGGTGATCACCTTGTGTGGCTATTAGAACGGCAGGAGTATCAAAAGGCCTGGGAGCTTGTTGATGAGCATCCTGAGATTATGGCAACGGTCACGAACCTGCCGGAGCTGCCTCCCTCGACGCCAAGCGCCGACAGATCCGGGCCAACGACACAGTCCTCGGATGATTTCTTTGACGATAGCGCCTCGGTTCTGGAGGCGGCAAGCCGCGTGTTCAACTCGTCGGCTGCAAAAGAAAAAAGACGGATTGGGGAGCTGTGGATGCAGGAGCTGGTAGAAGAGGGCGATTGGGTCCGGGCTGGTCAGGTGGCGGCCAAGGTTCTGGGGAGCGCCGACCGATGGGAGAAATGGATTTGGACGTTCGCGGGCGCCGACAAGTTCGACGAGATCGCCAACTACATGCCGGCGGAACCCATGCGCCCACCGATCAAGACGTCTGTTTATGAAGTCGTGCTGGGTCACTACATTAAGGAGGATAAGCCACGATTTCGGGAGCTCCTGGACCGTTGGCCAACGGACCTCTTCGACATCAACACCATCACCACGGCCCTGGAGAACCAGCTCAACTATCGCGACGTTAGAGAGAATAGCGTGGAAGACGGCGAAAAGGGCCGCGACTGGCGGATAGTGATGGAGAGTCTGGCGCGGCTGCACGAGGCCAACGGCCGTCACCGGGAGGCTCTCCGATGTCATATACGGCTGCAGGATGCCGACAGCGCGTTCCGGTTGATCAGGGACCGTCATCTTGCCGACGCTGTGGCAGACGACATCCCCAGCTTTATCAACCTGCGGGTCCCGGCAGGCATGGAGAACAAGATGAAGTTATCCGAGCTCGAGGAGGCAACCGCCGATGCCATCACGCTCCTCGTCGACGAAGCACAGCACGGCCTGGTCAAGCCCGAGGTTGTCGTGTCGCAGCTTCAGGAGAAGGATCTGAACACATGCCTCTTCTTCTATCTACGCGGCCTGTGGAGCGGCGATGGGATCCAGCAACAGGATCGCGAGATGGGCGACCGGCTGCGGGATGAGAGCCGATCGCTTGTGGACGACTTTGCAGACCTGGCAGTCCATCTCTTCGCGTCGTACGACAGAGCGCTGTTGATGGAGTTCCTCGAAAAGTCGCTATCATACTCGTACGAGAAGGCAGCCACCGAGTGCGAAAGCTACAACTACATCCCTGAGCTGGTTTACCTGTACGCCAAGACGGGCCAGATGAAGCGAGCGCTATACCTGATCATCGACAGATTGGGTGATGTCAGCCGAGCCATCGCCTTCGCCAAGACGCAAGACGACCCAGACCTGTGGGAGGACCTCCTCAACTACAGCATGGACAAGCCGCGCTTCATCAGGGGCCTGCTCGAGGAGGTAGGAACGGCCATCGACCCTATCACGCTGGTTCGCCGGATTCCCCAGGGGCTCGAGGTTCCTGGGTTGCGCGAGGGCCTGACCCATATCATGAAGGAGCATGAGATTCAACACAGCATCTCGTCGGGCGTAGCGCGCGTCCTCCGCTCAGAAGTTTCGACCGCTCAGGCCACATTACGGGGAGGGCAGCGGCGGGGCGTCAAGTTTGAGGTCGCCTCCATGGGACAGAACCCCAGTCACCTGCATGTCGAACCCAAAGCTGTGCCTGCTGCGTCGGCTGGCGGCACCGCTGCCGTAACTGGCATCGACACGCCCAACGGGGTCGGCGCTGTGTCCACATTGACAGCAAGAGGAGGCGATGCGGCTCCCGCCGTCCCCGACTCCACTGTGGCACAGCCAAAGGAACCAGAAAAGGAGTGGTCACCGGGCCATTGCGCGGTCTGCTTCGAGGCCTTTACTGAGTGGGAGGTAGAGACTCTCGTCGGATTCGCATGCGGCCATGTGTTCCACCTCTCACACCTCCTTGAAACCCTGGATCCCGGCCACAAAGCGGCGGCCGACCAGACAAACGGAGCCGGCCCCTGGGTGGGCGAAAGGGCGAGTAGACGAAGACAATACGTGGGCTCAAAAGTTACCCACGCCCGGCTACTCAGGGACAAGATCCAGGGAGGGTGTCCGGTCTGTCCGAAGAAGAACAAGGAGATGTTACTAGAGTAGGAGGCATTCTCAACCCCCTACAATTTGGATGTGATTGTCTGCGAAAGTTGAAAGCACGCCGGGAGTTATCAGGCATATGTACATACTGTTGCATCATGGCTTCTTCTTTAAAACCATACGCATCGGCACTTGTCTGGCGTCACAAGATCGAGGCATTTCAGGATATACAGCGTATGGGATTTTCTCTTCACCAGCAGACGCAAGCCATGTTGTTTATCGTTTTTTATTGTTTCAAAGTGACTGAAGAAGCCCCGACCGCTCGTGCGCAGGATTCAGGAGCCGCGACGAGTGAAATTTGCAGGCTAGGCTGCTGGGGTTATGCGAGACTTTGCTCGTCATTTGACCCCATCCTACATGCCCTACCTAGAAAAATGCCATCTCCTCGAAGGCAGCCCTTCCGCCTGTCGGGATAACCTTTTTTGTACGGGTGGCCTTCTTGCTGCCCAGCTGCTGGGCAAGTTCAAGCTCAGCAAGAAACACGTCAAGCTCATCCCAGACGCCGGAATCGTTCTCCTCCTCGCCCTGCTGCGAGGGAGACGTCCTGTTCCTTGAGCTCAATGGCGCGCTTAAATGCAAATTGTTGCGCCGAGGAGCGGCGGCGGAGGTGTCGACTTCGACATCGACATGGAAGCAGTCCCAGATGCGGGTGTGCCGTTTGTTGCTGTTATTACCCTCGACTGATTTTTGCTGCGGCATTTGACCCCCACTACCGCCACCGCTGCCGGCACGCGCCTTGCCTGCGTCGACGACCCTGGGCCAGGGAGTCCAGGAACCGGCCTCGGGCCTAGCGGCGGAGTGGTTGTTGGGTGTGGCACTACGGACCTTGTTTGCTTCCGTCGGGGGCCACAAGCCCTCCGCAAAGGAGTAGCCCGGACAGGGGCCCTGTCGGCCCTTGGGATCGGGGGCGGCCGCTGCGGGCTCGATGCTGCCGAAGTGGGACATGCTGGACACGGGAAATGCTATTGTATCAGGGCGGTGATTTGGTGATTTTAGCAAGGGTGAGAGAGGGCGAGATACTGTTTGTAGATGAGAACTTGGCATGGTGGCAGGGCCGGACGGCTACTCTAGTTTTATTTGCAAAAGTCTACCATTTGTGATCCAGAAGTTATTTGCGCGACGTTTGTTGTTCCGTAGACAAAGAGCGGCCCTGCAACAAAGAGCCAAGCCCACCAGCCACCAGCCAGATGCCCATGGTTGCGACAATGACTAGTCGACAAGACCAGCAGGAGAAAGGATCCTGAAAGAGAACGGCTGTTTCGACACTTTGTTCTTGCCGGTTTGTAGTACCAGCTAGATGACAACAATAGGGGATGAGAAGCGTCAAGCCAGAGAACAAGAGGGCGAAGTCATGACGCTTCTTCGCCCGACCTGACCGTTGGAGGAAATCCTGAAAGGGGCACAGAAACTGGCAAACGAAGTGTGAAGAAGGAAAAAAGCCTCGCGGAGCCGCGGAGCCATAGGGTACAATCCTGTGCGGCTGCCATCGAGCAAAAAAAAAAAAAAAAAACCCCTGTGAGCTCTCGTGGACCCCCCACGACGGCTTGGCGAAATATCTCTCAACGCACGTTTGGCATGTGTCTGCGGCTGATTGCATGCAGGTTGTCGGAATGCGCTACATGCCCGCGGACCGCTTCCGGTGCCCCTTTTGGTTCCACATCGCCGCACGCTGGCTTTTCCTCGATGAGGCTGGCGTGCCGTGCTCGCCTGAGGCCTAAGGGCATACGCACTTCCCCACATTCAGCCGGAGTCATTTTGACAGGTGGCGGGGTCTTGCAGCTACCAAGATGCCTACTAGTGGCAAGTACAAGCTTTGGCGTTTGTGTTGACGCCTGCGGCAGGGCGGGGTATCACACCGATCCCCTGGATCCAGGCACGCCAGGCCAGATCAGTCCAGACCGCTCCGACGTCAGGGTCAAGATCCAAGGCGGACCCACCATTTTCGTTGCAACGCAGCCTCTAAAGCACTCGGGTTCGCTCCAATACCCATCTTCTACAAGCTAGCTAGTCCCTTAGCGGGCCCCTAGAGACTCCTGAAAGGGACATCCCGACGATACGTCCACGACCCGCCGTCGCCAGAGACCTTGTCATAGCCCAAGACCCCCTCCACAAGCGCGAGGATGATGGTGGGAGAGACGGTCTGCTGCGGCCCATAGCGACTCTCGGCGACAAGCCACAGGCAGTCGTACATGGCGCCCAGGCCGAACGCTGCTTGCTGGAGTTTGACCGTCACCGAAGGAGGCTGTTCATGGATACGAGTTCATTGTCAAAACAACTGCTCGCATGCGCTGGCGAGGGAGGGCTCGAACGCTTACCTTGTTGGTCATGTTGTGGTTCGCACGGCTCCAGCGCTTCAGGTAGTCGGCGATGAAGGACAGCGACGGGCTGTGGCTGCACTGCACCTCGACCTCGGTCAGGCCCTTGGCGTGCACAATGAGGTGATACGGCGGCTTCAGGAGCAGCTCGTCCGGCCGAGGCAGAGTGTCGGCGTTGGGCAAGAACTCGGGCTTCGGCAGCCCAGGCGGAGGAGCACTACCGCTGCTGGTTGCTGCTGCCGCTGGCTTAGTCTGCTCGACGATACCGAGCTTGCCCGTGGCCTCGTCCACTTCCACGTCGGCCCAGTCGTCTCCTGGGGGCGGCCCAGAGCGGCTGGGGAGCTTTGTGGTCTTCTTCTTGTTCTTGGTTTCGTCAAAGGACTCGTGGATCTCGCCTTTGAACAGAGGGAGGAGCTCATACGGCTGGTTCAAGGTCCGCCTCGGCAGCGTGATGACGAAACCGCCCCGTTCGTGGGAGAACTGGGTTGACGCCTGTGTGTCCTTGCTGACCTGAACATCCGCGTCTCTTCAGCAAAAAAGCAAGTTCGCCTAGCTGACGTCCAGGTAGGGCTACCAAAGGAAAAAGGACTTACATCGACAAAGACCTTGAGGCGCGACCACGACTCCTTGAGCTTCTCGAGAAGCTTCTCCGTCCACTGCTCGTTCTTCTCGTCATCGAGAAGCTCCGTCAGGGCCTTGGCCCACGTCTCGACGGCTCCGGCTACTGCGGCGGCAAAGTTGCCCTTGTCAATGTAGAAGCTGTCGAGCTCGGCGAGAATCAGCGGCCACTCGGGCTCGATGTCCACCTGAAGGCCGAGGAGCTCCTGGAGCTCTCGCAAGCTGGTCTGCACCGGCGCGTCCTCATTCTTCCAGTGGTCGCGGATGCCGACCTGCACTTTGAGAGGCCTGTGTTCATGAGATGGGCCGTCAGGTTGACTGGTTGTCCCGAGGGGTACATGGTGGCCTGGGGACCTACACCGATGGCATAGTTTACAATTCTGGATTGCGTTATGGCCCGGACGTTGGTTCTTGGATTCGAAGTGGTCTCTTGTCCCCGTTGAGAGTCTGCTCGGAATAATAAGCCCCGGGCGTGAGCAGATCAGCTCGAAAAAAGCAATTGTGATTCAAAGATGTTGAGAAACTCGCAAGCCAACAGAATGATGGACATTTCTCCTTCTTTCACCGAACAGTATGTTTAGGATCGCGCCAAGACCTGTGAACCCCGCCCAGCTGAACTTCGCCGCGCGTATCGGAAGATAGCGTAGGCAGCCATGCACGTTGCCTTCTTGCCGACATTCCGAGGCTGCGTCGGCCCGGTCTAGTCGCAAGTAGCGTCATGGACCCCTCACATCCCATGGCGCGCCATCTGCAACGCACACCGCACATGCCAGGGGCAGATGTGGACTGACGCCGCCGTCACCAGGTAGTCGCTCAGCTTGGGGCCCGAGCCCCATGGGGGCGGAAGCTCCTACGGGCTGCTTTCGCAGGGATCGGCATTTTCATGCCGGATTAGTCCCACGAGCTATAAGGTAGCGCGTTGGTTGGTGGATGTCGCCGCGGTCACGTCTTGCTTATAGTGTGATATTTTTCAGCTTCTGGGGCGGTCTGAAGCTTTTCTTGTAGTTACGGCTGATGCCTTCCTTGTATCTGCGGCTGAAGCGCATTATTGGCACCTTTAGGCAGGGAGATGGGGGGGAAGGAAGGCTGGTCCGCCGTGGGCTGCTTCGGTGGACGAAATCCTTGCGGAGGTGACGCAAAGGAGGATGACTGTATTCCTGGAATATTTTTCTTAAAAGGCGGCCGACTCCTACGTCGATCCTACTTGCTGGCAGTCGAACATCACGTCACACTCAACCAGACATCCTCACAACATCCCTTTTGCAGTATCATCCATCCAGTTTCCTCCAGCAGTCACAATGCCTCGCCTCCCGCCCGCCGAGAAGCTCCCCCTCGCCCTGAGGAAGAACGGTAGGGCTTTGTGTGACCCATCCCCCTTGGCAAGCAAAGCCTCCTGCTAACGTCAGGTCTTCAGTCCGCGACGAGTGGGAGAACAAGAAGGCGGACTTCGAGAAAGAGCTCTCCGAACTTCTGGGAGGAGTTCAGTGGACCCTCGCAGAGATCAACCCCAACGCCATCTGGCCGTACCATAATGATGGCTACGCCAAGGAGAGTCTTGGTAGCTGCATTGCTGCGTGAGTCGTGATCTCTCTGTGACATGCGTCAACAACCGCCATGTTCCTATTCCGGTAGCTGACAGCAAACAGCTACATCGCCGGCGCCATCTACCAGCTGAAGTACTTCATCCAGCAGTACGGCGACGAAGCCGTCAAGGAGATCAACGAGATCGCCCACGCGCACTCGATGATTCTGGACTTTGACGAGGAGAAGAAGCTCGGTTCGTACAACGGCGTTGAGATTGCCGATGGCCGCATCCGCATCGGGTTTGCGCCCCAGTGCCTCGGCACCAACGTGGACTACGCCATCGACCAGACCAAGTTCGCTCAGGCCCTCAACGACGCCCCGCCAGCGCCTGGCACATCGGCGCCCATGAGCTACCTCGCCCGGACGGACATCCGGATCGAGTACGACGAGAAGATCGAGGAGACGCGCAAGAAGATGGCCGACATGCTCGAGAGGCCTGACATCAAGCTGGTGCCAAACTTCGAGGAGGCCTTCGCCAAGATGACCGAGGCGAAGGCCAAGGACAAGAAGAAGGAGATCAGGGACGACTGGCAGCAGAACCTCGGCAACTTTGTGCGGCGCTACTGGGAAGGACTGGCTTACCAGGCCCAGTACCAGAAGTTTGGCGAGGTTGGTTTCCCACCTGTGTTTCGCCGGGCACAGAAAATCCTACGTATTCGCGTGAATCGTATCCGCTGACATTTTTGTTGCCTATTCAGGACGAGATGTTGCGCGAGGGCCTTAACGAGACCTTGGAATCGGGCGAGTTCCGCTTCCGCGTCGTGGACAAGCTGAAGTACGGCTCTTACGGAGAGGTGGTGGTCGAATATGGCGCTATTTACCTCCAGTGCAGGCCCGACACCTTTGGCACGAACATAGACTATGCCGCCGAGAAACTGGTTGATCAGTTGTAAATAGTGGCTTCCGCAGGAGGCAAGTGGTTTTTGATTACAGGCAGCCGTGTCAGCCACAGCGGGGTGGGCGCCACACGCGAGGCCCGTAGCCACACTTTCCCTTCTAGGAATCTAGCGCAACACAAATGAAAATTCTGGAAGCACAGCTGAGGGTCCGCGGACTGAAAACTTCGCATGCGCATATTTCATCCTCAACAAGATCCATCACCAACAGGCCGCCGCCGCCCGCAGCAAAAGCCCAGCCCAACACAGGCATCCATTCCCCGCCAAAACCACGGGAGCGGAGCTCTTCAGGCATCAGCCGTTGATTGGCTCTGTGTCTACGCGGTGCAAGTGAGACTGGCACGCGCCGAAACGTTGAGCGTGCCGCCACTGGTGACGCAGACTCACCGACGCCCCAAACAGGCGTCTGTTGGGCTATCACAACGCATTTCGCAGGGAGGCGGAACGTGCTGAACAGAGAACGGGAAATACACGATAGACGGGCCTCGGACGCAGTCGTGATTAATCGACCTTGTCATGGTTCAGATCCAGCTCGTTCTCTCGGTTAGCACGTCCCAGCTGTGTGTGCCAGAAGACCGTAAATAGTGCGCGATATATTAAGGCTAATCCGCGCAGTTTCGGGGTGGCGTGTGCATGCCACTTTGATACTGGTGATTGAGCCGCGGCAAACGGTGGCTGGCGGCTTTAATATAGGCCGCCGCCCGTAGGGAGCCAAGAGGCGACCGGATACCGCAGCAGGTCTCGGCCGACCGAAAAGGGAAGAGGGAACAGGAGAGAAGGGACGAAGGGAAAAAAGAAAAAAAATGCCTGCCATGATGGACGACCCCTACACCCCGACTATATACCGGGTGTCGGGAGAGCCCCCGTTTCCGGACCCGCATAATCCCTCGCTGCCGCCGACCATTGTTCCGCGACAGGTCACGCTCCGGGACCGGCAGACGGTGGCCACCATCGTGCCGTTCGCGTCGCAGCTGCAGGTGCCCCTGACACTGCTGCAGTACCTGAGCGACCAGTTCAAGAAGGAGGTCGAGGGCGGCGACACGTACCCCATGATCGAGCCTATGCCCTTCGACCGCTTCGCATCGTACTGGTTCCAGAACTTTGGCGGCATCATGCTGCTCGGCAGCATCGCTAGCGCCGACGACGTGGTCGAGGGCAAGGACTGGGCCCGCGAGTGCCTCGGCAGCTTCTACATCAAGCCCAACTACCCGGGCCGCTCCAGTCACGTATGCAACGCCGGCTTCCTCGTCACCGACGCCTCGCGAAACCGCGGCGTCGGCCGCCTCATGGGCGAGACGTACCTCGAGTGGGCGCCCAAGCTCGGCTACACCTACTCCGTCTTCAACCTCGTGTACGAGACCAACGTGGCCTCGTGCAAAATCTGGGACGGGCTCGGGTTCAAGCGCATCGGCCGCGTCAAGGGCTGCGGCAACCTCAAGAGCTACCCTGGCCAGCTGATCGACGCCATCATCTACGGCCGCGATCTGGTCGCCTCGGACGGCGACGACTTCGTGAGTGAAGAGCGTTTCGACAAGATAAAGTTCTACCTCAAGTTCGGCAAGTACCCCAGCGGGGCTGACCGCGCCGAGAAAAGCAGGCTCCGGAGTGCCGCAACTCACTATAAGCTGCTCGACGACGACCGCCTCATGCTCAAGGGCAAGGAGGTCATCTCGGACCCGCGCCGCCAGTACGACATCTCGCGCCAGGTCCACATGCTGCAGCATGGCGGCATCAACCGCACCACCGCCACCATCGCCGAGAAGTACCACTGGAGCCGCATCAAGGAGACCGTGTCCGACGTTATCAGGAACTGCACCGAGTGCAAGGAGCTGGGCAAGACACCGTCCGCAGCATCTGCCACGGCAGCAGGTATATCAGCCACTGCTGTCAACACCACAGCAGCAGTAGCAGCAGCCTTGTCTGGGTCCGTAAATGCAAGCCACCTGCGGAATGTTGGCTCTCAATCCACTTCGGGGCCTGCCAAGGCCTCTGGTGGCAGCACATCCAGTTCAAACGGCAACCCAACTGGTCTTAGGCCACAGAAGACGTCCGCGTTGCCGGGAAAAGCAGGGGCCGCCAAGAACTTCCTCGCCACGGCCCTCAACGAATCCACACCCGTGGCAGCGTCCCGTCTCCCTCTGGGAAGCACGCGCCCGCAGCAGCAGCAGCAGCAGCAGCAGCAGCAACAGCAGGAGCAGCAGTCGTCCGGCTCCATGCACCACCGCAACCCGCCCTCACACACTGGCCATGGGTCGCCCGAGCCTTCCCACACAACGCATCCGCAACACGAAATGTCATCTTTTACAATGCCGCCCTCGACCATGGCCTTCACCGACCCATCCGCCATGTCCGTCATGTCGCCCGCAGAGATGCTGCACGCGTCGCGCGGCCTGCGCATGTCGCGGCAGCCCGCCACCATCCCAGGCGGCCATAACCCGATGCTACAAGACCAGCCGCACAGCAGCGGCCTCCACCCGCACCACCAGCACCACCCCCACGCCAGCAGCCACGCCCACCACCACCACGCCTCGGTGGCCGACTACGACCAGCCCATCGACCCGCAGATCATCAGCCAGCCGTCGTCGCACCACCATCTCGCTCACCATCCCCACGACCCAGACCCGAACTCGGACCCTTTCGCCCCCTTTGACGCCAGCCACCATCCCCATCACCACCACCATCACCATCCCGATCCAGATCCGTTCCAGGCACTGCTCAGCCACGCGGCCGTCGCTGCCGCAGATGAACACCACCACCACCATCACCACCTTGACCACCACCCCCTAGACCACCACCACATGAGCCATCATCACCATCATCACCACCACCACGACTCGGACGACCATCACGGCACCCCCCAGAGTCCAGGGTCTTCACCGCCCGACGATGACGACAAGATGGAGGACCGCGAGGCCGTGGACCGAGACATGGACATGCTGATTGAGCAGCAGGACGACGATGAAGACGCCGGCGGCGGTGGCGGCGGCGGCGGCGGCGGCGGTGACGGTGGCGGTGATGATAGCGGCGAGGACGGCGGCCGGGGCGAGGGCGCTGAGACTGGGACTGGGATCGGCGTGGACGAGGTAAGGCCTGCAGCGCGTGCCGCCGGGATGGAGCTCGACGCGGCCGCCACCAGCGGCCCCGAGGCATGCAGGCCGGCTTGCACACCTGGTGCGGTTCGATAGCGCGCGTGCAGACAAGCGACCCAAAGGAGCTCCAATATATGAAAAAAAAAGGTCGCGTATCTAAAGGATACCAAACTACCAGTCACTTACCTGCCCGCTCGGCTACCGATCCACCTGAGACTTTTTTGGAAGAAATATTTGCGTTCGGGTGTTTCTTCACCTTACATTATATAGATCGATTGTCCAAGCTTTCCCTTCGCATAGAAAGCTGGTCACCGCAATCATAACGTCATATGAGGACACCGGTGTGCCCCCTTAAAACCCTACCGCGGCGGTGATCATTCCTTGGGACACCACATGAGCTAGAATACACCCAGATCTATGCCATATGCGCCAGTCTGTGTCTCTTGTTTTTTTTTCTCGGCTAGCGAGTAGATTCTTTTGGTATCACACAGTCCATTCCCGTTTTCTAAACCCCTGAGCCGAAGAGGGAAGGTCGCTACGGCTGACGTCAGAGACTCCGACACGCCTCCCTTTTCCATCCCTTTATTCCTCGCCATTTATCGCCTGGGCATTCCCCTTCCCCTCCCCCTCAACGCCCTCTGGGCTGCTCCCGGGGGCAGTGCCTGACCGGGAGCCTGGGGCGCCGCGCTCTCCTCGTTCCGGATCGTCTCGTCGACACCGAGAATAAGACAGCAGGCCTCGGTGGCGGCCTGGATGGCGTTGATCTTGACCAGAGAGGGCTCCCAGACGAAGCGCTCCATAAGGTCGGCGACGCCCTCGTTGGTGAAGTCGACACCGGCCCAGGTATGTCCCTTGCGATGCTCAACGCGGAGCTTGTTGAGAATGTCGGTGGCATCGAAGCCGGCGTTGTCACACAGCTGGCGCGGGATGACCTCGAGGGCCTTGGCGAACGACTTGATGACGGCCTGCTGCTTATGCGCTTGGTTCTTGAGGTCGGCGAATTGGTGTAGGTGGGCTGACACCTCCATCTCGGCCGCGCCGCCGCCGGCAACGATGGTCCGGTTCCGGATGGCGCGCTTGACGATCATGATGGCGTCGTGCAGCGAGCGCTCCACCTCGGCGATAAACTGTTCGGCGCCGCCGCGCAGCACGAGCGTGCACGTTTTGGCTTCGGGGCAGTCCTCGAAAAAGTTGAAGCGCTCGCCACCCATCTGGCGCTCCTCAAAGGCGCCACATGTGCCCAGATGCTCGGGGCGGATGTCGGAGCAGGTCGACTGTACCGTCGCGCCCGTCGCCTGAACGACACGTTCCATGTCCTCGCTCGCAACTCGGCCGGCGCAGAAAATATCGCGGTCGGCAAAGTACTGTGTCGCCAGGTCACCGATAGGGAGCTTGCTCAGCACCACCTTGGCGCCCGTCTGGTGCACTGCCTCAAGCTTCTTGAAGATAATCTGCCACTCAGCATCCACGATGGCCTGGTACTCGGCAACCTGTTCCACCCGGACCTCTGCGTTGTCCTTCTCCGCCTTCAGCTCGAGCTCCACGTTGAGGCACACAATTTTGGGCTTCTTGAATGACTTGGGTTGCTGCTCGAAGCCAGCATACGAGAAAGTCTTCTTGAAAGCCACGCCGTTGACGAAGAGCGAGTCGGTAAGCGAGCCACCCGGGATCTTCTTGATACCTATTAACTTTTCGTTGAGATCATCTTGGTCGAGAGATAGCACCGAGTCGACAACCACTAGATGATTGAAAAAGAGATGCGAGTTAGCACATATGTATTTCAGCCATCACGCAAAATATGTGCTGGACACCATAGACGGAACCTACTTTTGGTAAAGAACTCCGTATTCCGCTTGATCAGCTTGCTCGTCATGGCTGTGGCTGCAAGCTTGGCCAGCGTTTCCCTGTGGGTCGCCTCGTCGGTGCTGATGGCGATCTCCTTGAGCTTGTTGACGGCGACGGAGCAGGCGCGCCGCAGGCCCTTGATGATAATCTGAGAACTGACACCATTCTCGACGTGCTCCTTGATCTCCTTCAGGATCTCGCCCGCCAGAACCACTACTGATGTCGTGCCGTCGCCAACCTCGGCGTCTTGTGACCTCGCAATGTCGACCAGGATCCGTGCCGCGGGGTGGACTATGTCCAAAAGCTGTCGGGGAGGGGCAGCGACCGAATCAGCGCCTGGGCTCCTAAGACAAAAGACACGGGATGCCGAAGGCAAAGCAGCCATCGCTGTTGCCGCCATACCTTCATCACTGTCGCTCCATCGTTCGTGATCGTCTGCTTGCCGTTCGCGTCCACCATCAACAGGTCCCCGCCATAAGGACCGAGGGTCGACTTGATAGTTGCCTGGACGGCCAAGCAAGCATTGATGTTGGAGATGATCTGGCCCTTGCCCTGAGAGGTGTCGGTTCCTGTTTGCAGAGAAGAACGGCTCGGGTCAGCTCTGGCTCTCGGCGCGAGAAGTTCGCGATGGTGGCAGGGGCAGCGCGGGGAAGCGGACCCTCTTTTAGGACGATGATGGTGGGCGTTTGACCACCGAAAGACATATTTGAGACGCTGGTGCTGCTGCGGGGGCGGGGTGTGATTCTAGAGTTCCTCGCGAGGTAGTTCGGCTCGGAGTCTGGTCAGTATCGGTGTCGTCGCAAGGCCTAATCCGGCGGGGAGCTCTTGTCGACGCCGCTTTCGAAGCTCACGTCCGTAAAAAAATCCATGTCACCGCCGCCCTTGTCCTGCCGCCTGGAGCTTCGACGTGGGGTACAGGTGCACGGTCCAAGACACGATAAGGCAGTCCTGGGAACGATAAGTGACGCAATGTAGGTCACGTGTTGGTATTAATTACTGCGCCTTCTCATCGCGTGCTGGACAATATCTACATACAAATGACCCAGGACCTATCCAGTTCGGTCAACCAACAACAGAGTACACAGAAAAACCTAGGTACCTATGGTCGGATATCTATCCTCAATCAACCTTTCCTTCACAGCAGCAAGACGGCGGCAGCCAGGCCCACCAGCGCAGGCAAGCCCTTCATGGCAGCCGCTGGCGCCGCAGCTGATCCAGCAGGCGCCTGAATGGGATTCATTTATCAGCTAGGATCCACTGCGAACAACAAACTGGGACATGTTGACCTACCGATGGAGAACTGGACGCGCCAGTCTTGGATGCAGGAGGGCTTGTGATGACTGCTGATCCCGAGCCCTCTGTTGCCCCAGTTCCCGATACCGCCGTCGCGTCGGCCCCGCTCCCAGCCGCCGTGCCGACTCCAGGACCGGCCGTGGTGCTAGATCCAGGGCCAACTGCGGTACCACTTCCAGAGCCGGCCGTCGCCGCCGTGCCGCTGCTCGTAGTGGTCGCCCGCGTCGACGGCACCGATGACGGGGCCAGGGCCGAGGTCGAGGTCTTGAGCGGGTTCGATTCAAGGAACGATGGGGTCACGGTCTCAGTGCCTTGGTAAAGAGGGCATCCGGGCTTGCTCTTCGGAGGGGCTCGGCCGCCGCCGCAGTCGAGGAGGGTGCAGATCTCCAGGGTGTCAGGGACGAAGTATACAATAGATGCCGCGTTGCCGACTGTTGTTGTGTACTTGGTGCATCCTGCCAAGTCCGTTTTCCCTTCCACCAGGCCACCCAGCATAGCAAGGGCGCCGAGGAGGATCGGGGACCGGGTCGGGAAGTGCATGGTATGACTTTGCGTGGGATTGGTTGCCCGCTCGCTGTTTCTTTTCCAGGAAACGGGGTTCTTTGTAAACGAATGACGCGTGCCACTTTAGGCTGGAATGAAGGAACGACTGGTGGATGAAGCACTCAGAAGACATCCTGGGGGAAATCCTCGGCGGATTAGCGTGTCTTATACAAGCCTGCCATGTTTACCGACAACTCGGGCTAATTTCCGTGGCGCTCGCCTCTTGCTAGTCGCAGCCGCACAACCCATTACTTGCCTCTGTGAACATTCCATGCAGGGATCGGAGTTCGGATCCGTCTCCCCTAGAGTAAGGCCAGCAAGCCTAAAATTAGCGAAGCCCGTTTGTCGGCTAGTGGTGCAAGGCCCCTACAACACTTTGATCCCTGCCGCCATTCGCGTGTCACAATTTGATCCAGGCTTCCGCCGGCCATTCTTGAAGCTTCTCATTTTCTGAACCCGACGGACGCGGTCGCGCGGCGAACGGTAGAATAGATACCGCTAGGGCAGGCGAAGCGCACGGTCCCTTTTGTGGGCTTGCCAATTCTTGACGGCCCGAAGGTATCAAATAATTACGGCTGTCGATCCTCGCGAAAGCGATGGATTTGGATCCTTGAACACTCATGGAGGCGCACTTGTCCTCATTCACACAAAGATATTATACCATGTCCTGATATGAGCACATGAGGCTGGTCCAGCGGTGAGAACCGACAAGCATCGGCACGGAGGCGAGAAGAACCAGCTGTTGTCACATGACTGTCCTTCACTTGCAAACAGCATTATCGCACTCTCCTCCTCGGTCCGCGTTGCCTTGCACGCAGCCTAACTATTACCCGCCGTTCTGGGTAGTAGATGGCACGCGTCACTTTTATCGATATGAACAACATCAAGCTCGAAGGTGCTGAGAGAAACGTGGATTGTGGGGCCGTCGAGCCGCTTGATTAATCGCCGTGACACTTTTGAGGGCACTCCTCCAAAGGGTCCGTTCTTATCAGCGCAAGGCCACGCTGCAATATTCGTCTCTCCCATTTCTTTACTCCATAGAATATCTCGTGAGGAATCGCATTCTCTTCCTCTCGCTCTTTACAGTTACTGCGTCCGGCGGCCTGCAACCGTGAATCCAAGCTCTTCTTACAACTGCTGGCCCATGTCTCCAAAGCAAAACGCATCCAACCACAAAGCTCAGGTGTGTTGGATTGAGTTCGTATTGGCTCGTCTGTAGAGCGATTGATAATCAAAAGACACAACTCATTGGAGGCTTCAAGAACATTTCACCCAGCACAGAAAACAAACTCAACCACATTGTATCCCATTTTCGAAGCCGTGACTTCGGTACAACCTGCTTTAAAAACGGGAGGCGTCAAGTTAAAGGTAATTATAGCAATGCGCTGATGGGCCGGCCGGTGACAAGCAGGGACAAGCGTCTCGTTAGGAATACGGTCAAGGAGTATATCCGAAACGGTCGGACGATCGTCCTCGCTGTCCTGCCAAGCCGTTGATGTTGCAACCCAGGAAATCCTTCGTTGGTGTTGAACTGCTCGCCTTGAAGCCACCCTCGAGATTGGAGGGGCAGCTTATTCTACCATCTGCGGAGCCCTGATGCGTGACGCCGTGTTGGACGGCCCACAGAGAACGCATCCGGCACCAAAGCGTCGCCAATTCGTCCTCTCCCTCTTTGTTCTCCAAGGCGCAGCTGATCACCCTCGGCCTCGGGGTCGCTACCCTCGATCATTGTCCCAGACCCGCCCGTATTCGACCCCTGTTGCTTCTCGTTCACGCGCGAAGGCAGTATCGGGGAGGGAAGGCACTGCCGACGTTCTAGGGCCGGGTGTGATTCCGCGAGCCCATTGCTTGGAAGGGCACCAGCAGAAGAGATGCAAGCGCGACGGGGCAAGGCAACAGGGCCGAGTGCCGACGCGACTTGAGTTTGATGGTGGCCGAAAAATGGCCGACGGGCGGAGACCTGGCTCGAATCAAAAGGGACGGCTTTAAAGTACGGCGCAAGGGATGTATAATATGGGAACGCGACCCACGAAGGCAGGAAAAACAAAAGGAGAATCGCGGGGAGAAAAGAACATTGGTAGCATAAGAAAGAAAACAGAGCAGCTCTGGCAATTCCCCCGGGAGGGTAAGCTGGGAGGGGGCGTTGGCAACGGCATGCTACCGTCGCTGGCGCGCACGACCGCGGATACCAGGCCTGTGGGTACGTTTAGAGTCGATGATTGATCCTGACAAGTGGTTGGGATTGTTGTTTTCCCTCCCTCTATACGAGCTTGAACTCGGTGACGTGAGGGCGAAGAAGTCTCTCAAACCGAAATCCCCAGAAGTCCTCCTTGATCCTTGGCGTAGTTATCATACCAACCCGGCAAAACTCCCCGACTCGGCCCGGAACCGGAGCCACGCATAGGAGAGCACAGGATAAAGGTCGTGATTTCTGCACGCGCCCCCTATACGGATAGCTCGCGAGCATAACAAGATGTGTTACCGTCTTAGCCGTGCCGGGGTCCTTGCTTGGGTTGTCGAAGACAGGCCACCCCCTGAGAAAAGAGAGCTGCGGATCCAGGGGAGTGAACAAAATTTCCTCCGTACCATCATCGTCCTTGACGACTTCCCCTCCTGCGGGAAGCAGAGGAGCTCGTATCGCCAAGGTCCCTTTTCCATGCCCAAATCCCCCTCCTGCGCCGGCCAGCTGCACCTCGAGGCCGAGGACTTGGGCCCAAGACTTTGGGTGAACGCCGTACCATATCCAGCTCGTAAACGTGACTGGCCTTCCGCATGACGCCCACGACCAGCTTGGGAAGAGCTCTCTGTCTATCTGGGCGGAAACCGGCTCGCCCGAGGTTGTCCAGACAAGAAGATCCCCCAGAAAGGGTCTCCAGCACCCAAAGGCATAGTCTTCAACCCTGTAGATGTGGGGCCATCTTCTCCGGAAAGCCACCGAGACACCTTCGAGGGCGGCCACTCTGTCGCCGAACTGAGTCAACATCCGGGCAGAGTACTCGGTGACTATATCGCTCCACAGGAACGAGTAGGTTTTGTCGAGTTCTGATTCCAAGAACAGCTTCTTCACGGACACCTGGCTGAGGGTATATCTGTGGGCGAACACGCGATCGCCTTCCCGAGTCGTCACCTGCGGGCCGCTCTTCCTGCATTCGCACTGGACCTCGCTCGCACAGATCCACGATAGTTCTCCCTTGCCGATAAAGAGGGTTCTCCGGGCCAGGAACCGTTCTTGAAAGCACCAAGCGCGTTCCTCGATGGGATTGACTACGTCCCTTGCGTCTTGGTCGAAGGTCTCGTGCGCCCAGTGCCCGGGCAGCTTTCGGCATCGCTCATGTTCCATTCTCTCTACCGCTACCGTGACTCTGCGTTCGGGCTCCTCCCCGGGGAGTCCACCTGTGGCCGGTGCGTACGCAAGTTCGAATACTTGTGGCTGAGCAGGCTGCAGCTCAGTTGGCGCAAGCGGACAGCCTTCAAGGACGCCCGAAGAGGCGGCCGCAGAGACGACGAGGAGCGCTCCGGAATAGATGTCGGCCATCTGGGGTATCTGAGTCCTCTTGTCATCCGGGTCGTCCTGGATGATGCACAGGGCATCGACCCAGAGATGGCGTTGGCCAAGTTGCTTACAGGCGAAGACGACATCCTGGATGGTCTGAGGAAGCGAGGTTATCGGGATACCCATCATGTGTTGCTCTAGGTTGGACTTGAGGGTGCAAAGATTGCCGCCGTTTGGTCCCCAACAGTAACTAAGAGCGACGTAGGCTGCTCTCGGAAGAAGGCTGTCTTCCGTCCGAATTAGGCGGATTTCTTGGTCGCCTGACGTGTCAAGAAGCCGCCTGGGCAACGCGTAGCCTTCATCATCCGCCTTGCACCTACCGTGGGAGGACACGCACTCCAAGAGCCAGCTCTTGGCCAGTGCATAGCGTTCCTCGCGAGACTCCTTAATCCGGCGGTAGTTCTCGTGGGTAGGTGAAACCGCAATTGGGATGCCCAGAGTGGGGTTCAAACGAGCATGCTTTCCTTGGGCATCATCTGTGCAATGGTCAGGCTTCGTTTCAATTGAACAAAGACCAAAAGACCAAGGAACTGACCGGCCACTAGGTATATCTTGAATCCGGGTGCTGTGTCGAAGGTGTGTCCTGGTCCGATTATCCCGATCTCTAGGGTGTTGTCATGCCAAATGCTTCCAACCAGGGTGGTCGAACCGTCGCTTGTGTCTGTGACGTGACCGAGGACGACACGAAGCGCCCAGCATCTCGAACACTTAGAGGCGGACACCACGATATCTGACAGCTTGATCTTCTTGTCGTATACCCCTCCACAGAGTTCTTTGCAGTGCGAACACTGCTTCCAAGCTTCTGGGTCGGCGCCCGTCTCGGGTTTCATCGTACCGCCTTTCAGAAGGGACATCGCTGGACAGTCAGGGATAGAGGGAGGGTTGTAGTTCCCCAGGGACTGCTTAGATGTTGAGGTGGCAGTGGCTGAGGCGGGGTGGGAAATGACACAGCTCGGCCTCTCACTCACGCAGCACTGGCTGAATTATCAATGGTTGCTCAGGTGTGCACCAGTAGCCCGACAGCGGACCCCCAAATTAGATCTGCGGTGCGGCTGTCTTCGGCTGATGCTCTCCGAGTCCTACAACTATTAACGCACCAACTGATTCTTGGCAGTCGATGAGACCTAGGGAGGTAGGCTAGTACTCCTGTAAGCATACTGTACGAGGAAGATCCTGAGAAGATACGAGGCTGTCAATGCTCGGAACTTCTATCAGTCATGTACCTCGACGGCGCAGGAGAATATGGAGACGGGGGACGGGCGCGGGACGGTCAGGCGGTACTGGGGGTTCTGCACAAAGGTTGGGGCGGCGCTGCCGCCAGCGGTGCAGCGGGTCCAGGCGTCGTGCAGCCCCTTAATTGACTCACGTTTGAGAGGGTATTTAGTAAGGCTTTCGGGATACCCGACATGCGTCTCCAAGTCCTTGACGAGCTGGAGGGCCTGTTTGCCGCCCGTGTAAGCCCATTTGTACCTCGCCAGGGTGGGCATAGTTTGTTGATATTTGGCCGCCTTCTTTATCACATCTTCTACCCATTTGTCCAGGTCGGGAACGATTGTGTCGAGGTCGGTTTCCCCCAACTTTGTGGGAGCCGGCACGTCTCCCGTGGACGTATGCGGGACTAGCGCATGGGTCGGATCAAGAGACGCCCGCTCTTTCTCACATTTACTCGGTGACGCTCGACGAGCCGGAGGCGCCGGACTCTTGCTCCGCGACCTGAATGCCCCTTCGACGGTTAATCGAAGATTGCGGAAAATTCTCTCCGGTCCGCGCAGCTCTGTAGAGCTCGCAGATGTCGGATGGAGCTCTTCCACCAGGGGCTCGACGCGGGTGGCTTTGATGTCTAGGACTTCGACAAGGGCTGCACCAGGACGAATGATGCCGGTAGAAGAGGCGGACGCTGCAGTCTTTTTATCGCTGGAGCCGTCCCCGACTCCGGATGGACCCCGACGAGGATGGAGACGGGGGACAACCGGTGCATGTTCGTTAGCCCGTTGATGCCTAATGACGCGTGGCTAATCGCTCCGATCCTATTGAGCCCTATTGTTCAGCCCGAAGCTTTGGCAGAACTCGTTAGATTCGCGGGCTGGTGTAGTTTCAAAAGTCAGGCTCGACGACCTTGAAATGGCATACCCCGCATAAGGCTGCACACATGCCAAGTCGACAGACATAAGCGCTGGATTAATAATAACGTCGATTGATCAGATAAAATCGATATACAACGGCAGAGGAAGCCGTAAAGAACTGATTGCCGTTGGCTAACCTACCAGTTTTAAAGCTTTTTGATGTCATGATCGGCGTTGATGGAATGTGGCCCTTCTTTGTTTCGTTTCTGCGCATCGAGTGTTCACAAACTAAGTCGTATGTTTTCTTTTATGACCGCAGCTTTATTCCGCTGAGCCATGGTAGGAAAAAATCCACTTTGCTTTTCCGTTCCCTTTTTTCGGATCCCAACCTTTGCCCCGATCAATCACTGCGACTTGCAGTGTGCTTTTTTCCCAAAATGGGAAGAGAATACAAAAAAAAAAGAAATGAAATGACCAAAAGAGAGACGTTGAAAGCAGGCAGCCCCGAGTTTTGTGATGTCCCGAGTTTTGTGATGTCGACACAGACATCGTGCGGTTTGACCTAAGAGAAGATTAGAAAGAAAATGGGAATAAAAGCGACGCGTAGCTCAACATACCAGACCAGGGTAACGGGTGTTTCTCACGTACAAACGATGAGCGGCAGCGGTGAAGAAGTGAAGTCCACAGCAAAGAGTTGCCGTTCGTTGCCATCGGTAAGTCGACTTTCCATCTCCCCTCAGTCCGAGCCAGGCAGCTCCCCGTCGACGCAGAAAAGTTGGATGCAGGCGCCGCCAGCCGGGGCGCAGATGCCGCAGCTGTGGTTGCAGCAATAGTTGCCCTTAGCGCACTTGTTCTTGCCGCAGGCCACGAGGCCGTCGTCGCCGTCGTCGTCGCCGTCGTTACCACCACTGGGATATGGCAGCGGCACCAGGGTGGTCGGTGAGGTCGGGACGACGTCGACGGTGCTGGTGGGACTGGGGGGCGGAACCCCCGGCGAGTAGCCTGGGCTCAGGTGGCCGCAGTCCTGCTGGGTGCAGAAGACGCCGGGCCGGGCGCACATGCTGCACATCGGGTTGCAGCACGACTCGTCGGCCGTGCAGACGGCGAACCCGCACCCTGCCGCTTCTCGAGCCTCTGCGTGTCCGCGCGGCTGGCGAGCGGGGAGGCGAGCGTGGCGGCGGCAGCCATGGAGGCCACGAGGAGAATGCGCTTGAGGAGAGACATGCTGGTTCTGGGTAGCGATGACTCTCTCTTTCTCTGTCTGTGGTCTTGAGGAGGTCTCTTTTTTTCGAGGCTGCCGACTTGGCTGTCAGCCGGGTTGGTTGTGGAATGTGTAGATAGGTATGTATCTGAGATTTTTTGCCTTTGCTGTGGTGAAAAGACGGGGGAGAATCGACCTTTTCTGGACCCTGGGACTGATGATGGGAAGGTACGTAGGTTGACGTCAAGGTCAGGGCAAAGGTATGGGGAGATGGGGAGCCGACTGCCTCATAAATGGAAGGGAGGCAAACAAAAGGTGGCCCAGGTAATATATCGTTAGCACCCGACGATGTCAGCCCACAAGCAGCCCACGTTCGCCGGCCGCCGGCTCCGTCATTCTTTCTTCAGCGGAGACTGACTGACGCCTGCCATGCTTCTCGAAAGGGAAAGGGACGCCCGTGAACGAGACACCCATTGCCGCCCCCAATCCAAAGCAGGCAAATAGCGGGGCTCGGTATTTCTGTCGTAGGGAGAAATCGAAAGCGAAGATGGACCAGCTCATACCACCACCAAAAAAAACCGACCTGCCGCCATAAGTGAGTGGCATGCGGTTTCCTGGATATTCCCGAATGCCTCCGAGACAAAGAAGCGGCAGACGTCAGGATACGCTACGGATGCGAGAATGCGAAGATTTCTTTGGGTTGTTAAAAATAGGTCCTGCTACCCCGGGTTCGCCCCGAGAGTTTGGATAGCCGTCGACGCGCGCATATATGAAGTCGCCATCACTGCGGAGTATCTGGGACCTGTTTTGCTGTCCTGGGCAGTGGCGGCTCGTTTAAAATTTGCCCACGCGTTCGTCATGTCCTTCTGCCAATGTGTTTGTGCCTGGAACTCGCCGCGGAAAGCTCAATCAATCATTCCAAGTATTGTCAAGACATGAAGGCGCGACTATCAACCCAAGGTTGGCCAAAGAGGTGTCGTAATGTCGCATCTTGGGTGTAAGAAATTTGACGCCAAATGTCATTGGCTCCCGTTAGCTACCCGGTTTTTCAGCTGGGTCGGTTCTCGCTGTGGTCCTCGCCTTTTCGGGGAAACAAACGGAAGCCCAGCCAAGCCCGGGAATAATGCTCTGTCGTCGCCCTTCTCGTTTACCCGAGCCTTTTAGGAAATATAGCCTATATTTGGCCAAGTATTCTTCAGGTTTCCTCTTAGAACCGGGGTCCGGGTCATGTCTGGAGTCGGCCTCCAACGGTTCGCAGGAATACCTCAGGTGGCTATGTATCTGCCAAGGCGGAGGTTGACGACCATGGTAAGTTCCGCACAACCCAACGGGCTGGCTACAGAATGGCGAGCGGTGTGGTCAGAAAAGGGGCGGCAAGTCGCGGTTCGACTACGACACCTATCACGAGACGGCCATCTAGATGGGGTCGCATCAAGGTACCATTTCATAGACAGAAATATACACGGTCAGCTGCTCAGTGGCGTGTGTGGGATAGTGCGCATCAGTATACATATAGACCAGCAGGAATGAGGCGCGACATCGTCGCTGTCTATAATATCAGCCGTTTGATCTCCTCAGAGGCAAGCAGCTCAGCCTCGATCTGCTGCTCGTTGGCAGCCTCCTGTTGCGCGGCCTCTGTCGCCTCACGGTCCTGGGTCTCCTTTTGGAAGAATTTTGTGATGTCGGTCGGGTTCTCCCACTCGATAATGCCCGTCGCGGCGGCCTCTAGCCTGCGCGCCTGGCCCTGCTGTGCAGCCCTACCGAGGACGCCGCAAATGACGGCTATGCTTCGCAGACTATTTCGAACGGGGGAGCGTAAGCATTAATCGTGTGTGTTTACAATGCATATATATATGTGTGTGTGTGTGTGTATGTCTGTGTGCTTGCGCTTGCGGTAAACCGCAAGAACAAGAACTAGGAAAAGGACAAGGCAGCAAGTCTCACCTGTCATCGTTGGCCGGGATGGGATACGTGACCTTGGTGGGGTCCGAGTCGGTATCGATGACGCCGATGGTGGGGATCTGGGCGACGACACACTCGTGCAGGAGCGTGTAGTTGTCCCGCGGGTTCATGCAGACGACCAGATCCGGGGCCAGAGGCCGCCGGTCGCGCAGGTGCTGCTCGAAGCCCTCTAGCGTCTGGTCGAACTCGTTGACGACCTTGATGCCGACGCCCTCCAGGATCACGTCCCGGTTCGTGATGGCGCCGGGAACCCACTTGGTGAAGAGGTGGCAGGCGCCGCCGAGCTCGGCGGCGCGCACCACAAT
>GL876968.1:3156141-3173830 GCA_000193285.1 Magnaporthiopsis poae ATCC 64411 | reverse complement strand
CGCCTACTTGATGCCGTCGGCGCGCGCGCAGGCGCGGCTACCTCAATGGGTGGCTGGTCGGGGTGATGCACAAATAAGTCAACCTTGTCGCGACCAGACTGGCGCGCCAGCAAGATGGCCTCTAGCAGGTCCTGATCGGCAGTGATGCTGACCGAGTCACCATCGTTGTCGAGGTACGACAGCGCAAATCCGGAGCCGAGATGGCCGTCTTCAGTCACCTCGGGCGCACCACCCACGACCTCAACCTCGCCACCCAGCTTGGACGAGACGTTGGTTATAAGGGCGGAGACTCCGTGTGCCGCGGTCACTTGTAGTCTGTGCACGCGACCGCTGGGCGCCTTGAACTTGAACGGGAACGGGATCTCGCTGGGTGGGAGCTCGGGGGTGCCGCCCACAGCCGAGCCCTCATCGAATCCCGCGTGCGACGCCGAGTCTCCTGGGGCGACGCTATCAAGGCGGTCACCACGCGTCAAGTCAGGAGACACGACGGAGCGCGGCGGTATGTGCGAGGGGTGGTGCGAGCCCTCTCCCGACATGACCGACTCCGTCTCGTTGTCCAGTGAGAGCCAGAACTTGTTCCACGCAGGACCCTCGTTGTCACCGCTCTGCATCGTGTTGATCTGCTCAAGCGTGGCGTACGTGAGCTTGAGCACGTCCACCATGCCTACGATCTCGCCCGCGTCGTTCATGACGGGCAGGTTGAGATAATGTCCATCTGTGGTTTTGGTTTTGTCACGCTGTTAGCCGTAGAATTGACAGGATACCAAGTCAATAGCAGCTATAGCGCTCGCTCACCGTGCATCTTCCGCAGCGCGGCCTGGATGCTCATGTCCATTGGGGCAAAATCCGGGTGCGGGGTCATGACCCTGACGACGCTGCAGTTCCCGGGGTCAAGCCCGGGGGCAATGACGCGCAGAACGACGTCCTTGCTCGTAAAAATGCCCGTGATCTGGCCCTGGTCTTGGACGAGGACGGCAGTGGTGTGATTTTCTCTCATCATCTGGGCAGCCTCCCTAACCGAGGTCTTTACGCCAACGGTGGTGGGAGGCACGCCATTGAGCACCGATTCGAGGGTGGGGCCCGACATCTTGCTGCGCAGGGCCTCGACGTACTGGATGATCTGCTGTGGCTGGCTCGCGCCCAGCTCGGACTGGACGCCCTCGAGCGCATCGTACAGCTTGCGCGAGGATGAGTAGGCTCGCTCGAGCTTCTCCATGGCGTCGTAGAAGCACTTTGTAATGTCGAGGATGCCCGAGATGTCCTGGTTTTCGTCCATGACGGGTAGGTGCCGGAATCCCTTGCGCACCATGAGATCGAGGGCATCGGTTGCGCTGGTGTCGGTGCGGGCGCAAAGAGGGTTCTTGGTCATGATCTCAGCAATGGTGACGTTTGTGGCCTTCAGGCCCGCGCCGACGACGCGGAAGGCCAGATCCTTGGCAGTGAAGATGCCGGCGATGCGGTCATCGTCGTCGGTGACCAGGACGCAGTCTTCGCGCTTGGCGGCCATCAACTGAGCGGCCTCGGCGACGGTGGTGGCGGGCTTGATCTGGAGGGCCTGGCTCGGCTTGAGGGCCAGGACGGTGCCGGGCGGGGCCTTGCGTGAATGCCGGGCGCGGCCGGGGATGTGGACCTTCTTCTTCTGGAGGTCATTCTCCATCTTGCGGCGGATGGCCTGGACATGCAAGTCAGCGGGCATTCCTCTCGCGGTGACTTCCGTCTTGACCGCTTTCTTTTTGTTGGGCACGTAGGTAGCATAACTCTCATTCCCGAGAGGCGAGCAGTGTTGCTCCCCGTACAAGGCGGGAAGTGTTGGTCAACAGCCCGTACAAGGGGCCAACGGACAACCCCTCGCCCCTCGCAGGGGCAGACGCATGGCTCCTGACACAGGCGGAGAACCCAGCGATCAAGCTTTTGACATAAAGGGACTCTGCACGTACCTCATCCCGCTTGCTCTGCTTCTGTCTGCTGGCACTCATGGTGGAACCCCCGACCTCGCTGGCTGGCGGCGGATGCGGACTATGCGGAGGATGGCTGTTCACGTTCTGATCGTGGACGGGGCGGGGGATAGCGGAGGAGGAGGAGGCCGAAGGGCTGAAGCTCGGAATGGCTCCACGTGTTGAGGCGCGGCTGGGAGTGCCTCGGAGTGTGTTTCCTGGATGGTTTGACATTGCATAAACTGCGCTGGCAGCCTGCAAGAATCAGGTGGAGATCCTGGTTGAGGCTAGCTGGAGGGGAGGCGAGGGGTTGGTTGGTCAAGGGCGCAAAAAGGAGGGTGAGAAAAAAAAAAAAAAACGTTATCGGTAGGGTGGACGAGTGGGTGTCGAGCGATACGACGTAGGTGCGTCCTGTCGGGCAAAAGCGGAGAGGCCAAGGGCGATCGAGGGCGGTGTAGAAAACGGGGGACGGACTTGCTGCCAGCTGTGCGTGCGTGGTACTTTCGAATCGCGGGGTGACTTAATTTCTGCCAGAGCGAGGACTCTTTGATTGTCGAGATCCCTAGCGCACCAACAGGCGCGCGCAATTGACCAGACGCCGGTTAGGCCACAATTACCGCAAATCACAACCTCAGGCCGTCGGTAGCACAACTTTGTTGTGCACTGTTGACCCGGAGATGCACGGACCATGGACAAACGTCTTCGCAATCCTTGCTGCACGTGCCGCCCGGAAAATATTCGGGGTTTAGGCGCACGCGTCCAGACCCCTGCATCGCGCGATGTAAGGGAGTGCCGTGCTCCGCGACTTCACGTCACCGACACGGATGACCCCTTCGAGAGATAGAGTGCAGGTAGTAGCCGATGCGGAGAAATTGGTATCCCCTCGCACATTTCTAACTCCTCTGTAAGCTTGATCGCGCCTCAAGGTAATGGGGTCGCCTTCAGACCCCGCTCCGGTTGTCGCTGTTGACCGACAGTCCTTCTCGCGGGCTCTTTATAAAATGGCCCCAACCCCGGGCTCCCTGGCGGGCTCGATACTAGCATACATCGGTGCCGGCTTTGACCACGGGTAGAAGCATCTGTCCCTCCCTCGCAGTGGCAGCTCCGAACTGCAGCCAGCCAAGATGCGCCTCTCGGACCTGATCGCTCTCGCACCTCCCCTGGCCGCTCTGGCCTCGGCACAGGACGGTAGTGGGAAGCGACCCAATATCGTCCTCATTATGACCGACGACCAGGATCAGCTGCTTGGCTCGACTGCCTACCAGCCCGTCCTTCAGAGGGAGATGATGCAAAAGGGCACCGAGTTCACAAATCACTTCACCACCACGGCGATCTGCTGCCCCAGTCGAGCCTCACTTCTCCGGGGCCAGATGGCTCACAATACCAACATCACTCATGTGGCCGCACCCGGGTAGGCAAGCTATAGCATCCTGCTATCTCTTGTGTGATTGTTCGCTAGATCAACCAAACCAAATCGCTCGAGTGTTAGGCTTACATATTAACACTGCTACACAGAGGAAACTATGACAAGTTCACCTCTGCGGGACTCGACGAAGACTATCTCCCTCAGTGGCTTAAAAAGGCCGGGTACCGTGTAGAGTGTATGCCATTAATATCCATATTGCTGCTCTTGCTTTTCCGTTCTTTCCCATGCCAGCTGACACCCGACTAGACCTTGGCAAACTACTCAATGGCTACGACGTGGCTAATTACAACAAGCCCGCGCCCAAAGGATGGGATTTCATCAACAGCCTGACGGATCCCTATACTCAAAGCTTCAACTTCCAGATCATGTCCGAGAATGGCGCGCGGCCCCGCCTATACCAGGGATTCCACCAGAGCGACATCATCAGAGCACAGTCGTAAGCACAACCGCCCCTGCTTCCGCCGGGTTACATCTAGTGGGCCGCCCTAACGCTGTCTCAGTATCGACCGTCTGGAGTACCTTACCGGGCAAGAGCAGCCCTTCTTCATCACCATTGCTCCTACTTCACCTCACGAGCAATATGATTACTTCGCCCCGGTGCCGCTAACCCGGCACAAAGGCATGTTCGCCAACGTGCCGGCGCCGCGTCACCCGAACTGGAACCCACCCGACTCGGTTCAGAAGCAGAAGTCCACCTACCTGAAGAATCTCCCGCCTCTCACCCAGGAGTGGATTGACTTTGGCGACTTTCTGTACCAGCAGCGGCTCGAGGCTCTCCAGGGCATTGACGAGATTGTTGAGGATGTCCTCTCGACTCTGGAGGCTAAGGGCGTTCTCAATAACACCTATGGTATGTGCTCAGTGCCGAGAGCCAGCAGGGACGGGCTGTCTCACGTCCCTGCCAGAGACGGATCATTTACATGTGCGGGATCAGAAGGGGGCAAATGGGAACCGATCAACAAACGACTAACAAGATCTCACATTCTGCACCCAGTCATCTACACCACCGACAACGGATGGCATATTGGTCTGCACCGTGCGGCTGCAGGAAAGTCGCTCCCCTACGCTGACGACACCAACCTGCCCTTTGTCGTGCGCGGCCCCAACATACCCCAGGGCGTCAAATCGAGGCTCCCATCCACGCACATCGACCTCGTGCCTACCCTGCTCGACATCGCTGGCGTCGCCGAGGCCGACCTGCCGCCGCAACTCGACGGCCGCAGCCTCTTACCCCAGTGGCAGCAACCGAATCAAAGCTACGACGGGTGCGGCACGGGTGTTGGCCGTGACATTTTGAATGTCGAGTTTTGGGGTAGTGGCCTTGTTGAGGCGCCACCTCCTGGCGGTAAATCCCTTACGGAGAATGCCAACAACTCGTACAAGTCGCTTCGTCTTGTGGGTGAGGACCACTCGTGGCTTCTCATCAAGTGGTGCACCAACGAGGTGGAGCTGTACAACACGCGCGACGACCCCTACGAGCTCACCAACCTAGCGCTGGGCGCCAGCGGCACCGACGGCGGCGCTGCCACCACCAACCCTGACGTGAAGCGCGTGCTTACACGGCTCAACGCCATTCTGCTGGTGACCAAGTCCTGCACGCTGGGGACTTGCCGCGACCCCTGGACCGTGCTCCAGCCGCCGACGGCTGCCTCGCCCGTTACGTCACTAAAGCAAGCGCTCGACCCGTCGCACGACGCCTTCTACTCGGGCCTGCCCGAGGTCAAGTTTGGGAAGTGCATGATGTACCAACACGTTGCCAACGAGGAGCCTTACTATCCGCCGGGCGCCGCCGAGGCCATAACCCAATTTCGGAAGCCGACGGACAACTACGTCTCGCGCCGAACGACCAAGAAGTTGGTCCAGGATCTTAGCGTCTTCTACGGCGGCCCCGAGCAGCGTCACGTCTCTTGGGCCGAGATCGCGCGCGCGTCGAGGGAGCTGACGGACGAGGAGCTGGACCAGCATATAGAAAAGCGTGACTTTGCTGAGATTCCTGTCCTCGAGTGGTGGGATTGATCCGCGTTTGTGTCGCAGTTGTATCGGTGGGGGCTTCAGATACTATAATGTCACGGGTCCTCACCCTTTTTCATCCGAACACTTCCCATACCAGTATACGTATTATTTTTTCCTTGCAAAGCGAGACGGGTAAATTCCGAGGATCTAACGTCAGCGGCCATACAAGGGTGTACTATGTACGTGCAGATGACAGTCAAGGAGGGCGATACTTGTGACCAGGCGGGCTGCGGCCCCGATAACTTCGCCACCGCTGCCAGGGGCCACCGGCCCCTATACAATTTCCACGTCGGATTTGTGTTCCTTTTTTTCGTATGGAAACACCCAGATCGTCTTACTTGGCGGCGGGTTGAGGCAATTCTAGGCTCAAGACTTGTTCCAAACAAGGCACACATGCATAATCAAATTGATCCAAACGGCCGAGTCATCCTTCTGGGTACGACGACTGGACTGTGAAAAGTTCCTCACGATGCACTTAAGTGGCTGTATCTTTTAAAATACGCCTGATCAGAATCATCACGTTAGGCACCTTGGAAGGACCTAGTGGCAGGGGTAGGTGTCCATTTTTTTGCGGGGTCGTGCCGCCGAACGGGCTCTGTGCAGTTCCCAGAATCCTTGGCAGTCCCATAAGTCCCGCGCCTTCCGAGGCCGGCCACTGTAGAGACTGGCCCCTGCTTCCCATTTGGGGACCGGCCTCCATTCTGATATCGCACGCGCACCGGGGCTACATAATTCAGCATTTCGACAATTTTTGTATAGTTTTCCCGCCTCGTCTCTTGAAATGGCCACAACAAGGTAGTACCGCATGAAGCCTCCAAGTCATCAATGCGATCAATACGCGAGACACTCGTGATTGCAATCTGGCATGTAACCAGCTGAGGCCGGGCCAGTTAAGGAAGACTACCCCTCGGTTTTCTCCGTGACCTCGCGAAAGACGGAAAAAGGTTGCGCAGCCTTCGACTCGGCTGAGCAGACGCCCCAGAGTCTTGCCGGAGCCTGGAAGTGTGCACAGGGAGCCCTTGTAGATCCTGCAGGGCTGTATTGCATTTACAGCTGGGGCGGCATGTACCTACTATATGAAAGGATGAGGAAATGCTGCAGTAGTACCAATGTTTTACTTTTTACTCCCGTGCTCTTTTGTGAGCCCGACACACGCTCACTACCTAGCTTTCCCAGGGCTTCACTTCAAACTCGCTGAGGAAAATGCACACCAAACTTTAGCCATCGCCTTTGCAATGCGGCACGTATTCGCGCTGCCGCTCACAGCCGACGATCCTGCAGCAGCGACGACGCCCTCGACGACCATGTACACGCTTCCCGCTTCCCAACAACGATCCCAACCAGGAACAACGCAAGGCCGGTGTGGCATGGAAAAGGAAGAACTTCGTCTATGGGCCTTCCATTCTCGGCAACACTACCTTTTACCCCACCAGGCCGCTGGCGCAAAACATGTCGTTGGGCGACGAGGAGCTTTGACGCCTAGACTCCCTGGACCAGGTAGCAATGGTGGAACGCGAACAAAATATGACGCTTGAAGCCATCATGAAGGTAAGTGTTGGCCATATTCATGTGTCTTGTGGCTCACACTAGTGTTTTTTTTTTTTTTTTTTTTTCTATTCTACTTCTTCCTCTACCCCTGCATCCGGACTGGCAACATGTCTCATTTGGGCTACAGCATGGTGGTATCAAGACTGTTGACGACTTCGCACTCCACTACGACGGACAATGGAAGGAATCGGTCCCGGGGGGAATAGACAAGGGCATAATGAGCAACTACACCTCGGACCTTCTCTTCGCCATGGAGCGGCTGTCCAACAACCCTTACGTGCTCAAGCGCCTCCACCAACAAAAGACAAGCTACCGTTCAGCATCGACGGCGAGGTTGTGAAGAAGCTGACGGGCACCACGCTCGAGGTGCTCCACGAGGGCGGCCGCTTGTTCGTCGCGGACCACAGCAACCAGAAGAAGTACAAGACCCAGGCGGGACGGTACCAGGCGGCTTGCACGGGGCTCTTCTACCCGGACGCGCAGTCTAACCAGATCCTGCCGCTGGCGATCAAGACAAACGTGGGGGCGGACCTGACTTACACGCCACTTGACGACAAAAACGACTGGCTCCTGGCCAAGATGTTTCTTCAACTACAACGACCTGTTCCAATCCCAGATGTCCCACGTGCTCTTCCACGTTGGCTTAGAGATCATCCACCGGTCGGCCTTCCGGAGTTTCAGCGACGTTCACCCGGTCATGGCCGTGATCGACCGCCCCTTGTACCAGTGCTACGACATCCGGCCGGTGGGCTTGGCCTACCTTTTCAACACGGGCGGGTTTTTTGAGCAAAACTTCGGCCTCCCCGCCTCCGAGACCGTTGACTACCCAACGGCCCTGTACCAGCAGGGCGCCGGTGCGTGGCGAGCCAGCTACGTGGAGAACGACCTGCGGAGCCGGGGCTGATCGGAAACTACAGCGGCCCGGCGCTGCCCTTCCACACGGCCGCGCTGTACGCGCTAATCCCGACGACCAAGCTCGCCGCCGCCACGAGCGCTGACCTGCTGAAGTGGCTGCCCAACGAGCACAAGGCGATGGAGCAGGTCGGGCTGCTCGCGCGCTTCAACCGAGCCGAGATCGGAAAGAACAAGGAGAGGGTGTTCGACGCCTTCTCTACGCTCGAGCTGCTGGCCGCAATGGCCCGGCGTTCGCGGTGGCCAACGCGAAGTACGTCGAGGTGATGATCGAGATCAGCAGGGAGATTTCGAGCAGAGGGCTCGACAGCCAGGGCCTCAGCCACGGTAAGCCGTTTGTCTGGACCGCGTTGGATCCCAACCTGAACCCTTTTTTCCTGGCCGTCTAGGGCCGCCTGGCCAAAGCTGGGTCGATTTGTGGATTAGGTGGGAAAAAGTTGGTCGGCGTCGGCGACATGGGGCAGCAGATGCGGCTCATGTTGAGCAGGGATGGATATCTGAGATGCATTTACAGTACCTGCCTAGGTTAGGTAGGTAGGTATCTTTGTACCTGGTACTAACCTGAGGTAAATCCCAATTAAGAGAGCGTGCAGGGGAGACTACCCGAGGGAAAACTCTGCAATGGAAAATGGCTAGTCAGCAGTTCCACATTCCCCAGAATCACAGCAACCGGAACTTTACAGCACGTTCCTCGCCTTCGTATTGCTGGCCTGGTTGCTTCCATCCACGTGCGCGCCTGGCAATACAACATGTGGTGACCCTGGCGACGGCAAACAGGGAGACTGTGCAATGACGGATGATAAATAATGAATGATAAGGGACTCTGGATTCAAGCTCGAGGCTAGGGAGGTACCTAGGTACGTATGTTAAAAGGATGTGTCTCGCCTGCATGAGATAGGGCGCCGAGGCTGATGTCTGCTTTTCTAGATGAAGTCAATGAACTTGGTATAAAATGCCTCTCCCTGTCGTCCATGTATGTCGAACAAAAGTAAAATTTACCTAAGTATTGAATCGAATCGTGCCAGAACGATCTAAGGCCCGCTGTTTTTAGGTAGCTGGGTAGGTTGACTGAGGCACCGCACGCGATTTATGTTTTGTGCCTGGTTGGATCTGCAGGCGCATTTACTGTTATGTATAGATGTTCCCTAGAACGACCTAATTCCTCGGGACCCGAGGCAGCGAACATAGGAGCAGGGGAGCATTTGGAAGGAGCTTATTGAGTCGCGGGCAGAAAACATCCGCCGCCGCCGCCACTGCCGCCAAAAAAGAACCGAGGCGACGGAAGCATGTGGCATCGATCCACGATGTGACAGCTGAGCAGATGGATAATGGCCCGATGGGACGGCTTGCCGCCTCCATTGTGGCTGCCAAATGAGGAAGCACAAGGCGTGGCAAGGCCGGGGAAGGCCAGGGGACGGCGCATGCACACTCAATTGATTGCATGCAGCGTAAAGTGCTTGCTGCCCCGGCAGCCAGACCCGCATGTTGGCCAGGCCCAAACCAGACATTTAACTCGCCAGGCAACTTGCCCAAACGAGCCATGTCCGTGCGCCAGCGCTCCTTCGGGTTTCCCAGTGATGGAGGCCCCGGCCGCCCAGGGATCCAATCTGGACCTAATGTTTCGAGGACGGTAGGGGTGCAGGGGGTGTGTGTGGGCCGAGCGTGGGCGGCCTTGTTAGCGCGCGACCGGGCACCCACCACCGTCGCTTGCCACTGGTGCGGTAGGTGCAGGGGTGCGTTCCTCTGGCAACCGCGTCCGACGTCAACAAGGAAGGTGCGGGCATCACCGGCAAGGGAGCGAACATGCCAAAACTGCGAGCCGCCGCTGCTGCAGGTCGCAACTCAGGATTCCCACTTTCCTGTACACCTCCATTTTTTTTTTCCCTCCCTTACTACACCAGGGAACAAGCGTATCGCTCTTTGGACTTTGCGCGCCAGAGAGGAGAAAACAACCAAGACCCAACCACCCTCCCTTGTCGTTGAGCCAATCTAGCTTTGCTGGGCAGCTAGATTAGAAGGCATTCCCGTCGTCCTCTGCCTCGCAGAAGAGGCACACCCCCAAACAACCCCTTGGGCTGTCGCAACGTCGTTGGCCACGACTGAGCACAACCACAAGATCCCGCTTGCCCGGCCGCTTGGCTTGCGCTGCGTGAGGTAAGAGATAGGGAGACGGAGGGAGACAGGTCTGGGAAAGGAGACGACAAGACGACTGGCAGAGAGCTTGCATGTACTGACCTCCCCCGCTTGGCCTGGCCTCCAGTCTCGGAACCCATTGAGAAAGGTTCGCTTCATTGCGACACTTTGACCGACAACGACAACCGCCCCTTCCGAACTCGACTTGCATTCCCAAAATGCTGTCCAATCCGCCACTATCACATCTTCATCCGCGCCACAGGCAACACCGGCGACAGAACTCGACGCCTACGGCATTCGAAGCGGTGAAGATCCCGAACCTGCCCAACATCCAGCGACGTCAGCCAGTGTCCCATCGGCGAGGCCTCAGCCTCGACACTCGGCAACATCATATCCGTCAGCTCCAGCAACACCAACACCGCCAGCAACAGCAACCAACAACCATCGAAAACAGGCAGGACTTCGCGACAACGACTACAACGGTAAGTAGCTCGACGACCACTAACCACACAGGATTACCAACGACACCACAGCATCACGTATTGCGAGAAGCGCAGCAGCAACGCATAATAGCACGCCCAGGCCCTGGCCCGGCCTACACCAACCTGGCGAGCGACGAGGCCTTCCTGATCTCGCCGCACCCAACGCCACAGCACAACCACCATCAGTTTGATCCCGCCCAATGTGGCATGCAGACTGGCCCCCAGTTCGGGAGTAATGACCCCGCCCGGATCAGCCTCCTGATGAGGCGGAACCAGGCCGGCTTCAACGCCAACACTCAAGCCGCAATGACCCTGAACACCGATTTCGACATATTCGAGCCCACTCCTGACAGTGCCCTGTCCACTCCCGGCTTCATGAACTACCAAAACAGCCCTGCCCTCTCGCAGCAGGGCTGGACCTCGGAGGGAGATACGTCCAGCACCCGTCGGACTACCCGAAGGATCAGCAACGGCATCATGGACCGCGTCAACAAGTTTGAGACTCTGGGAAGTGTCGACGGAGGATCGAGGCCGGCCACACCCCCTACGCAGAACGTAGCAGGTATGTAGTGCCCGTCAGACCTTTTCTGGCACATTCGCCGGCATCTGGCTCTCAGTGTCCCTCTCCTATCGTCGATTTATGGCTGACCAGACCCCCAAGGTTACTTTCCCCCGACACCGATAGAGACCCCGTGTGAAAGAATGGTGAAGCATCAGCCCCGGCCGACACGCTTCTCGGAAGGGTATGACGAGTCGATGGAGGACACAATCAAGCCGCGCAACCGCTCAAAACGGGCTTCGGGTGTCTTTCAGGAGCTCAGGCAGCAGGCCGAGGCGATGGCGACCAGCCAGCAGCGCACCAGCGCCATGGCCATGCCGCTGCAGTCTCCGGACTTTATGAACCTGGGGAACATGAGCGACGAGTTTGGAAAGATCGAGACGGGCATGAGCACCATGCACGGCACCGCCAACGCCACTCCTGACCTGTCCCACCACTCAACCCCGGTGACCCCGTACGTGAACTCGTTTGGAAACGATTTCCAGGCGACCAACTTTGACTCGCAGGCAACCATGATGATGTTCCACCCAAATGTCAGCCTCGCGCCGAGCAGCGGCAGCGCATCCGCGTCCCGCAGGGAGTCTCCCCATCGCCGCACCGAGTCTCTTGCCAGCATCGCCAGCGCCGCCAGCATCTCGAGCCTCAACATCGACGAGACCAAGACGGAGACGGGTGTGACGCTCGACGACATCTCGGCCCACATTGAGGGCCCCGATCCCGCAGATGGCAAGTGGACTTGCATCTTTGAGGATTGTGGCAAGAAATTCGGCCGCAAAGAAAACATCAAGTCGCATGTGCAGACGCATCTCAACGACCGCCAGTACCAATGCCCAACCTGCAAGAAGTGCTTCGTGCGTCAACATGACCTGAAGCGCCACGCCAAAATCCACACAGGCGTCAAGCCATACCCGTGCGACTGTGGCAACAGTTTCGCTCGGCACGATGCCCTGACGCGCCACCGCCAGCGCGGAATGTGTATCGGTGCCTTTGACGGCATTGTGCGTAAGGTCGTGAAGCGCGGTAGGCCAAAGAAGCACCGACCCGAGATGGATGCGAGACTCGACAAGTCTGCTCGCACCCGTGCAAAGAACAAGGACTCGTCCAACGGCTCCCACTCGCCCTCGGAGGCGTCTCACGGCGGATACACGGACAGCTCGGTCCCCAGCTCGCCGTCCCACCATGACGATGGATTCGACGACATGCTCGACGACCAGCCATTCCACGACCTAATGGAAAACGTGCCTATATCCTCCGAGCCTCAGCAGCAGCAGCAGCAGAAGCAACAAACCCAGCCGGCAGCGTCCATGTCGACCCAATCATCGGCCCCGACAACTACGACCGTGAACGGCCGCTTGCTTGCGAGCGCTCCCTCGACCGCGCCCATGGGTCTAATCGGCAACTCTGGAATCATGCCCACACTCTCGCCCGCGGCGGTGACCACCGCGGCCGACATGGCCGGCATGGTTACCATGGTGGCCGATGCCTCAGCACCGACCTCGTCGCCTGCAGCCCTGTCGGACTACTCGCATGCATCGCACCTCACTGGAAACGGTGGCGACCAGACCCTGTTGGACCCGTTTGACACGTCTCTCGACGACAGCGGACTGGGTGGCGACCTTGGTCTGCCCCAGCAGCAAACCGCGCCTCCCCAATCGCCCGCCAAGAGCGTGGCCTCGCACTACACTCACAACCAGCCGGGCACGCCGCCTGAGCTGTCGGCGTCGAGCTCGCCCCCGCCCAGCTCCGCCGTTGCCGGCACTGATCGTTTCTTCTCCTCCCACCTCATGGGAGGCAACGGAGATGCGATTGGCTGCGCCGGAACGGACATGGGAGTTCTGGGCGGTGGCATGTGTGCTCCACCGACGGTGACGACGTCTGCCACTGGCGTTGCGGGTGTGTCGATGGCCGAGGACATGGACCTGTACCAGGCTCTGGGCGCGGGAGGCGAGGATCTTGTTGGCGGGCTCGACGGCCTGGGCGGTCTCGGCTCGTACGGCGCGCTGGGTGGACTCGTCGGCGGCATGCCCTCCAAATTCGATGAGGAGTATGGCATGTTCACCAACGACGACGTGTCCAGCTACTTCGGTCCTTAAGGTCCTAGGAGACTTTGTCTCTCGAGTCTTGCGTCCCAGACATTCTGGCGTGTTTTGTTTCCCCGTGGTGCAGCGTCTAGTACTTGAGGCGCCGTAATGATGACGAAGCTGTGCCATTGTACCTCTTGCCGGTTTCTTTCTCGTTGTTTCTGACGAGGATATCTGGCTAGAGGGGCGATGGCTTTGTAATAATCTTGGGTGGAAATCGGGTTGTTAGAAGTGGCCGCTCATGCTTTTTTTTGCCCACACTGTCTTGTCGGGTTGCGAGGAACTTGTATATTAGATTGTCATTTTTGCGCTTTGGATATTGTTTTTTTGCTTCACGCATGGATGGCTGGGCAAACCTTGCCGGCTTCCATGCGATGCGTCTCTTTTTTTTTTCTTCTTCTTTTCTTTCAGAAGAGAAAGTTGGAGGAAGTGGGAGATGGAGAAGGGGGCAACTGGATCACGGAGCGTCTGGAGTTTGTGCTTTGCTTGATTGTCAAATGAATGACTTTCTGTCATCCCGTCCCCGGACGTCTCTAATTTTCCCCTCGCGTTCCTGGGCTTTTCATTTCGCAATCTTTTAGCAACATTGAGTCGGATGGAGGACGGGCGAGAAAATAGGGGTTAAAAAACAATAAAGATCTGTAATTGTTGGCGCAAGAAGAGGCATAATGCGCGCCTTTCCGATGCGATATGTGTGTGTGAAATGTGGACGGGTGGAAGTTCTTCTAGACGATTCGTCGTAGGTGGATCATTGCGCGGCAGTGCGGGTGCATAGTAAAACACACTTTTCGTCGCGTCCAGAGCTGGAGCTGCGCGTCCAAATGGTACCCCACTCTGGCCGCCCCGCCAAAGCTACCAGCCTACCAGGTACGTCACTCTACGCGATGCTGGTGCCTGATAACGCAGTGAGACGCACCTGGAAACATCGTTCATTCATTGGCACCTGAGGCCGGCAACATGGAGTGAGGCCGAGCCTCATCAAAACGTGCTTTTGCCACATCCAAACGACCCAACTCGATTGCTTTCCCGCGCAACTAGGAGCAGACACCGATCTACCTTTGCTACCCCTTGGCTCCACACGACTCGCCTTCCTGCGGTTCAGCCGTATCCTGCCTGCCATCTGCTGAAGTACCATTTCTCAACGAGACTTTGAAATTTTGAGGGCTTGCTGGATCTTCCCGTCTGACGGCCGCTATTTCCGACGCAGCCTGGCCAAGGCGAGACGAAGAAGAAGAAAAAGGCCTGTCGAGACCACACCTGGCCCCGGCACCACGCGCCGCTCATAGGTACTGAGGACATGATTTGAAGCATTTCGCCATGCTGACACCATGTATCACTCGGCCGGTGGCCTACCTGTACGCTCTGGGCAACACGCCGGCCATCAACGTTGCCAGGGCTGTCCCTCCAGGCATCAATGCCGACATCTTGCTCCTCGGCTGCGGCGATATTCGCAACCTGCTGTACACGGCATACGCCGAGAAGGGAATGCCCCCGAGGAAGCTCGATGTTACCTGCTGTGATGTCGACGACTTTGTCATTGCCAGGAACGCCATCTTTCTCTCGTTCCTTGTCGACGACATCCGACCCAGTCTACTCCCGCAGCTGCGGAGCCTCTACTACGATCTCTTCGTCGACAGCACCGCCCTCGAGTTCCTCCGCCCGCAACTGCACAGACTGGCTGAGGCGGCGGGGTCGTGGGACGGCTGGCTGGGCGGCCCCTATGGCTCTGTGATCAGGTTCGCCGATCGCGTCACCTTCAACATCTTCCGCCGCACCCTCTCGAAGCTATCCTATGCTGCCTCCACCGACGGCGTAGCCTCCTGTCTCAGCTTGTATCAGGCTAGCTTGAAGGCCAGCCGGTGCGAGATGCAGACACGCGTCGGCCCAGAGGGCTTTGTCATCACCGCACTGCGATCTGCTGCGCCTCTGTCGCTCCGTGTCGGCGACAAGCCCATCACTAGCGACCTTGCGGACTCCTACAGGAACTACTGGCACAAAGCCGTGCAAGTCATCGATCCTGTCCACTCTACGGAATTTGCAAACCCGCTCTTCGCCCAGCCCATCGCTCGCGGCGAGTCTGTGTTGCACTATGGCACCGACCCGGTTCTCGGCTTCCATCTGGGCACAGCCTTTGCGCCACTTATGCCTGGGTCACCCATCAGGATGGATGTGGCCACGAGGCACGGCGCCTCCAAGTCCACCTGGGCAATGCAAGAACTATTCGGCGAATGGACCCAAGCCCTCCGGGAGACCATCGGCCAGGGCCGGTTAGTCGTCAGGTTCACGTCGACCGACGCTCTTGCCTTGTGCCACACGCTGCAATACTGTGCCGCCAAGTGTCCTGAGCGCCCTTCGGCCGGGGTCTATCGACGCCAACTCCGCGCCAAGGTCCTCGAACTTGACCAAGACCAGTACGGAGGGACAGCGAAAGGCGCTGTCGCGCCCATCATGTTTGACGCCATCGACACGTCGAACCTGGCAGACTCACTCGGCGCCCTCAACATCCTCTTCTCGGCGGGGCCGCTCCTCAAGCCCGCTCCTTGGGCTGCCCTATCCACCGAGATGCTCACGAGTCCGGCGACGGACGAGCGTGAGGCCTTTGCCAAGCTCCTGCCAGGAGGCACGCTTGCCGTAGCCCATATGCTCGGCTTCACCGTCTCCGAGTACTGGACCAACCTGACCGCGACGGGCGCCGGGCTCGAGATCGTTGGCGCCCTACTGAAGGGGACCGATGACGGTCCCGCGCGCATGTTCCCCAGTCGCATGACGTGGGTGCCCGACGCACAGCTCTCGGGTCTCAGAAGCACCGCGCCCAGCCGCCTGAAGCTGGACATCGACGCGGTCATTGGCATTATCTGGCGCGTGTATGCGGACATGTTCGAGGCAGAAAATGTCAAGGCCCTTTTACGCTCCGACCCGTCCACGGTAAAGCAGGTCCTGCTGCGGAACGGCGGCATGCCGCAGTCGCACCGGGGGACCTTTGTGGCCCTCTTCAAGGCGCTCATGTCTACCGTCGATACGGACTGGGATGCTGTCAGCAGGGCTGTTCTCGACAAGATCTACGGCGACACGACGATTATCATGGGCAACAACTATGTCCAGGAGCTCGTCGCCCTCATGCACCTCCACGGTATCTACACAGAGCAGTGGTTGAGGAGCGAACTCAAGACAGATCCCTACCATTGTCCTGCAAGCTTTCAGAAGTGGAAGCACATCCCCGAGGTCATGGCCGTGACCCTAGTCGTGCCTCTCGAGGCGGTCAAAAAGATGTTCCCTGTCACTGACACCGGTCTCCCTCCCGCCCTCTCGTTCCAAGTCACGCTCAAGTCTGGCCTGGGCGCTTGGGTTAATTATTTCGGCTGTGTGCACATGAGCCTCGGCACCGTCAAGGTGCAGGGTTCGCCGCAGTCAGAGGACTGCAGCATCAAGGTCACGGAGGACAGGGACGGCTGGCACGGCAGCTCGCCTGTTCTCGTGTCCTTCTACTGCCCGACGTCGGCGCTTCAGGTTGAGCCCACGGCGCTCATCAGCCTCGACGTGCAGCGGACGTTGCAGACCTTCCAGATGCCCAATGCCGGTCCAGGGGACCCGAGCATGGTTTTCCAGACCAACCTCTGCGACAGCTCTGCCGTGCTCTTCTCCAAGTATCTGCCGGGACACTCGGCCCACCCGTCCGTCTCTACGTACAAGGAGCCCAATACCTCACAGCTCCCGGCATGCGATTCTCCGTTCAACAAATCCTTCAGTCTCTTCATAGACACCGAGAGGGAAATAGCGGCTCTGACTGGACGTGTTGACATCACAGACGATGAGGGCAAGAAGCTTCTCGCGGAGAAAGCGCCTATACAGCTGCGGCAGACATCTCCCTTTATCATCGAAGTCGTCTTCGGAAGCGACAACTTGGTGTACCCGCTTCATTTCAGGTTGCCCATAGAGAAGAAGGGCTCCCGAACCAAGATCGCGAGGACTTCCGGCTATGTCGAGGTTATAGCACCGCTAGCCAACCCTACCGAGTCGGAGCATCTCCAGGGCTTCATGCATCCTATGGTGGTAGCCGCCCGAGCGAGCAATGAGGATGACGCTGTTACCATACCCTCCATTCTCTCGTCGACTCTTTCATACGTCAACCTGGACACGCTGCCCATCTTGCAGGTGGCAGTACCTGATAAGGAGCCGTTGAGGTGGCTTACAACCCTCACCTCGCACGCATTCAGCAACCGCGAGCGTCGGATCCGCGAGCAACTCCAGAGCAGCGATATTTCAGAGGCCTTGAAGCTCACACCTGCGGCGACGGTCAGGACCAACTTCAAGGAGTCGCTCTTCAGCATCTACATGGTCGCCTCGGGCCTCCAGGGTGGCCAAACTGGCTTTTTCGCGCTCGAAAAGGCCGACGGTGGCGCCGGCAACGCAGGCGTGCAGATGTTGATTGTCGTTTCGGCCCTGCGCCTTGACTGTGCGAACGGCACCGTCATCGCGGACGCGGCGGTCCTTCCGCTGACGCGGTCCTTGATGGCGAGAGACTCGGACCTACGCGCCTTCCTCGCGCTCTCGCAGTCGTTCGAGATCTGCTACCTTAAGGTCGACGACGCCGAGCTGGCGCT
>GL876968.1:3139358-3155854 GCA_000193285.1 Magnaporthiopsis poae ATCC 64411 | reverse complement strand
CACGCCACGCGCGTCGCCCTTGGCCTCGTCTTCGCGGCGCCGTTTGTCGAAGAGGTCATCGACCAGGTCGCGCTGGCCAACCTACGAACCATGCGGGACAGGTCTGGGGCGTCTCCTGCGCCTGGCCCCTCCACGACCACGACCGCGACCGCGGCCGCTGGCGTGCCTAACGACGATGGCGGTGGCGGCAACTCGCAGAATATGAGCTCCGGCGATAGCGTCTTCTCGGCCCTGAGGCAGATGCGGCTGGCTTCGAACAAGTGCATGACGTGCGGCGCCCTGGAAGAGACGCCCTTGCTGACGTCGCCGTCTCCGCTCCCCGGCCCCGGCGTCGTCGAGCTTAGCAGGTGCAACGGCTGCAAGTGGGCCAAGTACTGTTCCCGGGACTGCCAGCGCAGGGACTGGAAGCACCACAAGAGCGAGTGTGTCGCCAACGCCAGCGAGGCTGCTGACTAAGTAAAACTGCGTATCTTTGTCTACGTCCAGAGCATGTGACATTCTGGCCGCCATTAGTGTTGGTATTCTTTTTCTTGTTTCCTTTCTCTTGTGATTCTCGATTCTCTCTTTTCGCGCCTGTTTGTTGGTGGACTTCAGCAACATGCCACCCCGCGCGCGGACACCGCTTTTTGTTAGGATCTACTGTTTGCTGGACACTGTACTCTCTATGACTGTTTGCCTAGGAAATGGGGGTATGCGGGATCAAGAGGGTCAGACAGCCGTATGTTCTTTGATGGCAAACAGAGCTGCGTGCTCTGCGCTTTCGCGTCCTGTACCTGATCGGGACTTGTGGGGAATTCATTATTCTGGGGTCAAACGTTTGATACTTGTCGTTTCTTTTGTTTAGCAGGTCGATAACAGGCGACGTGGAGCATTAGCTGCGGAGAGTTTAGGGCAGGGTAACATGCACCAGCGATGACAGTTTTATGATGATAACAATGGATGACATTTCTCTCTTCTCGTGCAGAGATACGCATCGAAGTGATAGCGAGACGCCGTGACGGAGTCTCCGCAGGTAAATTGATAGTGTCTGAGATTGGGTGGTTTTTTAAACATTGTGTTTTGTTTGTATTACCAGTATTCATTCCACTGTCACAACACCTCGTGTCGCTTCGGCCGTCGGAATATCAGGCGCACAGTACCCGAGGAGCATGAAAGCCACAGGCTAAAGCGACATTCCTACTGCGGCTCCCTACTATGTCTTTGCCCTTGTCTTGGGAATCATTATATCACGTCTGCCTCACGAAACACGCACATCCATCACGAAATGCCCGACATTATCAAAGGGGATATCAAAGACAAAAAAAATGTATCGACGCTCACCACCTCCCAGCCCCAACCCTCCGCCCCCCACAAACGCCAGACACGAGAGCTTGGACGATTCGCAGATGACAGGACGGCGGCGTGGCAGGGAGAGCAAATGGTCAATTCGCAAAAATATGCCAACCGAGCCCGTTTGCCCCCTCCCTTCACCCTCCAGATGGCGTCGACGTCAACCCTCCCTGTGGGCCTGCCCATTGCACATCATCCACCCACACACACCCCGAGGGCGCGACATGGAGAGAGGATGGTGATTGTGCTGGTGCAGAGGGATGTAAAAAATAAGGTTGAACTTTTAATGTCCCGCTCGGAATACAGAGCTTGGTCAAGGATGAATCTCGCCTTGTGCTCCACCCGGCCGTGCGGACGAGACGAGGTCTCTTTGTAGGTGCTTGATAGCAAGAGGAAAGGGGTAGAATGGGTAGGAGGAACGTTGAAAAAACGTTGAGAAAGTCACTCATGCAGAGACACGATGAAGAAAAATCACACCGTCAGTAAGCAAACGGCGGCGATGCCCTGTCCCAAGGGACTTGGTGCAGAACAGTCCTCTATTAGACATCTGCCACCGCAAAACCCAACGTTTTCCACGGGGTATCATTCGACGGTCCGCCGTGGTTGCTTCAACCTGTAAGTCTCGGGTTCGTCCTGTCGAGTTATCAGTAGGCGGTCAACCAAAAACCCGCTGCTCTGCTTCCACATCTCCCACATGGTCAGAGCAGATGCTAGCTTGTCTCGAAGAAAACGTTTGTGGCTCCGCCAACGCTGGCGCCGAAGCCACCAAAGCCACCGGCACCGGCTCCGCCCTCCATGTCATCGAGCGCCCGGTCGATCTCCATGATGTCGAGTATCTCCTCTTCCACGTTGCGCTCGTTGGCGGCCTCCTCGTCATCCTCGGCATTGGCCGCATCCTCGAGCTGGTCGGTGAATCCAAACCCGGTGTCGCGCGGGCGGGCTCCCATCATGCTCTGTGTCAACGTCGGCTCGTCCGCGTCGTAGAGGGCCCGCGCAAACGCCGGAACACGATCTTGCGACCCGGATCCGTTGTTTTCATCATCAAACGAGGGGATCCCCGGCCTCTTGCCAAAAAGGCTCTTCTTGCCTCGTGTGCTGGCTCGCATGCTCCCAAGGCCCCGAAGACTCTGCGCGAGGACCGCCGCGCTCTGCGGTTGCATGGTGCCACCGGGGCGAGGGTGAGGGACTATCGCCGCCGGTGGTACGACGTCCTGTGCCGGCCCCAGGGCGCGTCGTCGTGCAGCACTGAGCTTCGCGTTTATGAAGCTGTGGCCGGCCGTGTCATCGGCTGCGTCGCGCACGTTGACAACCCTACTCTCGCCACGTACGAGCACCTCGACGGGCAATCTCTCGCTGTCGCCGTGGGAAGAGTGGCCATTGAGGTGGTCCTCGGAGCCCGAGCGTCGCTGTTGTGGTTGCGTGCGCGGGATTGCAACTACGCCGCAGCAACGCTCGCCGAGCAGGCCAAGGCTGAGATCCGCCAAGCGAATCATACGCCCTGCGGCCTGGGTGCCGCCTCCCCTCTCGAAGATGTTGTTGCCTCCTCCACCGCCGCTACGGCGAGTCTGAGCATCCCAGAACCGGCCTACAGAGGGGACAACGGCTACAATGTGATCAGCGCCGCCCATCCAGAGGACAGCGCTCTCGTCGCCGTGACCGGATGACGGCCGTCCGGGCAGCTGGACAATGTCAATGCCGCCCCGGACGGCAGCAAGGCGCTCTGGCCCGGACCCAAGCGACATGGAGAGGGCCTCTCGCCTCGTGTGCGGAGTCATGGGGACCAGGTCGCCCGATGACTTTTGTGTGTCGGGATTGCGCAGAGGGCTGGTGCCTTCGAGGTATCCCGAGACACTGAAGGTTGTCAGGGCAGCACCCCGGACGCCCGAGGTGGCCTTGCCGAAAATGCCCCCCGACGATGGTGTCGAGCCTGCAACGCAAGGCCCAGCGCCATCAATGTCCCAGATGCCCCACTGGCCGTCGGCAAGCAGGGCCAGGATAGCCCGACCATGCGAGATCCAAGCGGCTGCGATGACAGGCTTTCTGGCCGTCGAGGATTCTGGTCCGCGGACGAAAGGAGCGTACAGGGAGAGAAGCCAGGATCCTTGGGATGGCAGCGGGCCGTCCGACTCATCCTGCGGCACTGAGGGGATCGAGTAGTCATAGATGCGCACGGCGTGCGGTGAATCCACAGCGAGCAGCTGTGTTATGTGCAAGGGGTTAAAGCAAAGACTCGTCAGCGGGTCGCGGAGGACCTGGGTTTGGAATGGCTCCAGTGGGCGTTCGCTCGCGGGTCGCTGGAGACCGACGGAGACGTCCCAGAGACGGAGCACACCAGTCCCTTGCCTCGAGTGTGCAGCGACGATAACCCGAGTGGTCTGCGAGCCCGAGCGGCCGGCAGCTTTGTTGTGGCCCTCCGGACCTGCGGCGGCCTGCTTTGCTAGAGTAATAGCCAGCGCATCGCTGTACTGGACCTGGCCGCCAAGCGGAACCAAAGTCTCACCAAAGATGCCCTTGCCGGCGGCGGCGCCGCGGAGGTCGCTTCTCAGCTCCGGGCGGGACTTGCTCTCATGCGAAGGGGGTGTGAGTGGCAGTGTGACGACGAAGACGTCGCCGTTGAGACATGCGACAGCAAACACCATGTGCCCCTTGAGTATCTCGGCACCGCCCCATGCTGCGTCCTCAGCGGCGCTGTGGGGCGAAGGCAGCACGGCAATGTGAAGCACACTAGTGCCCAGCGCCAGGTCGAGGGTCTGCACCGTGTCGGGGAACTGGTTGTCGCCCGAGGGGTCGGCATCTTCGAACTCGGGTTTGTCGACGAAGGGCTTGCTCGGGGCAGGCAGCTCCTCGTCGTCCGAGTCGATAATCATGACGGCATCATCACCGCCACCATTTCTCTTGTCTCGGCTTGGTTGGTCGGCGGCATCCTTCTTTGGCGGCTTGAGGCGTCTACCACCGCGCCAGGCCAGCGTGATACCGTTTTCATGGCCGTACACGACGATGGTAGCGCCTTGCGGGGACCGGACCGGATATGTCTTGACATCGTAAACGTGCCGGTTAAGGTTGTATCTGGGAACGTGGAGGATCGTTAGACATGCTGTGACACGAGGGCAAGCGTCCCCAAGAGTTGGTGATTATCATCTCACGTGTACTGGGTGTTTTGAGCCGTGCGCCTTATCCTGGGCGCCGAACTGGCCGCCATCATTCCCGAGCAACAGTGAAGTGCGGCTAGCCGAGGAGAAAGTACAGAACGAATTTTCTTCGGCGGGACAAGGGGCCGCGACAGCCTTCTAACTTTGTCGCATTCCCGGGCTGTGGTCAAGAGCGGGGTGCTTTGGCTGCGGTTCGTGGTGGTTTGGACGTGTTTGCAGGTTACCGCAAAGGCAATTGCTCAATCGAGCTCAAAACGCGTTTGTCAATTGACCCTAGGCACAACGCGGGCAGGCACTTGGTCCGTGCGCCTGGCATCTCAAGATCACGTGGCTTGCGGATTTCGATTTTGGCAGAATTGGTAATACCGTTCTTGTCCATCACGTGTTGTTGGGCAGCACAAGCCACTGCGGTGGAATGTTCGCCGATACAGTGCTTGGCTGCTGACACCTCAGCCTCCCACCTGCAGGTAATAAATCAAACTTGATATTTTTGGGGTCAGCGCGTCAACACGAAGGTCGAGTGCAACGTGCTCGAGTAAGCGCCGACCGTGCTTGGCACCATGTCTTTCCTATTTCGGTTCAAAGCGTCCCAACGCAGAGCAGACGAGGGAGGGCCCGTTCCCGATGTGAGAAGGGAGGTTGAGCCGGAATGCATAGGCTGGTATTGAGCACTTTCTGTTGTGCTTCCTATCCCTTCACGATTCTTTCAACATCAGTCAGACACTATTTCGTCCAGCGGATCATTTAGCAAGCCAAGAGAAGCCGGATGGCGGATTACCGGGCCGTAGGGTTGCGTGCTCGAGCGAGACGCAGGGTCCAGTCCTCGGATGGGAGCACAGAACCCAGAAGAGGAAGAACAGAGCTCGGCCCAGTTCGACGCCGCAAGTAGGAATGGAATAGCTTATCGCCGCCTTTCCCTGGTTTGAGTAACCGCCCTGATTGTTTGCTGACCACAGCATGGCAACCTGCGAGGCAGCCGACGACGAGGCAGGATAACGAGACCAAGACTTGCTCAGAAACCAGAAGGCAGTCAGCCTCAGCTGTGACGTCGACCGGACAGCCAGCTGGATGTTAGCCTCTGTTTGCGTAGCACTAATCCCAAAACTCCTCCCAGCTAGATGGTGTCACGTTGGTGATGCTTGTTTCACAATCCAGGGCGGGCTGGACGCGGGTGCAATTCAGGGGCGCTCGGGCATTCAATCAATATTCGTCAGCACTGCCACCGCAAAGCGTGCGCCATGCTTTCGTGTCCATGCCTGCTCGTGGTATTGCTGCCATCCAATTGTGGATTTCGGATAGAGACAGTGTGGTTATCTCGATTCTTTTGGCTTTCTTTCTTTCTCTCTCTCTTTTTTTCCTTTTCATTCCTTTTCCAGGTTAAAGTTTCTGTCCCTTTGCTCTTTATCTCACTTTTCAACTTGGTCCAAACATGGGATCCACTTCCGCTGGAACAGGAAAGGGATGACAGACGAACGCATCAGATTGCGACAAATGGTGGCGCCGAACACAAAAAAACATCCAGAAGGAAAAAAAAAAAGAAAATGACATTGGCAGGAAGAGAAGGAAGCAGATTGATGTTTGTCGGTTGTCACTTTATCGGCTCATCAATCCTTTCGGGAACTTGACATGGACGACCCGCGCCGGCAAGCAAATGTGCATGTTAGAGTGTGCAAGCTGGAGCACAGTTCCATGGGCACGCTTGACCGACAGCAGCCAAGAGCAATGCATGCTCGCTAGCCCTGCAGCAGACCGAACCAGAGCTCAGAATCCCCCTGAAAAACGCTTTTCGTGTTCCTGGCAGGTGCGACCACCAACCTCCAGGGAGGGGGGCTGGCCCGACTCAGGACAGCCAATCGAAATGCCGGAATCTGCCAGGGCCCTGTCAATCCCCTACCTCGTTTGGCTGCGCCGCCAGCAGCACCCCCGTTGCACTAATCTCCATCCGTACCGCGGACGTGCTGATCAGGTATCCGCGCGCCACGCCATAGGTACCGCATCCGCCTTCTGCCGCTGACGGGTGACCTATCAAGCTGCGCTGGGAAGACATCTCGGCTGCGACAGGGGCGACCGTTGCCCGATTTACCCACCCGCCCGGCGCAATTTCCCTTCTTCCTGGCTGTCCGCACTCCTGATCCACAGACACTGGACCCCAGACAGTTGGCACAGTCTCGCTCCCTCTTTCCCCTTTCCGCTCGGCTGCCCTCTCCATTCTTCGCCTTCGACAAAACTGTTTTCGTTCCCCCTTCCCAACCACCAGCACGAAACCACCGCGCCCGTCACTCGTTTGACAATTCCTCTCGTTTTGTTTCTCTTCCATCCGACCGTCGATTCTTCTAGTCGACATTCCACGCTCCCTCCTTTTCCACTTCATCCACGGGGCTGTTCCTGTCCCGCCGAGGTCAAGAGGAGGAATTTTTGCTTTCAATGTCCAGCCACTAAAGCGAGCCTCCAAAAGGGAGCACGCAGAATCGAGATCACGAAACGAACGCCGACTTCGAGTCACCAATACCCAATCCTCGGGCGGGCGACGTCAAGAACCCAAACCCGCAATCTTCAACAATATCGGCTGGTTCCCCACACTCCTCCCCCATTCCTTCTTCTTCTCTCATTCACGCGCGATTGTCCTCGCCGTTCTCTTTGTCGAGGGACTCTCCTTCCCAATCTACCTTCCTTTGTCTACGTGTCACGGGACCCGGACCACGAGACGCCGCATCGGTCTCCGAACAAAGACGGCCATCGACCGTGGCAAACCCCGTTGGGCGTTCTTCTACCGACGACCAAGCCCACGGCGAGGCACCGTCTCTCTCGAGTGTGCTATTGCTCTGAGCATATTCATCAGTCAACCGCCAACATGCAGTGCTTTACAATCGCCACCGCCGTCGTGGCACTCTTCGCAGGCGCCGTCGTCGCCGACCCTCCAACCCCAGGTCAGACCGAGAAAGGCCTCCAGCGGAAGCCGATGCGTCCGATTCCTTCGGACGCTACTGTTCAAGGATGCTTCAGCAGTGGCTTAGGGCTCAAGATGGTGAACCAGTCGGTCCAGTACAACACCATGGGCAAATGCGGCAAGGAAATCTGCAACGTCCTGGGATACAAGGTCGGCGCAAGCTACCAAGGCACACAATGTTGGTGTGGAAACCAATACCCACCAGCATCATCGCTCGTCGACGACAAGCAGTGCAACATCCCGTGCCCTGGTTATGACTGGGATGCTTGTGCGTACCCTTTATTCCCCCACTATGACTCGTTGTAAGCTTTTGCTAACCGCTCCGCCGGGATACAGGTGGTGGACCCAGTGCCTTCACGGTATACAACACAGGTGTCGAGCTGTATGGCATTTCTAACGCTGCTGAGGCATCAAGCACGACAACTACCTCCTCGCCCACAGCAAAGGCAACCCAATCCACGACCCAGCCTGCCGCTGTTGAAACCACAAGTGCACCGCCAAGCAGCAACAACACCAGCGGCGGTGGCAACACAGCGGCAATTGCTGCAGGCGTTGTGATTGGCGTTCTGGCTCTGGCCGCTGCCGCGGGTGGCATATGGTTCGTGATGAGGCGTCGCCGCAACCGCGAAATTGAGGAAGAACACCGCCGTAACGCTGCGGTCAACGCGTTCATTCACGGCAACAAGCCTGGGAGCAGCGGCGGCGTGTCTATGACTGATTCTCGCATGGACCCCGTCATGGCTCAGAGGCGTATGAGCGACGGCAGCATCGCAGACAACCAAGACTACTCTCGCAGGATCCTCCGGGTACGTGACATACCCACGCCCTTATCCAGTCATGCCCTTTTAACGCATGATGACTGACATCCTTTCGTTTCTCTCTAGGTCACCAACGCATGAGCAACTTCTCCCGATGACGACGAACGACAAAGTGTATTCTATTTCTCATCGGCATTATCGGCGTTTGGGACCCTTGTATTCAGAGCGACGAGCAGACCTGGCGACATTCGTCTCAGGAATGTTGCTTCGGCCTCTGGATCATGGAACTGCAAGATGATTGGCCATCAAGTCGGCATTTGGGCGCCAAGGAAAGCCTTGAGGCTGGCATAGGCTCCCAACTCTCCGTCTTCCTTTTACCGCCGTGGGTGGCTAGAGCCTATCCTCGTTGATATAGCCCAGCCGTGGCATTTTCTCCTATCCCCATTTGTCATTTCTCTCACGATCCAAAGCGCTTGGATGCGTGCTACATACGGTATTGCCTCTGTCCCAGTTCATTTCCCTTGGCTTTTTTTTTTTTTTTAGCGCGCGTCGGACATGATTGGTCACCTAGCTGTCCGCCTCGATCACCGGGGTTTACTCGTCGTCACCCGTCACTTGCGGACAATAGTGACGAAAGAACAAGACAATGTGTATATCCTTTCCCTCCCTATCTGCGACATTGGTTCCCTCCTCGGGGCCGCAGGTGATGGTGTGACTACAAGGGTTCATACCCTTTTCAGATCAGTGTCCTTAGCTCGCGGCTTCGAAGGGTCCAAGTCAGGCAGAACATGGGAGCGCGCATGTGTATTAGGGGAGGTCTGTCTGACTGGGCTTCCTTTGCTGGCGTTTTTATCTCTTTTTTTTCCCTCGTATTTTATCATAAGTCAGTCAGTAATAGAGGATACCTAGCGATTCGGTGGATGAGAATTATAGAATTTGTACAACCTTAACACCACTTGGTTCCGGACCCCGGGCACCAACGCCAACCGTTGCATCTTGACGAGGCGCTTGTATATATATATATCATCGAGTCGGCATATATTTGAAGGCTGGGCTTTCTGCTGGTCGACCGGAGGAAACAGGTGGGCAGGTAGGTGTCTGCCTAGGTCAATCAACGCGACTCCTTTCGGGCTCCGGCCTTGCTTTAGAGAAGGCCAGTTCTTGTCTACGCCGCCTTATTTTGTTTCTCCCTCTTGTTCTCCTATCTTTCTTGATTACTTTTTTTTTTTTAAACTATATCAGACCCATCCTCATCCTGCTATATCCTTCATATTGTCACGTCGATTTTCACAATCGCCCTCTTCATCCGACTAGCAACGTGTATTTTATATAAATTGATATTACTATTTCTTGCCTCATTGCATACTTGCTTTGGTGGTTTTGAGTCAACTGCGAGTTTGCAATGCCGAGGACATTTTTGTGAGTCCTAAATTGACATGAGTTTTAGGTACTTGCGCGCGTTGAAAACACCCGCGCGAGTATGTGTGTGTGTGTGTGTGTGTGTGCGCCCGTGTGTGTGTGTGTGCGCCCGTGTATGATTCCGCCTCCTATTTCGTCCCGTAGGTAATTCCACATTTTGTTTCGTCTTCCCTGTAACGCCTTTCATCACCCTCAGTCATTGTTGCCCTTTGCATATACCAATTAGGCATACGGTGCTGAACGACTTATCCCATAACCGTTATCCCGTCGTCCGGTCCAGAAAAGCCTCGTGCAGTCATCCCGTGCTGGCTGTTGCATCCATCACTTTGGCCTGGATGTGATATACATTTAGTGGCGGTCTCCTCCTGGAGCAACAACGCGGCTCCCAAAGCAAAAATGTTCCCAGAACGCGGCAAGCAGGTTTAGGGACCGCTTACCGCAAAGCAATCCAGCCCAACTGCCAGGTACACCCCTATTTAGTTAGGTGACCACGCCCGAAGATAACCGGCCACGTGCCATAGCGGGCAGACCCCTGAGCACCGACCGCCCCTTTTTTATCCCGACCCCATGATGCCGGCGCCCCGGCACCCGACGGGTGACGTTGTCTCTCCACCGATTCATCATGGGGCAGCTGGGCAGCCCACAAGAGATTGCTTTCAACTTGCGATTAGACCACCGACGGACTGCCACCATGTCCCGGCGAGGTATCTGGGTAGTTTGCTTTTAACATATCGTGCTGCGCCATCACCCCAACGCCAAGGTGAGTGGATTACTGTCACAGTCTTCATCTCGTGACTGTGGAGCTATTTCACCCGCGCCTCCCCGCCAACGGTTTTGCCATAAAAAGGTATCTATTGGAGAGCTCCTGGCGGGGGTGGCAAAACTCTCGAATTAGCATCGGAGGGAGAAGTATGGTCAGGCGGTGGCAGTGGATCTGGCTGATGGACCTATCGCATACCAAGCTGAGTGAGACGGGCCGTGGTGCCTAGGTGCGTTCCGCAATGGTAGCCGACCGATCACGTGGCATAGGCATCACTGTGTGGTATGCACGGGAGATGGGGAGAGCCAGTCCTATTGCGATCCTCGGACCAGCTCCGCGAAGCGACACATATGCAAGACGGAACATCCGGCTAGGACGCATAAGGATGCTGTCGGCACTTGGCTCCTCTGCCATGATGTGGGCGTTGGGGGGTTACGCCTTGCGTGGGGGTGCGAAGGTATTGAACGGCATGTTTATTTAGCGCCTAGATCGTGTAGCGCGACAGCGTCCTTTGCTCCCGTCCTATGGACCTGCAGCTGCCTCCGCCACGCCAAGAGTGCCCAGGACGTTGACGGCATCACAACGACAGATTGCCGCCTGCAGGGGGCGGAATCCTTTGGGCGCGCGACGGCTGTGTAACCCGCCGTCACTTCTCCGCTTCTGTGGGCCCGACGCCAGATCAATATGATACCCAGCCATGTACTACATAACTCTAAAAAAAAATAAAAAACCAGGGCGCGCGAGGTGACAAGGCAAACCCGGGAGATCCATTTACTGAGTCAGGAATCCAAATGCCTCAGCTCTCGATCGATGATCATCCTGCTGTCGGGGTTGTCGACTCGCTATCGTATTCGACAGAGGGAGACGAGATCTGGCGGAGCAATACTTGATCACTGTCGTTCTTTTTAGATATTGGAGTAGCAGCGTGACTAAGACCTCTCGTGTCACTCGGTAGGTACTGTTCCATTCAGAAACAACACAAGGTTCTGACGTGCGCAATTTTGGCCAAAGAACGGAAGCGCTGCCCGAGGTGGAAATTGTTGTGGCCCGCGGTGCAGCGGTCATCCCGACGCGCCTCTCCACAGCACAGCGGCTTCCAGGCGGCAGGGGTCAGTGATTGGCGCACGGGTGGCCCTGCATTGCTGTGGCATTGCTGCTCAGGTCCATCAAACCCCACTCCCCGTACCATTGCGTTCCTTCCTGGCCCCCAGGACTGTGCTCGATGCCTTCGTCTCGCTAGGATTGTTTTTTTCGTTTCTATGGATGGATGGATGGATGCTTCACAATTGATCACACCACACGTAACACAGCAGCACGGCAACAGCAAGCTCCGTTACTGCGGGAAATCCTCAACCAGGATGCGTCCAGGAGCGCGGGGGACCTGGGCTTCTCTTCTCTTCCTTCGAATCTTCGGCATGGCTCGCGGCCGTCGTGCCCTGCCTCTGTCACTGGGCATTGCAAAGCCACTCAACCGAGCCGCCTTCGCTAGAGCAGCCTGCAGAACAGCAGGTTTGGCCCCCAGATCCCGCTTTGCTGGATTGGGCGATTAGCGGCGGTCGACCTTAGCTGCCAGATCATCCCGGAATACCTACCCACAAGCCCCGGCCGGCACGCCTGTTGCTCATTGGGCGCCGTACGGACCGCTTGGATCCCCTTCCTCATAACTCTCCACACCAATGCTTCCAGGATGGAATGGCTATGCGTCTCGCTTTGCGTGCTTTTGCCGTTGGTTGCCGGGCGCAAAAAAACAGCCCCGCCAGTTCTGAATGCTGTCCAGCCCAGCCCACGCCGAGTTGGATTCGAGGCTTGCGCCTACAGCCCAGCCCGGCCTAGCAGAGAGCCTCCCTCGGCTTGATCTCTGTGAATGCCTACCCTACCTACTCCTGCCTCCATCTTGCCTTTTATCGCTTCGATGATCTGATGCTTGGCGCCTTGATCCCGTGTCAGCTTGAAATTGCCCCCCCTTTTTTTTTCTTCACTTTCTCTCACGGGGCGTGATGCCCAGAGGCATAAAGACAGGCTTGACGACGTCGAAATCATCAGAAGGGTTCTGGCCTTTTTGTCAGCTGGTGTAAGCGTCCGGGATTTCAGTTCGAGGACGCTAACCTCTATCGGTCTGTCAGAGAGTCAACGGGCCTGATGCGGCTTGAAAATTCCCAGCATTTCTCTCGCACCACAATCCACGAGGCCCACGCTAGACCCCGCGAGCGTCCTGCCTGTCGAGCCGGACCGAATGCCATGTCTGCGCTTCAAAACGTCAAGTTCGTGCCGCCAGGCGGGCATCGGGCATGCGCTAACTGCTCGATATCCAAAGCGCGGTGCATCACGCCTGAGGGCGCCACAAAGTGTGAGAGGTAGGCGCAGCCCATTGCCAGAGCCGACATGTTGTGTAACACGTCTTCAAGACGTGGTCATCTTACACAGGACGGGAGATAAAGAGCAAGAAACAGGAAGAGACGCGCATTGCGAAGATGCATTTTTCTCTTGCCTTGCGGCCCCGGATCGAGAGACTTGGTGGCTGAACGGCTGCATGGGGCGCGTTGGCGGCCCGTGCCGTCTCCTATTTTTGACTCGACCTGCTTGGCTCCCGCTCTTCGCGTCTTTCTTTCCCTTTGAGGCGATTCGCCGTGCTGGCGACTGTGCTACCTAGGCTGGCCTCGCATATGCACATACGTACCCCTTGGCAAGACAAGACATTGATTGCTGACGCAGACAATCCACCCACTACAGATGTGGGAGGCTGAACAAGCCCTGCTATCCCAAGGCGAAATCACAAAGAAGAAGGCGGCAGCACACGGAACCGCCCCAAGAGTGCGTGTCGCGACCAGCCGTGGCTTCTCTGACCATCTTTTGATTTTTTGCTGACCCTTTCGAACCGTCAGTGCTTCCAGTGCGGGGTCTGGATCGGGATCTAGCCGGGTCGCAGGTCCATCCCTGCCTACGCCGCCAGATGTGGTTCCCGCTCGAAAATCGGGCTCCAGCACTGTGAGGCGCTCCTCTGTGAGCGCCTCATCGGCCGATTCATCTGTAACATCACGTCGACAGAAGGGAGCGACAGCGACGCTTCCACAGAATCCACAACGGTCAAGGCGATCGATCATGGATCTCGCTGCTACAGAGACCTGGCTGGTAGGGCAACAGGCCGAGACCCTGATGGCTGAGTTCATCCGGTACCGAGGCCGGTACTGCCTCGCCGTGGAGCTTCCGCGAGACGCCACGGTGGCAAGGATGCAAAAAGAGCACCCGCTCATCTTCCCAACCATGGTCATGGCGGCCAACTACTACGATCACGAAAGCCAACACCGCCTCTTCAACCGCCTCGTAACCTTCTTTGTCGACGAGATCACGCAGTCGGGAGAGAAGAGCCACAAGTTGCTGGCTGCTACCATCTGTTTGCTGGATTGGTGAGCTCCATGTCACGTCTTCTCAACAATTGGTCAAATGCCCGAAACAAGGAAGACAACCGCTGACTGACAATCTACCCATTTATGCTGGGAATAGTATGCATATAACCAAGCTTCCCAACCCCCAACAACTGGGCTTGATCCACCTCACTTTGACCATGTCGAGTGACCTCGGTCTGGAGAGGCCTCCACAGCCGCGTTCACCAACGGGAGCACGAGAAGACGCCGCCGCTGCTTCCGGGCCCTTTGGAACGGTCGGCACACAACCCAGGCCGACGTTGGAGAGCTGCAGGGCCCTGGCTGCGAGCTATCACACCATTTGTCTGTTTTTAATGTCGATGGGCCTTGGCCCGTCCCTGCACTGGCCACTGCACTGGTCACCGCACTTGACCGAGGCCATCTCCGAGCTTGAGCGCGCGGGCGGTGGCTGGTCTACGAACGACGGATATCTCGCCGCCATGACCAGGCTCTTGCAGATTATGGCGCAGGCGACCGAGGGGCATGTGGACCCGGATACCGAGGAACCGCTGCCCGTGGATCTAGGAGCTGCCGAGGCACAGATTGACGGGTTCTTCAGAAGCATGCCGCCAGAGTTTCACGAGGACGGTAAGTGCGGACAGACATGGGGTCCCACCTTGATACACGCCAGGGTGCGAATTTACCGCTCTAACACATATGCGTCGCAGCAATGGCCATGGCCGAATACCACAATGTTAGGATTCTCCTTTACAAACACAGCATCCCAGGCATATCGAACTCGCTGTTTGTCATGCCAAACATGGTGATACCTCAGCGAGAGGCTCAATACCGGTGCCTGACATCCATACGCGCCATATTCCGACTATACTATTCCATACCGGACCGGAGGATCGTCCACCTTCCCGGCTGGTTTTGGGGCTTTCTTCAGAACACAAACGTAGCACTTGGCAGGCTAGCCGATCTGGCCGCGGCGGAGCAAGGACCCCGCGGGGGGTGGCCTCCAGACTTTGTGCGGAGCGCCCAGGATAACGACCGGCTGTGGAACTTTGAGGAGCACACGGAAAATCTGGCGCGCCGACTCGAGGGCGTCAGGGCGGCCATGATGGCGACGGGCGAGGTTTCCAACAACAGCATGTTCGACCGCTGGGCGGCGCTCATCAGGGCCGCGCCGGGACACGAGCCGTTCCAGCAGCCGCGAGCCGCCGAGCCGGCGGTGACCGAGCAGCCGCAGGTTTCCATCGTCGTTGAGAGCCAGCCGCAACAGCACTTCGCGGTCCTCGACGTTCCGCTGCCTCCTCAGGCGACCGGGCTTGGTGGCGAGCAGCAGCAGCAGCAGCAGCAGCAGCAGCAGCCTCAGGAGATCTTCCAGTTCGACCCAAACGCGTGGGCCTCGGCGCCCAACGACTGGACCTGGTTCGACTGGGTCGAGACCACGCCGGTGCCGGTGTACATGCCACCCGATGAGCACCACCAACACAGCGACGCGAATTTTCCAGGTAATAGCCACCCTGGGTGGTATGCGCCACCGCCTTCTTAGTATTAGTAATAGCAATATCTTTGTACATACCTGTTTTAGAGGGTGCTGGATAGGGTTGTGTATTCAGGCAACCTGCTCTGGTCAATTTCCGGACGCTAGCTAGGCGAGGTTCGCAATGCGTTGCTGCAACCTGCTGCCGCGGCGGACGGGTACTCAAAACGGCAAGATGATCAGCGCATCTCCGGTGGCGCACGTGATATGCGCCATTTACGGCTTGTGGTACTGTTGTGCCTCGAATTTGATCCTCCATTGGCGGGGTCGGGCCGCGCTGAATGTTGCTCCCCACCAAAGCAGCCACAGCCGCATCTTGGCCTTGCGACATTGTGACCCCCTGGACGCCATGTCACACGCCACGAGACGTGATGCTAGTCACGACGGGTCCTTTGGCAATCCAAGCATATATGTATTCTCTTGCATTATATCTTAAACCTCTGCCGAGCTCCAGTCGGCGTGCCGTCCAGTCTCTGCTGTGCTGTCAGCTTCCTCTCAGCCTAGGTGGCCTCGAGCAAAGGGCTGGGTGAGCATCGCGGCCGTCAGGGACGGGACAAATAACCCCTCCTTAGACCGCAGAGACGCCTTATATAACCCCAGCACAACACTCTCCCCGGACCGCCGGATCATGCGACTCCTCAACGTGCGGAGCGGCGACCTCCACCAATTCAGTAGCGATGAGCAAGTCCCGCGATACGCTATAATATCACACACGTGGGGATCTGAGGAGATCAGCCTGCGCGACTGGGAGACGCTAGACCGCGCCGCGCTCAAATCGAGGCAGGGATACTTCAAAATCAAGAGGGCGAGGATCCAGGCCATCGATGATGGCTTGGAATGGGTATGGGTTGATACGTGAGTTGCCTTGCCCCTCGTCGCTGGTTCCCGTTTTCTCGATATCGCAGCAAGGGTGAGAGTATCCCGGCTAGATATAATTCCCAATAAGCGCTTCCTAACAGAACTCGTCCTCCCTCCTACGCCGGTAGATGCTGCATTGATAGGACCTCGCCGGCCGAGGTAGAAGAAGCCGTCAACTCCATGTTCCGGTGGTACGGCCGCTCCAGCATCTGTTACGCCTACCTCGAAGACATTGCCCAGCCGGTCCTGGGTGCCAGCCTGTCGGACGCCATGCGCGTCAGCCGCTGGTTCACGCGCGGCTGGACGCTGCAGGAGCTGATCGCGCCGCCCGAGGTGGTGTTCTACTCGACGGGCTGGGAGGTCCT
>GL876968.1:3105962-3138803 GCA_000193285.1 Magnaporthiopsis poae ATCC 64411 | reverse complement strand
CGGCGGTCGGGTCGCGGACGAGGGCCAGCACCGTGGTGGCGGGCCGTTGCAGGAGGAGGGCGACGATGCCGCGGCCGATGCCTACGTGTAAAATATGGAGAGGTTTATCAGCTGCCAGGTGGCCCTGGTGGGGATGTATGGAGCAGATGCGGCGTTCCCGTCTTCGCTCATGGGCGATTCAGGGGCTCGAGGAAAAGGCGACTCCGTTTCAATATTGGACGCGGAAGAGCCGTCCAAGTAGCGCTTGCATCGCAAGTCGGCATATAATGTTGACCATCATCCATCATGATTGAACTCGCGTGACATGTTCCCGGGTGGTGTGGTGTTGGGTGAGCAGGGGAGAGCTGACGTGGGCATACCTTTGTTCGCACCAGTGATCACGTAGACGGTATTGGCAGACATGGCGACGACGGGTCTTTGAGGTTTGAAAGCGATGGTTTATCTTGATAGGCGTGATTTGAGGAGATGATCAAGGTGATGTGTATTGCTTTGGAACCGTTCCTTTACGCTCGTGTCCATGTTGACGACCAAGACCCGACCGCCGTCAGCTGGCCTCCCCTCAGCACTCCTCAGAGGCTGACTGGCCTGGGGAACCTGCCTAAAACGGACACGACGCCCAATCACAGCGCCAGGGCTTGAGCCCTCTTACACGCTTCCCTGTATGGTGTCAGCCTCGGCGGATCTATGCAACCGCCGTCCACTTTCGGCGTGCACGCAATGGCTCCAGGGGCGGGAGGAAGCTGCAGCGAAGTGTGAGCGAGACAGTTTATTGACATGTTTGACGTAGTGGAGCGCGCAAGGCTGCTGCTTGCACAATCATGATTCAGGACAATCTAGGGCTGCTCCGAGGCTGCTGGAGCGGTTGGTCGAACCAACAGCGTGATTCTGCTTCTGGAATGTCGTGGTGCGGCGGCATTCTTCTGGAAACAACCGGGAGGGTCAGAGGCATGGGCAGCGTCTTGCGAATCCCCGCGTGCTCGGGCACAGCCGTTGCGGCGTTTTGGCACGCCACATCGAGACGGCTTGCGCAGGGCATTTGCTCAAGTCCTTCTCGGGTCTGGTCATCCAATCGCCGCAGTAGGCAAAGCGCGCAGATCACGAAAGATGTTTCCTTGGCCTTCCAGCACTGGCGCAGAGTCTCAGGATTGACAAAAACCTCCATTTCTGCCCTGCGCATCGGCGTCACCCGAAACATTTTGCCCGGCACCAAATTGACGCCACGGTTTTTGTCTGTTGTTTGCTGGCGTGCTGACGGGCGCAGGCGCTTGTGGCGCATCGAGTGTTGTGGAGAAAAGGGGCGTGCAATTTCAGTCCCATCAAGCCCACACACGCGCACACGGTCTTGGCAGGCACGGGGATCATCAACCATCTCCCCAAAAGCCTTTTGCCCCAAAATGTTTTACTCAGCTATCGACGGCGGACGGCCTCCCGGCAGATGAGCGGTTCTAACTTTGTCTGACATTCCGTAGGAGTGCGACCACGACATGTACCTGTTGCTTGCTGCCTCCCCTAATACTAGGTAAGTACACACTCATATCCCCGCGCTTTTCTTGCCCGCACCCCGAAGATGGTCGGACCGCGCTGTAAATAACTGCTGGTCCCCGCTCCTGCCACGGCAGCCAAGGTGGGACCGTGTTTCTAACATTCCCTACCAAAGGGCATTGGCAATCCCCGGGTCCTCGATCTGTAATGGCTGGCGGCAGATGACAGAGAGAGAGATCAGTGGATCGAGTCCCGCGGGGGGTGATCGAACAGCCCTTCCCGTCAGGACCAAAACTGCCAAAAGGATGTCGCGGTTCCAAGCCCCGAGAATGGCACCGACAAAAGACATAGTTTGCGCCATAATGGGCATGTTGCCCATCAGAAAGGTGACCTGCCTGCTCCTCATCACCTTGTTAAAGTTCTCAACATTTTCGAACCAGGGGTGGTCCAGGAACTCGAGAAAACCGTCGAGCATTTCTCCCTCAGACAGGATTCGGTCACCCAGGCAGAGTCGACCAAAGTAGGCGATGGCATCCCCCATGCTAGCCTTCCACAGAACCTGTACCAACCCTAGGATGAGTACTGCCGCTGCCTCAACCGGATGCCCCTCGCCCAGCCACACAAGGACCCGGAATGCCTTGCTGTACATGATGCTCGTGTGAACAGACTCCGACGCCCGCTCTTGTCGGTCCGTATTGTCGGCGCAAATGGGCTGAATCCAAACCACTCTTTTCCTGAGCATGCGCCCCAGGCGGCGGAGGAGCGCATCAACCTGCCCGTCGACGAGCCCCCTTCTATCGTTCAGGATGATAGGGCATGCGGCGCTGGATTGCACGGAATTGCAGAGGGAGACGGCTTCGAACGGTGGTAGATTGTCGATGTTGTAAGTGATCAACCTGGCCCGAGGAATCGAAAAAGGTATGGCTCTTTCAATCTCCAAGAGTCGAACTTGTTTGGCAGGGTCGATGGGCGAGTATCCAAAAGCAGGGAGCTCAGCGTATGGCGCTATGCCGAGGGCTCTTTGCAGAATCTCGCTCCTCGCCACCGAGCGCCCAAGCCAGCCGCACACAGAGGTGATCCAAGCCATGATCCGGGCCGGAAGGATGATGACAGCCAGGCCGACAGTCCGACCGATAGATGCGGCGAGAAAAAAAAGCAACCCGCCGAGAAGCTCGGTGGCTCCTTCGAACACAGCCATCGACACCAGAGCGACCACTAAAAGGACGATGTGACGCCAGGCGAAGGAGATGGCCATCAAGAAGAGCGAGACAACAATGTTGAGCAGGCGGAGGGCGGTGAGGGTTCCGATGTACGAGAACAGGGCGGCAACAGCCTTGTCCAGGTCTTGCGGGCTTGCAATCACCTCGGCTTGGTCGTGAGGGTCGATGCAGAGCATGGGCACCAGCAATAGGCCGAGCAGGTGGGTAGAATGGACGGGTCGCATAAAGCTGAATGCCACCACGGACTCGATGAATCCCGCCCGCCAAACGAACCGCATCAGCAACGCATGGAGGATCGACACCCAGCAGTTGCGCACAATGGTGTTGCGGTTGAATGAGCCGGGTGTTTGGTGGTAAAAGAGCACTTCCTTCATTGCTGCCGATCGAAATCCCAATTCTCAGGACGGCCGAATCGACGTCTAATAGGGCAATGAGCAGTTGCGAATGGCGATGGGAGGATGGAGTTGAGTTCCTCGCGGGGCGTGCAGAGCCGTAGCAAGAGGAGCCCTTTTTAAAAGGAACCAGATCCCCGAATGGGTGCATCAAGACCCGTTATTCCAGGCTGGCGCCGCCGGGGGAGGGAAAGGCTGCTTCAGCCGCTCAGCCAGACCCGAGCGCCTCGCAATCTCTTTTAGGCATCACCGACGGGGAATCCCGCAGAGCCTCGTCTCTAGTCGCAGAAGAAGATTCTTGTGGGAAACATGTGTCGTCGTCGGCCAAATCTTGGAATCTAGGACTTCATTTTGTCCCACGATCTTGATTTCACCACACGTCAAACTGCCAAGATGGCTGGGGATCCGATGGAAAACGCTTCCTACCAGCTGCTTGTTGGCGGCCTTCGGCTCCTCGCCTGGTGCTTGGGGTTGCTGTTGCCTGTGCTGAACGGAGTTTACACCGCCATCCTAGTTCTCTACAGGGCCACCTACAACATTGCCTATCAGCTCTCGTTCCGCTGGAACCGCGACTCGGCCGCTGGCGAACCCATGGACGACTACCTCCCGCGCGCCAAACAGCATCTTTCACAAGAGGCCTACACATACGTCCCGCTCCCCAGTGAGCGGCACATTCGGATCCTGCAGCTCAAGCAGCCAAGCGTCTTGGGCTTGCGAGACAGCGTCATCGAATGCGACCTGATCCCCGTCCCCCTGGACAAGCCGAGTCTCACCGCCTCGTATCGGGCGATTTCTTACAGCTGGGACGGCCAGAGGTTCGACCGCTACATCCTGTGCGGCGGCAGGAAGCTGGCAATCACGAAAAACTGCGAGGACATACTACGTCACATGTTGAAGCGTGCCCGACTATTTATTTGGATCGACGCCATCTGTATCGACCAGGGATCCCTCAAGGAGAAAGCCATCCAGGTCCCTCTGATGACGGAGATTTATGGGCGCGCATACCTGGTGAACGTCTGGCTCGGCCTCCCCGCCGAGGGGACCGGGCTCGTCTTCAGCTACGTGTGGCTGTTTTGGTGCTGCTTGTGGTTCCCCGACCCAGCGAGGACTTGGCTGACAAGACGCCTCCATGGAATCATCGCAGGTGAGCATCCCGACTTTTGTGTTCAGAGCCGTTCGTAGCACGGGGAAACAAAGCTAACGATATATATAAGCCCGAGGCCACACACCCTACTTCCTCGAGGTGCTGCATCGCAGCTGGTGGCGGCGTGTCTGGACCATTCAGGAGTCCATCCTTGCCCCCGACGCATCGTGGTCCTCCATGTGCCCGCTACTAGTTAACTGCGGAAGGTTCGAGATGCCAATGGACTCCCTGGCCATCTCCCTCCTCCAATTCTCCTCCTTCCACAAAATCTACCAGGAGGATACGTACATTTACAACTATGCGACCTGGGCGTATCTGGTGACGAGCCATCTCGACCGCAGGGCCTTCTCCCGTTCTGAACACCCACTCGATCTGCTCCTGTTCCGCTGCCGCGCCTGCCACGCCACCGAACCAAAGGACCGGATTTACGGGCTATACGGCGTCCTGGAGCGACGCGGCATCAGGCTATCAGAGGTTGACTATACCAAGACCAAGGAACAGATCTATTTGGAATTTACCAGGGAAGCCTGCCAAGCAACAAACTCGCTGAGCCTTCTAAATCTCGTCGCGGGAAGCAGCAACAACGCCAACACCGCGACATCGGCAACGGCATCGGCAACCATCCCGAGACAGCCAAGTTGGGTTCCCGACTACGGGGGCCCTTTTCGGATGGGAGACAACTGGGCCCGAAGCGGCCTGAGAGCCTCGTCCGGCTCGGTGCCGGACTTCCACTTCAGCAGCGACGGCCGTGTGCTGCGGACGGTCGGCGTCCTCGTCGACACGATCAAGGAGAAAACCAAGCACACCATCTGGCAGCCCTCGGAAGACCCGGTCCTCGTCGAGGACGGCGACTTGGTCAATCTCGAGTGGGGGTTCGGAGAAACCGTGCGGGCCTATCGGGAATGGAATGCACTCGTCGAAGAGCACCTTGATTCCCTGTGGGCGACGTACGGCGGCCCCTCGTGCGAAGGCGTGGTGCTCGCGCTGGAAAAGGTCCTCACCCTCCGCCAGCAGACGTGCTATCCGAAATCCGCCATGTTTTCGTGGATGCACCTGGTTGACAAGAGGAAGGACAGACGCCACGTCTTCACGGAAGCAAACTGGAGGCTCGAACGTCGGAAGGATTTCAAAGAGCATCGGCTCAACCTTTGGTTCCGCATGATGATGGCGAGACGCCAGGACGAGAAGGAGTCGTACGAAGAGGAGTGGCAGACGCTGTGTGCGCTAAAAATGTGCCCCAAAACGTCGGCGTTGAACCACGCCATATGGATGCACAATGCCGGCCGGCTGCTCTTTGTCACCAAGCGCGGGTTTCTGGGCTCCGCAAACACGTCGATACGGGAGGGAGACGCCATCTTCTTGCTCAGCGGCGTTGACCGGCCAATGATCCTGAGACCGCAAGGGAAGGATCCAAACTCGTGGACTATCCTGGGCCCGGCCTATATTGATGGCGTGATGGAGGGACAGCTTTGGGACTCCGGGAATCTTCAGCCCGTATCTATTGTTTAGTTTCCTTCTTGCCGCGTAGTATTCGGTCCGGGGCATGAGAGAGAGTATATTTAACGTCATCTAGTCGGGATCTACCAGTCCCTGCCTCCCAGGGGACATCTGACGTGCTAGCGCTACCTGAGTATATACACCAGGCTACAGGCTGCTATTCGGCGACTAACAAATTAAATCCAAAGGCGCACTCAGTTCGGGCCGCATTCCGGCGCTCCTTGTCGGGGAGCGGGCGGGCAATCGGCAGTAGGGAGTAATGCTGTCGGCCAGCAAGTGCCAGGAAGAATACAGCAGTGAGCTTCAAATTGATGTTTTCGCATACAAAATGCCGGATTTCACCGCACCATAAACTACGTTTTTATATATAACTATATTCAGAAATTTTTCAATTTATTAAAAGAAATGCTTTATTTTACAGCTGCTGTTTTTATAGTACAAAAAAGAAACGAGATTTGCGAAATGTATATGAAACCATCCAAGTTGAAAGTGCAGGATTTCAAAGCGTTGAAGCAGTGCAACTACAGGTGCGTGATTAGCGGTTGATCAGCTGTATTACAGCGCTGTGTATTGCTGGGAAGCACTGATTCGATTCTGATTCCAAACATTTGAAATTTCCTTTTTTTTTTTTTTTTTTTTTTTTTTGCAGCCACTGTAGGACATCTCCTCACATGTGGGATTTGGCCTTGCGGGCCAACTCTCACCGGAGTAGCATTCATCTTTCTGCTCACACAATTTGTGCTGCCCTATGTGCCCTCACAGTCGGTATCCACCTCAGCTCCATCCTCTAGCAGCAGCCGCACGATCCCATGGTTGCCTTCGGCCGACGCGATGCGCAGCGCCTGCGAAAGCGTATCAGGCTCAAACAACCCCTTTTCCAACAGCAGCCGCACGATCTGCTCATGGCCCTTAGCCGCCGCGATGCCCAGCGCCTTTGAGAGCGAGCCGAGCTCAAACGACCCCTTTTCCAGTAGGAGCCGCGCGATCATTGCGTAGCCTTTGGCTGATGCGATATGGAGGGCTCTCGGAAGCGCCTCTGGCTGCCAAAACCCCTCCGTCCCCAGAAGCAGCCGTACCATCTCCTCGTGGCCCCCCGCCGACGCGGCGTAAAGGGGGTCCGAAAACGTCCCCCGCCGAAAGGGCTTTCCCCTGCCCAGCAGTAGCCGCGCGATTTCGACGTGGCCTCTGGCCGACGCGGCGCGTAGCGCCTCCGAAAGCGAGTAGGGCTCAAACGACCCGTTTTCCAGCAGGAGTCGCGCCATCTCCTCGTGGCCCCTGGCTGATGTGATGCACAGAGCTTCTGAGAGCAGGCCGGGCTCGATGCCCTCCTCCATCAGACGCCTGGCTGTCTTTGGGAACCCGCCGGCGCAGGCCGCGGCGAGCGGCGACGGGGTGTATTCCTCGGCGAGGCGCATGACTTCCTCGAGCACAGGCGTTGTGGCCGTCGCCCGCAGCACCCTGACTGACTCCTCAACAATCTTGTCCGAGACCTCGGCTCTGTCGCCGTGCTGCTTCCACAACTCCCACGCGGCGGCCCTGAGCGGAAACTCGGCGTCTATATCATCTACGTCGGGGTCGATGGCCATGAGGTACGTCAAGCAGGTCCAAGTTATGGATATGCTGGCATCTGGGTCCTGGAATTCGGGTAGACCGATGAGATAGTCCTTCAGTGATGGGTGGATGAGCTGTATGACAGCGTCGTCATTCTCAAGTGTGACCATGCTCGGGCAATACCGAAGGAGTTTGATAGGCCTATTGAATGGCCTGTCCCAGTGGTTGAAAACTCGAGGCTTTGTTTCGGCCTGCGTACCAATCACATCTCTCGCTTCTCTCACCCTAATAGGCCTTCCGGAGTGGACGAGAAAAAGGAGGAGACGCATAGCACCCCGTTTAAGTTCCGACGGGATGCTTTCCATTAAGCGATGGTACGTTTGCGCAAGACCCTTCGGCAGTTTATCGAGGCAGTCCTGAATGGCACCGGGGCCTTCGGAAAGCGTGGCCAGCTGACAGCGTGCCCATAGGAACCTGTTTTGGTGTTAGATGGCGGTTGCGGTGCTTGCTAAGGTGGGGTGGTCGAACTGTGTGTGGACAAACACTTACATTGGGCCGGCTTTGTCTCCGACGGTCTGGCATATCTCCTGGGCAAGGATCCCATCGGTTGGCAGCTTGCTCCTGAAAGAGGCGTCGTTGAGGAGCCTTGCTTTGACGTAGGAGCGGATGTCGCGGTTGATGGCCTTTTCGTCAAGTGGCAAGCAGTTATCCTTGCCAATTATCGCAGGGATATACTCCTGAAGCTCGTATTCTGGCCGACTGGTGACGATCAAGCGGACGTGCCCCAACTCGCGCATTTTCACTGTGTCCCTGATCCAATCAAGCAGGCCTCGCTTCATCGTCAATCCGTCCAGCGCGTCTAGGAGAATGATGACCTCCCCCAAGTCGGCGAGCATCTCGGGCAAGCTCTTCCAAAGAGCGGCAATGGATGGCTGGGATGCAGAAGATTGTAGGAAACGCTCAGGGCCTTTGCCGAGACGAATTAGCCAAATGGATGCCTGGAAAGCCAGCGTCAGCAGCATATCATAGGTAGTTCGTTTTTTAGGATCGCTGAAGTCAAAAAAGAAAGCAAGAACAATACGGTCCGCGAGATGATCAAGGATTCTGGTACTGAGGACCGTCTTGCCGCATCCTACGGGCCCATGCAGCCACAGTTGTCGACGGCCTGACCCAGAACACCACTCCAGGAACTGGGGGACTCCCAAGATCCAGTCGCCAGTCCCGGGGTGGCGGAGTTTTCTTGCACGGTTGATATTTGTGGATGGATCCGCAGGGGATAGCCGCCTCTTTAGTTTGGCGATGCTGGCCTGGAACTCTAGGGACGCGGGTGCATCATTCGTGGCCAGTGCGTGTTGCCGCAACAAGTGTTCGATTCCATTGCCTGTCTCAACGCCATCAGCAGGTAAGTATCTGGCCAGCCCCCACCTAGAGCCGCAGCAAATATATATGATCACTTACCCATACCGACCACCTCTCTGGCGGCCTTTTCCTTCTGAACCGAGATGCGCGCGATATGGTTCAGCAGATCCTTGGCGTAGGCGGACGCCATCATCGCGGCAAAGCCTTGCCAGTCCTTGTTTTGGTGGGAATCCGAGTAATCGCAAATGCCCCGGATCACAAGGCAGGGGAAGTTGTCCATCAGGCCAGCCGCCTCCGTTTCGAAGCAAAGGACGCCTTTCTCCGCCGCCAGCGAGTCACGAACCGCCGCATCTTTCATCCGCTGGTTGGCGCTGGCAATCAATCCGTAGTGGACGACGGCGGAATCTTTCCCATCCTCCGGCATCTCTCGTTTCGGTCGGGGGACCAGGACACTCGAGCTATCGCCGCAACAAATCTCGCATGCCAAGTTATCCTCGGAATGTGTGTACTCGGGCCTGTACAGCCTGTCGCTCGTAGGGTTTGGACGAGAGAATTTCGCAACCGTCCGCTTACTTTTCCCCGCCAGCACCTCGGTGATCTGGGCTTCGTAGCAGTGGCCGATGGTAGCTTGTCTGGACCTTAAATAGGCCAGCGTCGTCAGGAGGATCATCCGTGGCTGGCCGAGGTGCCCTGTCGTGGCAAACATCTGATTCTGAATCGCCTTTCCAAAATCGTACTGGAGCACGGCGCCGGGGTTGTAGCTGGGATTGCCGACAACAATGTCGCCGAGATGCATATCCGTTTGGCCTGGCGCGCCACCTCCGATGCCAACCATCAAACCGAAGCGGATGTTGGGGAAGCTGCGCAGCATGTTTGCAGCCACGACGGAGGCGGCCGCAGTTCCGTACTCTCCATCGGGCAGGCAGGCCATCACGACGTTGTGACGCCCAACCTTGCCCACGACGTAAGAGTTGGAATCATTACGGGCGACTTTCTCGGGGAGGCAGGGTTTTGTGTCGAGAAAGAATGTCGCAGCGGTGAGCTCGATGGGAAGGGCCGAGATCCAGCCGATATAAATCTTGTTGGCGTCGGGAAGGGACGCGTGATTGTTGTCGGATGCAGCGATGAATTCGTGTAGCTGGAGACCCCACCTCTCGAGGAACTCTGCGGTTGGCACCTCGGACCGGTTGTGGGCACCCTGGGCATCGCTGTACAAGCCGGCCATCTCTCTCCAGAAGTCCCCTTCGGCATCCATGTCAGGCGGTCCAGGAAACCGATCCGCGTCGTAGTGGCAGCTGCAGTCTTCCTGTTCGCACTCGGTTTCCACCAAATCCACATGTTCTGCGGTACCATTGTCGCTGAGGGTTCCATCTACTTCGGCGCTCCCCTTCTTAGCCATGTCCTTCTTGACAAGATCTTCACGAAAAGGTGGCAGAAATTTGATGAGCTGCTGCATATGCAGGTCGACATGCCGTCTGAGCTGAGTTTGGCAAGCAGCCTTGGTCGGGTCGCTGTACCCGTCTTTCTCCAGGTCGTCAGGGAAGCCGCCACAGAAAGGACAGCTGTGAAACATGAAGATTCCTCTTCGCAGACTGCTCTTTTTCAGCTTGTCCAGATGGACCTCATCGAGAAGATCGCCTCCGTGGAATTCTCGGACTTGATTCTCGAACTCACTCTCGCGGTCGAACTCCATGTGCTCGCCGTCGGGCGTGTCCAGGTGATATTTGAAAGGGACGTGGCTTTGGAGATGTGCCATTAGGCCATCGAATGTATTTGGAAATCCGAACGGGTCCTTACAGTTGTCGACTGTGCAAAAGTATGGCTCAAAGTCCTGGAGTAAATGCCGGCTGATTGCCATCACACCGTGTGTTAGCGGGCGTCAAACTGAAGCTCCATGTCGACATCTACTTACAACCAGGGCTTGGCTTCTGCGTCACCGGCCACGAGGTCGACGTGGCAATAGGGGCATTCGAATGTACCTCCAATAACATTGGGGGCTGGAGGGAAGCCGGGATCGCGGATCAAGACAGACGCAACACTTTCAGCCCGTTGCGACTTTGGTCTTGGAGGCAGGGGCTCCAGCCTTGTGATCTCAGTTGCAGAAAATATTGTCCTCTGATCCATGGGAAGAGGCCTAGGAAGGACCTGGGTGGGTTCTGGTGTGGTTTTGAACTCTGGGCGCCTGGTGGGTAAGTCTTCTCCGGGGCTGCCACCTTCTTCTGGTGGCTCAGGGGGTGTATTTGGCCGGTTGGAGAGAAGCGATTGTTTCTGCAGCTTTCCCCGATGTTGCTCGACATAGTTGAACTTAATCCTCCGCCTTGCGAAAGACTCGGCCATCAGTTCCTTCACGTTTTCAGACGCAAGCTTGAAGTGTTCGTTGGCCCGGTGCTTAGCAATTCGCTTGAAACCATCAAATGCCATCTTAGGCTCTTCCTTTTGGCGGTATAGAGCCAAGCGCTGCTGCCGATGTTGGACGGATAGCTTCGGAAGCCCCAGTGCGTGGTCCCGAAGTCGATTGATAGTGTCTTCAGCACGCTCACGCAGAACGACTTTTCGCTTCATGGCAGGGTTGAGTTCTGTTTCTTGACCCTCGGAGTTGTCCAAGCTGGAGAGAGAGTCAAACGACAGAGACGAAGATGAGTCAGAGCCCTCATCCTTCGGGTTGTCGTCCTTGCCGGCACCATCCGACGCGGAGTCACCGATGTCGCCGCTGACAATGTGGCTCACCGTTGTGCTCTCGGTCTGGGGGTTTTCGAGTTCTGCATTGCAGAAGTTGTAAATCAATATATTATTTTTGAAATCATCATTGGCAATAATTAATACGTTGCGCCGGACTAGGTTTACCCTTACCCACGAGACTTCTCTCCAGTGCGCTGAGAAGATGATCGAACATGCTGCACAGCTCCGGGACGTCTTTCAGTCTCATGTCAAGAGATCCGGCTCCAGGCCTGTCGACGCCAACCTTAGAGCACCAGATCTCGAACTCGGTGAACTGCTGTGAAGCCCAGAAGTCTGTAGGCTTTCCTGCGATCGTGTCGCTATCTTCCAATTCGCACAATTTTCGAAAGTGTGATCGGCAGCTCAAGGCCATATCTCTCAACCTTAGCGTTGTTTCTGGATTTGTTTCCGCTGCCGAGACCATGGTGAGGCGCTTATCCTTGCTCCCGCCCTGGGGAAGATCATTTGGGTCTCTTCCATCGAACTCCATGATGGCGTGTTTCTTGGTAGTAGCTGGTTCACGGTCGGAAAAAGGTGGTAAAAAGGCGGTGTGTGTGGCGTGACGGTACGTGGACGCGGGGAGTAAGGTCGAGCAGGTCCACGCCGTCGGGGATGGGGACCCCGCCTCCTTTATCAGGTGCTTATTGGATCTCGACCCCTCCTTTGCGTTATCACCACTTACGCCTTAGCATGAGCTGTCATCTAGCCGGGGCGGGGCTCCAACACCTCCAGCCATTGGCAGCAGGTCGGGCAGGCTGTCGGCTGCAGTGCGTACGTTTTTACCCCTCATCTCCCTCATTTCTTTGGGGTCCGTCGTCAATTTTATCCTTCCCACGTCCCCGTCTCAGTCCTCCGCGGGATCCAGCGGCATCCAAATGCCAATCGCCCTACATTCGCCGAGAACCACGAACCATGTCGCATCTCGAGCTCATCAGCAATGTCATTCCTGCCTTTGTCGCTCTCGCGCGGGATTACTGCAATCTCCTGGAGAGTGAGGAGCACGACCAGGACCTGACACGCAGGGAACATGAAGGGGACTTGGCGTTCGACGCAAACATATGCTACCAAGACCTAGCCTTGATTGCACAAACCATCGCTTTCTCTCTTGGGGAATGGAGACAGGGGTTAGATGACAAGGCAATCATCAACCTAATGAAGGCTCTGGAGTCTCGCTTGCCAAAGTTGCCGGCACAGTCATTGAGCCTTTGGCTAGGCAAATTCCATGATACTCTAAAGGCTGGCTCGCCAAAGCCAGAACCGAATGAGGTAAACAATCGAGCCCATGTTGTGTGCAAATAATTCGAGGATTGAATGACTTGAAAATGGAATCCATGCTAATATGCAAGTCAGACCTCGGTTGACGGTCACCTGTCAGCTCAATTCCCTCGGTTGACAGCCCTGGCCTCCAAGCTTTCTGCCGAAGGCTTGGGAGGGTATGGGGAATGCGAGAGACTGGTGGGCCTTTCAAGCGAGGACATTCAACTGTACCGTTCCTTCCTTTCCAGAAAGATTCGGCTCTTCCGGGAAAGCGAGGAGCGGAGTCAAAATGAACGCAACAAGTTCTTGCACCGCATCAAGGATGCTAGGGCTTTTCTGGTCGACGTCTATTGTCGATGTCCATCGCGTCTGGCGGATGAAGCTGGCTCTCACATTTCGCCTTCTTCCAGCTTCATCAGAACGGCAGCAGAAACGGCATATTGTTTGCTAGGACGGAATTGGAAGTGTAGCTGCTCCCAGCGAGTTCGGCAGGCAGGTCTAAGTCTGTCCAGGGAGGTGAGACTTGGGTTGTCCCATAATTCCCAGGCACAAGCGGAAAGCGCCTTGTTCGAGGTGATATTCCCACTGTGCCAAGATGACCAAGAGTGGAAGCCAGCCAAAGTTGAAGTTCGGACCTCCAGGTGAGATGTCGTCCGGAATGATTGAGTTTGGGAAATACCTGCTTACAGTCTGCACGTCCCAGTCCCCGTTACAAGTCCGGAATGGAGGCAGAGTGTGTAGCACACGACATCTGCCTAAGGCTTAAGGAGAGCGGCAAGGGACAGGTTCATTTCGTCGCTGGAGGTGACCAGCTTTGGCAACGGTCTCCAAAAGGCTCTGACAGTAGCCAAATCCTCTACCAGCACATGAAAACGCTGGACCACCTCCTAGGCGATGGCACAGCCAGCCCCGACATTGCAAGATACTACCCCAAAGAGCGGCTCTTGCTTTGTTATGCTCTATGCAAAACATGCATGGACTTTTACCAAGGAGCTTGGCTGAGGAGGCTGTGGAGAAGCGACCATATTTACCTAAGGCAGATGGCAGGACACATCTTTCGCTGGGATCTGGAGATGCCGTTCCTGCCGGCAGACCTCACAGAGCTCGAGCCAAACTCCACACCAAAGGCGACCTTCTACCATTATCACAAGTACCCGATCATCTTAGGTCTCGGCATTGTCTTGCTCGAGATTGCGACTAGCACTCGGTTCCCGACTTCACAGAACCCTGACCAAAGGAAGCGATACAACGAGGACTTCGACAAGGCCAAGGACCTGTTCGAAGAGTTGAAGTTCTCGAAGAGGCGAGGCGGTGCGAAGCTGCTGATGTCGGGTCTCATAGACGCCATTAGAGCCTGCCTGGAAATTGAGCCGCCGTCAGATTCGCCGACAAACCAGCTGGCTGAGGATGAGCAAGTTCGCCAATACGTCTGGACCAGAATTGTTCGCCCGCTGGAAGAGACACTCGCGAACGTATGGCAGCCAAAAGCCATCAAGCCCCAAGCACACCAGAAAGAGGTGTCCGGCAGGAGAATGGTGACTATTCAAACAACTCACATGGTCCAGCCGCCACCGCCAACGAAAGTGGGCCCCAGCCCCAGCTCTAATGGTATGATGCTCAGCTTCACACTTTTTGAAAATCAATTACACGCTAACCCTTGGTATGCTAATTAACGGCTCAGTGACCCCGGGCCAGAACGAAACAGTAGTCTCCGACGAGGGAGAACGAAGGCGAGTTGACGAACAAAAGTAGGTTGTTGTGCATATGAATGAGTTCACAGGCAGGACAAACGATATAAATTAATACCACTTTGCAGGGTTAAGCTCGCAGAAACGTGGTTTAAATACCACGGCAACGCTTTGAATTACATCAAAGAGTTGGGGAATGGCTCAGCAGCCGAAAACAAAAGGATCAAGATTGCAATCCTTGACAGTGGACTGAAGCTCTCAGAAGACCACCAAATCCGGTACAACTACACCCCCGAGATGAAATATTGCAGCTGGGTTGACGAGCCCGGGTCAACGGAGCCCAAGGACGGCGTGGGACACGGCACCCACCTCGCAGTTCTGCTGCGCAAGATCGCGCAGGAAGCCGAGGTCCACGTGGCGAGGGTGTACCGGAAGAGACCAGGGGAGAAGTCAATCCCGCTAATCACAAAGGTAAGCGCAGTATACAATTTTTCCCCATGCCGTCCCAGGCCGCTCTTCCACCTCAACAGGGATTGTTCAAATCCTGACCTTCACGCGGAGAAAAACCACTAGGCTATCGAGCACGCCGCAGACGTCTGGCAAGTAGACATTGTCGTCATGGCCTTCGGCTTTGACAGGGAGTTCCAGACGCTCAAGGACGCCATACGCAGCCGAACGGATCGTGTCTTGTTCTTTGCAGCAGCGAGCAACGACGGGAAGAATCGGACGGACCAGATCGCCTGGCCGGCACGTCACCCAGACGTCATCTGCGTCCACTCGGCGGACGGCCACGGAAACCCTTCGACCTTCAGCCCCGACCACAAGGACAATATGAGGATCATGACCCTGGGGGAGGGAATCCGATCCGCCTGGCCCCCGGGATTGCTGGCGAACAGCAACGCAGACAAGAAGGGCGAGGTGGCGATGAGCGGGACTTCCTGTGCCACGGCAGTGGCTGTGGGAATTGCGGCTTTGATCCTTGGCCATGCGAGAGAGTTCGCGACTGAGGATGAGTGGAAGACGCTGCACACGCCGGATTGTATGAGAAGGATTCTAGGACACAAGACTTGGAGCAAGGACGTTTCGGGCTACTTGTGGGTTATGCACTGGAACCTGTTTGAAGAGAAATGGTCAAGGGAGTGGATCAGAGATAGCATCAGGTCTTGTTTTCGGTAGGTGGGTGGTCCTGTCATTCAGCAGAGTTGGCCTTTTTTTTTTCCTTTTTTTGTTGGATTATACCCGGCAAGCGCGTGCACCTTTTGGGGACGGAAGACTGGGAGATCACGGGATCCACGAAGAAGGGAGGGGAGGGCAGGCCTTAGGTGGCCTGGATCGCGTATAGATACCTGTCCCCTTAGCTCCCTCAATGTCGGATAGATTCCTTCACTATTTCATGCATAATTGAAGGTCTTTCCCGGCTCAAGCCGGTCGCGGTTCACCACTTTAGGAGATCACCATGCATCCAGGGGTACCGACTCCTACCAACAGTTTTTGCTATTTTCGTTACCCAACCGAACATGTTCCACCCGGCCCAACAAGTGTGGGAAATTTCACGTTTGTCCAGACCATGATATTGTTGCGGCGGGCTCCGGGTCCTCCGCGTCCCAAGGCGCACCTTTTGGTTCACCAATGATATGAACTCAGGCGCCATCCCCATCTGCTGCCCCTCCACTAGTCCTTTGCGAGCGAAGGCCCCGCAGACCTTCGCGGGGCAGCAGCGGCTGATGCAGGAGGCTGCAGATCATGGACGTCAAAATTGGCTGTGGTCTTTTTCCAGATCCGGTCTCTTTTCATCACATCAGTATGATGTACTCAATCGGCATTGAAATAATACGCGCCACCCAGTGTCCAAGATGCCCAAGTTCTACTATGACATGCCGTCCTTCGATACAAACCCTGACAGCCCAGCGGCGCCCCGGCTCGGGAGCATCTACCGCGACATCGGCAGCCTGGGCCTGCAGGCGCCCCTTAACATGCGCGACCGCCTCGACATCCCTCCCGAGCTGTCCAACCGCAGCGGCATGTCCGGCTTCGGCGCGACCAGGGACAGCGGCTTGGGAGGCTCGGTAGGCGTCGCTGCCGAAGTCCCAGGCCTGGTTTCCGGTGATCTCGTCTACACGTTTGCCAAGACCGGCAACGTGTCCTACAGCTGCACCCTGCTCGAGACGGACGAGTTCATCCCGACCGCCGAGTACATCGAGGCGAGCATCAAGGCGTCGGAGACGACCAGCAACTACCTGGAGGGCGCTATGTTCGGTAGGCGAAGGGTGTTCATGATCACCGGGCTCAAGATCGCGACCGAGTTCAGTATCGAGACATCCAGCCAGGCCAAGCACGGCCCGAGACTCAAGATCGTGGCGGCCACTCCTGCGACCGGGCCGGTGGCGATCGGCCCGGTGTTGGACGCAGAGGGGAGCAGGGGCAGCACGATGAAGGGCAAGACACTCAACAAGATCATCTTTGCCTACCGGGCCATCAAGATCCGGATGAAGGGTGATGGCGAGGCGAAGTGGAAGCACTTGCGGAGCGGGAAATACGGTCTTGGAGACGACGACGACGACGACGATGATGATGATGATACGGATGATGGCGATGATGAGAACGGAGGTGCCAACAAAAAGGCTGGTGCGAGACAGGCGCCTGCGTGGGTTGTCGAAGACCTGGACGATGATGCCAGATTGAAGGATTTCCCAGAATCGTCCCTAGTGGAGATAGTTGCGTGCTCCGATTGAGAGGTCCCACGTTTTATTTTTACCACCCTTATCGTTTAAGCCTAAACAGGTGCCTATGTACCCGGTAGGTACCTACCGAGGTATAGCATAGGGGTATGGGGAAAGTTGGGGCCTCCGTCCCTGGAGCAGGATCCCCGAGTCGAGGTGGTAAGCCGGCTACCGATACTGGTGACACAATAATGCTCCGCTGGAGGTTTAACTGTCGCTCTAAAAGTCTACCTGCACGAGCTCTTGGACAAAATCGCGCACTGCGCCAAGCATCTGGCTCACGTGGTCGTCGGTGTGCATCATGTTGAGCGCCACCAGCCCGCGGCGGGCCACGTAGACGCCCCGATCCAGCATGAACAAGAAGAAGAGCTCCCCGAGCTCCGTGGCGATGGGCCCCCCAAAGTGGACATTCAGCATGCTCCCGATGCCGGTGGCCCACATCCAAGGAGAAGAAGAAGGGCCGCCCGCCGCGGTGATGCCCTCGCGCAGCCGGTCGCCCAGCGCGTTGGCGGTGGCGATAACCTCTTTTGTGATGAGCCGGCACGCGACCGCGCCCGCTGTCATGCTGAAGGCGTTGTTGTTAAAAGTCCCTGAGTGGTTGAGGCGCTGGGCACCGCCGGGCCCAGGAGGCTCCGTGGCTGCCATGATGTCGGCCCTGCCGCCAAAGGCGCCGAACGAGAAGCCGCCGCCCCAGAACTTGCCGATCGTCGTGAGGTCCGGGAGCACGCCGTGGTGCGACTGCAAGGCGTTGTAGTGCAGGCGCGAGGTGACGACCTCGTCGAATATCAGCACGGCGCCCGTCCGGTCGGCCACCTCGCGCAGCGTCTGCAAGAAGGCCCGCGAGGCCGGAATCATGCCGCCGACGCTCTGCATGGGCTCGACGATGATGGCAGCGAACGAGTCGTCGTCGACCAGCTCGCGGACGTGGTCAGCATCGTCGTACCGCGCCAGCACAAAGTCGAAGGGCAGCGTCGTCGGCAGCACGCCGTCGCTGTTAAAGCCGATGAAGCCGCCGTGGTATCCCTTCTCGAAGGCAAGCATCTTCTGACGACCCGTGTGGTGCCGAGCGAGCGTCAGCGCCATGGTGTTTGCCTCGGTGCCGGAGTTGCAAAAGCGAATTCTCTGCATGGACGGTATGCGGTCCGTCAGGAGAGCCGCGAGAACCTGCTCTTCCCTGCTGGGACCGCCCAGGTTGATACCGCGCTTCATGACTGCCTGCACCGCCTCGGTCACCGCGGGGTGCGAGTGGCCTAGCATACAGGCAGAGTACTCGGACACGAAGTCAACGTATTCTCGGCCGTCCTCTGACGTGACGTAACACTCTCTCCCGGACACCAGGACCATGGGGAAAGGGTCGTAGTGCAGGACCGATCGCGTGTTGCCGCCGGCGAGGCTGGCCGAGGCGCGGCCCAAGGAATCCGCCGACTTGGGATTGGCGGCGACGTACCGCTGCCGGTACTCTGAGAGGAGTTTGTGTGCCCGCGTCTGAAACGCCGCTCCTCGGCCGACATCCTCGGGCACGGTCATCTCCTGCGTCGAGGCCACCACATAGAACGTTTCAAGGCCGTCGGCGCTCACAAGGATGCTCCTTGAGCCCTTGGGAAGCCAGATTGTGCTTCCAACGCCCGCGTCAAAGATCTCGCCCGTATCGGCGTTCTTCCACACCGACCGGCCCTTGGTCACGAACTTGACCTCGTCTGCGTCCGGCACCACCACTTCTTCGCCATTTTCGACGCGAGCGACAGCCCATGTCCCGACCGTAAGAGGGGCATTCTCACCAGGCCTGTACACCTCGTGGATTAGCTATTGGTCATCGTGTAACGCAGCAAGGCGCTCAGGGACGAAGCGGCCAAGGAATATCATACTTGGAGCAGTGCAAGTGGGTAAATCGACCAAAGCCATGGCGGAACACCCTTGGAATTGCGTCGATGTCCCGTGTGACAGCGAAGCCGCTGTGTTGGGAGTCGTCTGCAGTGGTCCCCGCCATGATTGCGCAGTAGGTCTCCTCTCGCGATCGTCCTGTTGTCTCGTGGTCGTTCTGTTGCAAATTTCCAGGCCTTCTCCCGCGGCTCTTTTTGAGGTGTTCCGGGGATGGTCCCCCGTTCGGCCCGGGCTTTGCGCATGTTACCGAGAAAAAATGGCCGTCGGGATTTCTATGCCAAAATTTCCGTCTTACTTCTTACTCTGCGGGGCGCCCGCCCTCCAGCCAAGAAGGCTCTCGGCGTCTCGAGATACATCACCGGCACTCACGAACCACGTATCTGTGTCCCCTCATATCTAGATACCCCGGGTTGAACTGATGCCTACCTACCTACACCCGCAGACTCTTGCTTCGCTTTCGCTGCTTCAGTCCAGCTCCTCTCGCAGCACATCGCATCGACTGTTTCGCTGCAGCACAATCCAATCCTACCGAGCAGAAACTCAATGGTTTTCACTAGCCCATCATCGGTTCCGGAACTCCCCATGGGTAAGCGGCCCTGGTGGTGGACGCAGCACAATAACTGAAGGAGCAGACATCACTGATTACGATTGCACCAGAACCCCCCGACTCTATCCCTCTTCACCAATTCGTGATGGACAAGAACTGCAGCCGCAAGTCCATGGATGAGGCAAGCGGGTTATGAAAGGAGTTGACGGACAGAAACTGCCAAGAAACTTGAATACCTATGGATCTACCAGCTAATGCCAAATGCTCGCAATAATCCTAATAGATAATGTATTCCTCCGCATATCCACCCAATCCATACATAACCCAAAGGCGGCTGTCGCGGCGCCTCGCTGCAGCATTTGTCATGGCACTGTCCATCCCCAACAACGGGCCCATCGACGATCCATTCCTGGTCATCCGGCAGGCTCTCGACAGAGAGGTCGTACGGGACCATGCCAGCCATCACTTTCCACACATCAGCCTGCTTGCCCCGGCCTAGAAACTCCTCGGCCACCCGCTTGAGATGGCCATCCTCATCCTTTGCCAACTCTTCTTGGGCCACGCGCTCCATCTCCTGACGCAACTCCTGCATGATTCGCTTGCATTCTTCGCCTTCGGGATCCGGCTCGCGGCCGTCTTCCTGCTGCGTCAAGAAGCGAAGCAGCTCCTGGTTTATCTCGGACCGGTAGACCTGCCTCGCCATGTCTTGGAGCTTATCAAAGCCGGGCCAGAGCGAGCTGGACACATACCCCGCAGCGACCGTTAGGCAAGCGTGCACATGTAGCGGTCCGCCCCGGGTGGACGTCGTCTGCAACCTGGCCAGGAGGCAGGTTTTCCCGGTTGAAACGGTTTGCGTTGTATCCTGGATGAGGACAAGCTCGCCCTCCTGGCGCAGCTCATTGAAGATGGGCTGCGATGGCCGCTTCCCCTCCCCCGGCTGCGCCTTGGCCTTTTCGATCAGCTCCATGTCGCGTTTCGTCCACTCTTCCATAGTCCATGCGTTAATATTCTCCCCGCGCATCCAGTTGCACAGCGTCAGCCACTCTCCGGTCGAGCGATGCCGACAGGCCAGGTGGCTCTCGACAGAATGCCTCATAAACCAACTCCATGGCCACACCCGTCCGCTTTCGTGCTTGATCCATGGGCGAAGGGCGATCCGCAGTCCCGGAAACCGAACCTTCAGCCCATGCTCCGTCACGAACCCCAACTCGGCGGCCGAGTCTGGTGGGTAGAATCTGTGAATTGCCGAGTTGTAGCTGAAGCCTGCATCGAGCTGTAGGAGGAGGGACTTGGGCGCCCATCTCCACCCGCTTAGTGACGCTAGTCCGAGAGGTTGATCGTTGTAGAAGATCACCCGGGGCGTGAAATAGTTGCCGCACCTCTCTGCCAGTAGCTTCCAGACCTTGGCCATGCGCTGCTGGCGGCAAGACCCTGCCATCGTCATGGCGTTGGGATTTAGCGAGAGGAGGGTCGTGATGCAGAGCGGCTCGTCGCTCATTTTGGAGACATTGCGGAAATAGAGCAATGACTGGGCATTGGCAACCTGCTGTAGGTAACGCTTTCTGTCCCGCTGTATGGAGTCTTCGTCCTCCGAGAGTGAAGGACCGGGACTCGGCGAGCAGAAGATTGTAAGCTTGTGGATCTGCCGGTGCACAGAGTGTTAGGTGATGTTGCTTTCTCAACCTCAAGGACAATACGGCGGGAATGTTGGTGTTACCATAATTGCCACGTCGATGGCGATGGGCTCATAGCGATGATGGCTTAATCCGAATTCAAAGAGTCTTTCGGACTCCTGATCCAGCTGGATAGGCCTGTCCTTGAACTGAAAATATAGTGATCTCGCCAAAGCCCCTTCTGCTCCGTTGCACAGTCGCTCCGTCAGTTTCTGTCCGCTCAATTTTAGGGTCGAGTCCCTCTGTGGGGGAGTTCCTCATCATACCTTGGAGAGTCCACAGCCTCCTCATCCAGGTAGAAGATCCAACCATGCGTAAACAGTTCTCCGCGGCTTTCGCCGGCCCCTCCCCATCGGATGTAAAGGGAAACACCGACTTGTCGAGAACCAAGACATGGGCCGCTCTGCGGTAGACGGCAGCTATCCGCTCCAACGCGATTCTTTTCTCCTTGAGGGATATTGGACAGCACAGCGTATCAATCCAGAACCAATATCGTGGTCGCTCCTCCGGTTCGGCCTGGCCACCGGCTTCCCGAGGCACTGCTTGATACGGCATCTCTTTGATAAGCCTTGCCAAACGGTCCATCTGACACGACTGGAGGGCGTTCTCTCTTGGATTCCCCAGGCCATCGGCCCAAACCTTGACAACTCGTTAGATATGGATTGATGGTCGTTTTGTCGACGGGAATGCCTTACGTGCGAAAGCGCCACATAGGGCTTATTCTCATCATATCTTTCGACGTGAATCTTGGCCACTCTGCCATCACCGACGCCCCCGAGCTCGAGACGGAGGAGGGGAAATGCTTCCGATTCTTCCACGTTGAGGATGGCCTTCACCTCTTCCTGGTCAATGCCAATGACATCACAGCCACTGCAGCTCTCGTCGTGAGCCAGGGCATAGTTGGAATCATCGATTTGAGCGGCGTTGCAAATCCGTACCGAGCAGGAGTCGTGGTGACAGCCTTCTGGCTTCTCTATGTTGCTGAGGAAGTTGCGGGTCGCCAGTCCGTCCACGGACTGACGGATGCGCTCGATATCGCTTTTGCACCATCCCCGCTCGAGCATCTCCCTTTCGACCTTGCCGCCCATCTGCAAGTAGCTCGCGCCCCATGTTCCTGTCATGATGCGGGGGAGTTTGTGCAGTCGTGTGAGAACCTTTAGTTCCGAAACAAAGGCCTCGCCTAGAGCTGAGATGGATACCGAGATTGGTGGTGGGAAGCCCGTTTTGTTGGTGTCGAAATGGCTGACGAAACAATTCACGAACTGGAGGCATTCTTCCAAATAATCGAGGTATTTGGTAAATCGGGCTCTGCCCAAGCCATCGAGCTTCTCCGTGAAGTGCCTCTGTACCTCTTCGCCCCCTGCGGGTTCGTTGAGGATTGCTCCACTGATGTAGTATTTGTAAGCTTTCTGGCCATCTCCCTCAACCTCCGCAGTTGGTCTGATGCATCTGGCATAAAGCGACCGAATTCCGGCATCCTTGTCTGGGTGTGACGGGATGGCCTCTGGGTGCGCCGAGCCGCCAGAAGTCGGCTCGTCATTGAGACCATAGAGCTCGGCCAGGAGACCAAAGAAAAGCCAGGTCTGCAAAAGTGAATCCCTCTCGTCTTGCCCGAGCGGCTTAGAATTCTCGCCATCGTGATGAGGGATAGGGCAATCGCATTTGCGCAAATGCAGAGGCACAATCTCCAGACAGCCACGCCGACAGGCATAATGCAGAAATGGCCCGCAATCCCATCGAGTGTCGCCGCCCACATACGGTGTTTGGCCCAGGAGGGACTCGCCAGAAGGGGAAGGGAGGATGTCCATCGTGTAATAAAGCTCGTGCTGAGGGCTTCGAAGATGGTGGAGGGCTTTGAAGATGGTGAAGGACTTCGAAGACGGTGGAGGACTTGGAAGATGGTGGAGGGCTTGGAAGATGGTGGAGGGCTTCGATTCACGATCGACTGCTGGGCAACGTCTATCTTGCGCTCGCAGTTTGTGGACCGTGCGTCCCTGAGGCTTCTTAGCGCCTGCGCCTGCCAATGGCGACGGGTATCACAAACCCGTCACAAGTCCGTGTGGCAGGAAGAAATTCCTGGCGCTTCGTTGTGGCCTGGGCGTGAACGGGACGGGGAGTTGCTGGCCAAACCAACACACAAGGAGTGGCACCGCGCACATCAACGCGCAGCCTGATTAATTACGATGCTCAACTCGCTACCAAGCCATGCCTACACCACCAGGCTCAAGTTGACATGAACGGCCTTCACTGAACTGTACGCACCCAGCCCCTTCTTCCCAAGCTCGCGGCCGATGCCGCTCTGCCTCCCGCCACCAAAGGGCATGGTCGGGTTCGCGTAGTTATTGCTGTGATCCAAATCTGGCCAAATTCCGGGGAAGACGCCATCCTGTGCGCGTGTTGGATGTCTTGCGTGAAGATAGCGGCGCCCAGGCCGTAATTACTGTCGTTGGCGAGGTCGATAGCCTCTTCCTCCGTGCCAAAGACGGTCACGATGGCGATTGGGCCGAAGATCTCTTCCTGGAATAGCTCCATCTCCCGCGAGACGTTAGTGAAGACGGTGGGCTCGCTCGCGGGGTTTGCCCCCAAGGCAGCGGTCTCGCCCTGCATCTTCGCTCTCTGGATAAACCCCAGCACCCGCTCGTACTGATCGCGCGTCACTTGGGGGTCCTGGAAGGTCTTGTCGTCGAAGGGGTCCCCGACGACGTTGGTCTCCCGGATGAACGCCGTGAGCCGGACGACAAAGTCGTCATGTATGCTGTGATGGACAACGACGCGGGACGTGGCCGTGCAGATTTGGCCTTTGGTTGCTCATGAGACCAAAGTTGGCCCACTTGCTGGCCTGGTCCATGTTGGCGTCGGGGAAAACGATGAAGGGCGATTTACCACCGGTTTCGATGGAAATATCCTTGAGCGTTTCGCTGGTCAGCTTCATGACGGTTTTCCCTGTCACTGTGCTGCCAGTAAAGGCGATTTTGTCAACGTCAGGCTGCGAGCAGAGAGCTGCGCCAGTGACGGAACCAAGACCGTTGATTACGTTGATCACGCCCGGAGGGAAGCCGGCCTCGACGGACAAGCGGGCCAGATATAGGACAGTAAGGGGGGTCCGCTCAGCAGCCTTGAGCACAACAGTTTTGTAGCAGCTAGTGCGGCCGGGCTTCCACGACGCCATACCCATAAGATAGTTCCAGGGGATGATCTGCCCGCAGACTCCAACAGACTCCCGCAGGGTGCAGCCCAACTTTGTAGCCACCGGCGCTGTTCATGGTCTGGCCATGGACCTTGTCAGCCCAGCCGGCGTAGTACCGAAGCACGGCGACAATCTCCTCCACATCTACCGTCAGGGAGATATGGTAGGGTTGTTGTTATCCCACGTCTTGAGGGTAGCGAGATCCTCCTTCCGCGCCTCGATGAGATCCGCAAACCTGAAGAGGAGTGCACCGCGCCGGTGAGGCGCCTTGGTGCGCCACTCGGAATTCTTCAGGGCCGCCCGTGCCGCCTCGACGGCGAGATCGACATCCTCGGCCAAGGCTGCTTGGACGTTGCAGATGACAGACTCGTCGTTCGGGTTGGTTGTGGCGATTTGGGCCCGCTTGGCCGGCCACGAACTTGTTGTTGATGAAGAGACCAGTGTCAAGCTTGATCGTCCTCCCGTTGGGTTCGCTGAGGGTTTGGAAGAACTGCGACGACATCATGACATTCCAAAGCGATATCTATATCTGCTGCTAATGGAAATGGCGCTACCAAGGCGAGCGGGGACGGGCCAGGATTACTGGTACTGGGTGGTTTACAGCTCTCCTGATCGCAGCCTTCTTTTGACTCTGTTCAGCCAACTTGAGTGGTGGGTCTGTGTTGGATGTTATTCGAAGGTAGGAAAAAAGAGAAAAAAAGATGTCTCCATCGGCCCCTCCCTAGTTTTTAGGATCAATCAAGCCAGCAAGCCAGCCATCGACCGGACCGCGCTCGCCCATGGATGCCAATACTAGACCGTCAGTCAACGTCACAATCATAGGAACCTGCCACACGAGGCCTCGACCGCTGCACGAACTCTGGGGAGTTGACGTCGGAATATCCGCGTTCCAATCAGGAGTCCGGCCCCGCACCGGTAGTGACTCATGTCTGAGCATCTAGAGCAGGCAGTCAGTTTTCCTCAAGATGTTCGTTAATATGGTTGAAATGCTCAGTGGAGCTTGGTTTGGCATTGTGAATGAATCTCCAAGGCAAGGGCAAACCAGAGTTCCCGAATTAATTACGACGGGTGGTCAGTTCCTCAGCCCTGTATTCATGAATATCCAAGCTTCCTCGTGTTTTTGCACCTGACCATACCTGCGCCATCCCGGGCCTTGTCCGTGCCCAGGGCGTCGAGCCTGTCGACGACGCCTTGCACGTCTGCCTTCTGCAGCTCCTGGCTTATCTTCAATTTGCCTTTCAGCTTGCTGATTGTGATCTCGATGCCGATGGTGCTCTTCATCAGCAGCGGGGTGAACGACTCCGGCGCCTCGGCCAGAGTCCATGGTCTCTCGTTGCCGCCCTTCCCGTATAGCCCATGATTCTCCTTTCGCACATCTCGGACAGGTCATGCAGCTGTGTTTTGAGGAAGTCCAGAGTCGCCTCAGATTTGCTGTCGTAGATGGCCTTGCCGTATGCCTGCGCGGCAGCTCGCTCCTCGCGCTGATTGATTCAATGGGCCCTCTTCGGTAAGTTGATCTGGGCCGGTGATTTTCTTTGCAAGGAAAAAAAAAAAAAGACGCGTCGGGCAATTATAAAGAGCAGGGCCCGGCCTTCCCAAGGGGCCCGCGAATGAAGGGGGAAATGACCCCCTAAAGCAGCACTTTTTGTTTTCTTCCCTTAATTCTAGGAGAGTTCGACACTTTACAGATGCATCCCAAGTGTATTCACTCGCCCGAAAACCAAAACCGCATCAAGTAATGCGGCACGCAGTATGCTGGGACTGGAGAAATAGGCATCCTGAAACTGGTGGTTTTCTGGAATCAAGAACTGGCGATTTAACTCACCGGGCATTCCAAAGCAAACGGAAGCCTGCCACAACATTGGTTATCGCCTGTGGCGATGAGATTCGGTCCTAGAACATGCGATGTGCCGGGCTGTACTGAGCGGGTGACAGTTGAACCAAAGGGCAGCAGGCAACTTACACTTTACGTTATTATCAATGCAAGAAAACGAACCACGGCAAATAAGAATGCGACGCCCGAGATAGGAGCGCCGCGTTTGTTCGGGAGATATCCCTAGCTATGTACGATAAGGTAGGGGAGGTGTCACGTGAGGCACCTACCTAGACTCCTAGGTAAGGTACCTACTACGTACCGAGGTACCTTTAGTACTTCCCACGTCTTCCCCGCTGACCCCCAAACGTAAGTCTTTTTGTTGACCTCGCCTGCATGGCTCACCCCGCCCATGATTGGCATCGGCAGCGCAAACCATCAATCAGGGTCTGGACTGCCGGCTGATTGGTGCGTCCTTCTGAACCATTCCCAAGGCGTGCGGTACCCCTGCCGCCCGCCCTTTTTAATCCCCCCTGGCACCGTTTTGGATAACCTCGGAGCGAAAAGGAAAATAAATGGCACAATGCAGGTACCCTTTTCTCGTCACACACGAACCTGACACAGACCCCGTTCCAAGCTCTTCGTGCAGATGCTATTTTCTTTTTTTTTTCTTTTTTTTTTTCTCCCTTTTCTTTTTTTAAATGATCGCGTGAACCGTCGGCTAGGAGCTGCCGACCTGAGCTGTCAATTTTCTTTCTTTTGTGCCCGGGGAATCATTGCTTCTGCGTCAGTCAGCCCCCGCACAGACACGGGTCTCCTTCCAATCGCCCGCTTGGCGTTCGCGTGCGTACTATGCGGCGGAAAAATCTTCTGATGTCTATATTAAAATTGCTGCTACCAAGTCGTCGCAAATCTGGTTGCAATACAATTACCCGTTGGTTTCCGTCTGTGACCGACTGGGTTGGCCGGCCGAGGGACTTAGGCGGCATCTGCAATCAGGCGACGTCAACCCGCGTTCCCGCACCGGACCTGATGCCGTCCCTCGTCTTCCTGGCAACCTTCTGGTTGCTTCCCAGCGAGACAGCACAGCGACTTTATGTGCGGGCCGGATGCTAGCGGCAGCCCCACTAGCAGACGCCGGTGCAGGGTTCTCCTGCGTCTGGGGATGTCAGCACATGGTGCAGCAAGCAGCCCGCCCGTTCGGTCAATGCTACGCTCCCCAAAAAGGGATGCCTTCGTCGCCAATAGTGGAACCGCGCGTCGAGCGAACCCACCACCTGCAGGGGAGCGAGACGCCAGGATGGGCAAAGAATTGGAAGCACAAATACGTGCAATCAACGCAAAAAGACTTCCCAAAGGACAGGGCCCAGACCAGCCGATCTGAGCCCCTTCGTCAATACATAGTCCGCCCGCCGTAAACACCGCTCTGACCCCTTTCCGACGGGAGCGTGTACTTGTCGCCTCTCTGCCCCTCGTTCTGCTTCTGTGCATGCTGGTCATCCATCACCACTCTTCCAGAAGTCGGCTCAATCTATCCCCAGCCCGGTGCCCCTAGCGCCAGCCCCTCGATAGACCGAGAGACATTGAACGCCCTTTTGGTAGTTCTAATTACTTGCCCACATATTTCCGGGTGCCCATTGCAAAGTCTGTCCAATAAATCGCCACGGCCAGACTCTTTTGGTTGACGCCAATGGCGCAGTGGGTCCGCGGTGCCCATCTCGCTGCGGTCGCCCCTGCTTTTGACGTCCGCACACGGTCGTAGCGACCCAGGCTCGCGGAGAGCAGGAGGAAGGGGTCCAACATTCGCGGGAAAGAGCCTTGGGGCGGGAGCCTGATTGAGGAAGACCGCGCTTTCCCTCCCACTCACCACCTTCCGATGCAGCGACGCCGCCGCCCTGATCTCGAAATCAGCGTCATTCCTGCGCCCAGGTTCGCGACGGCCACAGCCACCGTTGCCATCCAGACGACAGCCAACGACGAGAACAGCAGCCAGGATTGGGCCAAGTCCCAGCCCATGGAGACGCACCGCCACCGCCAGAGCGACCACCTGCAGCAGCACCTGCAGCAGGCCCAGGCACAGGACCAAGACCAAGACCAAGGTCAATACCAACACCACTTGAACCTCCCGCAACACCAAAATCCACAACCGCGACGGCCCCAGCGCGTCAGCCTGGCCATAACGACGCCCGACCTCACGCCCAAAGAGCAGAGTCAGCCCCTGGCCGTCCAAGGAGATCTAAGCGCTAAGCATGCCAGAGGCGCTTTCCTCGATGACAAAACACCCACCACCCTGGACGAAACCCTGGACAAGATCCCGGACTCGACCCTAGCCGCAATGTCCGCACACGGCGCTAGTGACGGCAATGCCAATCCCACGCTGCGCAAAGACGACGCCGTCCCCGGATCCAACTCCCTCGCCGACGCGACTCGTAATAACTCACCCCGGGGTCCGTCCTCGCATGCCGACGTCCGCATGTCCCACGACCTCTCGCTGTCCCCGCGGAACGTCACCCGCGACTCCCTCGTCGCCAACATGCTGCTCTCCCTTGACCAGCTGTCCATGAGCCATTCGACCCCGCCGAGACCGCAATACGGCGATGACGCCGCCGCATCACCGCCTGAAATCGCCAGGATACCTCCTTTGAGGACGGCCAAGACTACCGGCCGCCCTGCTCCGGGAGCAGGCCACGAGCACTCGTACAGCTCCGATCTCGACACCGACGCCGAGAGCTCTAGCCGCGCTTCGGTCCAGTACGGCCGCGGGCGACGCAGCAACAGCAGCTCCAACTTCCATTCCACGTTGGGCCGCATCAACAGCCTGCGTGAGCCCGGCCAAAAGACCATGCCGTCGACCCCGCGGGCCGCACACTCGAGGGGCCGCAAGGGGAGCAAGAGCAGCAGCTCTAACAGCATGGACGCTGGCTATCCCCAGGCGCTCGGCAGCCAGCGCTGGCAAAACGGCTTGATCAATAACGGCTCGCCATCTGCCTTGATCAACAGCTCGCCGTCGGCCTTCATTGATGGCTCACCATCTGGCTTCAGCCCTGCTCAGCAACAACAGCCGCCACGACTCCCCGATCCTGCCCCTATGTCTGGTTGGCGACTTGATTTTTCTGACGCCTTCTTCAGCAACACCAGTGCCATCAACAACAAGACCAGCGGTGGCGCCTTGGACTGTGACGACTTCGATGCCGCCCCGACGCCGACGATTCCAGCCGGCCCCCGGAGGCTGACCAGCGTCCCCTCCATGCCCTCTTTCCCCACGTCCAGTGCACGCACACAGAGCATAACGGCCTCGTCGAGCGTGGTGAAGCCCCAGGCAGCGGACCCGGAACGCAAACGCAGCACGCGATCGGCGCGTAGTGCGACGGTTGGTCTCTCACACTCCAAAGCGGCCGCCTCGCGCGATGCACCCCCGATGCCGGGCTCGACGGTGTTCGACGTTGACTCTGCACCGGCCCCCAGCATCGGGTACGAAAAGAGCAAGGAGCCTCTCGCACAGGCAGGCCGTGCCGGCAACACCGCCGCGGCTCCCGCTCCGCAGCCCAAGGAGAAGCTTGGATTCTTCAGACGCGTTTTTGGCTCGCGGAGGGATAGCAACGCAAACAGCATTGCCGCCGCGGACTTGCAAACCGGCAAACAAGGTAATAGCACGCAACAAACGGAAGCCTCGGGTCAGGCTCGCGCGGGCAAATCACAAAGCACGCCCCCGTCGCGTGACAGCTCACACTCTACGGCCGGCGGGACCACGCACGGGACGCTACATAAGAAGACGTCAGCATTCTTCAGGCGGCAGAAGAAGGTGCAGCAAGAGCCGCCCCCTCCACCGCCTCCGCTGCCTCAATCTATCCTCGACACCGCCGCCGACGCCGCACCAGTCGCCCCTCCAAAGCTGAATTCGCCACCGTCGAATCCTGCTGGGAGCCCAGGCCTGACTCGCGCACTCGAGCCTTATCTGGTTTCAAACGGCAGCGATGGCCCGGCTCGTACGGCCAGGCACGACGATCCCGCGGGCCAGCGAGCCACCACGGATGCAGTGTTTGGCAGTCCCAAGAAGGGAAGGGACCCGCTAGATCCAGACCTATCTCGCTCGCCCCGAGGCTTCGCCGCTGCGGCACGGGCGGAGAACAAGCCGTTGCCGATCCCAGAGCAGCAGCAGCAGCATGACGATTCCACGCCGCAGAAACTTCGCGGTGCTGCTGGTATCCTCGCCAAGAAGAGCTCCGCGAGTCGCATCAATACACCGAGCCGACAGGCACCCGAACCGCCCACGGCCCTGACGAGGGCAAGCTCGTTCCTGAACTGCGACAGCAGCGACACCGAGAGTGAGAACGATTCGAGAGCCCATGTCCGGCCGGAGAGCGCCAATAAGCAGATCCGTGAGAAGAGGTCTACCAAGGACGGCATCAGGCTGGTATTGCCATCGGAGGGTTCAGCACTCGAGGCAAGCTCGATGGGCTCCAAGTCGGCGGCGAGTCTACCGAGCGTCAAGGTGGACGAGCCAGACAGCCCTGACAAGAATATGAGGAAGATGGGGTCTCACCACACGACGCCGATTGACGAGCCTACCGGCTTCGTGGTCGGGGACCCCACGGACGACGACCGGCAGAAGGCACAGAAAATCTACGATGGCAACGAGGACTTTATTCAGAAAGAGAAGGCGGCTGCCTGGATGGGCGAGGAGGGACCAGTGAGGCAGCGCACGCTGCAGGCGTACATGTCCTTGTTCGACTTTGCTGGGCGCAACATCGTCTCATCGCTCCGTGATATTTGCGCTCGCTTGATTCTCAAGGCCGAGACGCAACAGGTCGACCGCATCCTATCCGCATTCGCCAAGCGTTGGTGTGACTGCAACCCCAAGCATGGCTTTAAATCTACTGGTATGTCTTCTGTCTGTCTTGCGCAATCCACCCGATTATAATCGAAATTAGGCAAGCCCTCTTCCGCCTCGAAGAAAGAAGCAAGGCGTTGCTAACCGACTGGCCGTGTTCTCGTGTTGCAGACGTTGTCCACACCATTTGCTACTCCATCATGCTGCTCAACACGGATCTGCACATGGCCGACATCGAACAGAAGATGACCAGGAGCCAGTTCGTCAAGAACACCATCGGCACAATCAGGCAGGCGCTCGCGGACACCGCGCCGGACGCCTTTGGCCGGCAGTCGATTCTGCCCGGAAAGGGCAGTGGTCTCTCGCCAGAAGACGCACAGGATGCGATGGAGCTGGAGAAGCCAGTCAACAGCTTCAGGCAGTCATTCCTGGGTGGTCTGTCGCCCGCGCCCACCAAAGAGGCGGCCGCCGAGGCTGACGAGTGCGGCCCTCTGGTCAAGGTGCCGTTCGAGGGGACGCTACGCGCATGGGAGGCACAGATCGAGACGGTTCTCAAGGACACGTACGCGTCCATCCGCGACGAACGGCTGCCACTCTTTGGCGCCGAGGCGCCGCCGCAGCTGCTGCCTTCGGCCAATCTATCCGTCATTGGCCTACTAAAACGCTCGCCGTCGGTGCTGAGCAAGGCGCCTTCGGAGAGTCAGACCTCGGTCAGGGGGCGAGTGCCCGGCGGCACAGACGCCTCGCGACTGCCGGCGTCGTTGCGGTGGACATCCAAGAGTCGATCACGGGTGCGGGGCGCGCCGGGGGGTCCGTTCGGGACCAACGGATTTTCGTCAAGCCGCACCAGCTTTGACGATGGCGGCTCCATCTGGAGCCCGACCATATCGTCGGCCACGCGCAGCCGCTACTCGCTCGGGCGCACGCAGACGTCCATGTCGATCGACTCGATAGGATCCGGCTATACGACCAACTTCCCGCAGTCCATCGGATTTGCCAACGCGCTCAGCCAAGCAATAATCCGCGAGGACGCCATCAGCGCGGCAGGCGCTGCCAGCCTGCTCAGCGGCATGAGCGGCGACGAGGTTAACGGCAGCTCCAAGCCGCTGCTCGAGGACGAGTCTCTGGAGCTTGCCGGTCCACCCTGGGTCAAGGAGGGCCGGGTGATCCACAAGCACCACCTGGACGGCATAGACAAGAAGGCCAAGGACCGCAACTGGAGCGAAGTGTTCGCCGTGGTGCAAAAGGGGTCCCTCAGCCTCTTCTCGTTCGCGCCCAACAAGTCGCTCGGCAAGAAGAACCGGGGCCGGGTCGCCGCCGCCGCCGGCAAAGGCGCTGTCGTGGTTGGCGGCGGCAACTGGCAGGACAACGCGACGAACCTGGCCACGTTTACTCTTAAGCAGACACTCGCGTCGGCCTTGCCCCCGCCGGGCTACTCGAGCTCGCGGCCGCACGTGTGGGCGTTGAGCCTGCCCACCGGAGCTGTGCACCTGTTCCAGGTCAGCACCCCCGAGACCAGCCACGAGTTCGTGACGACTGTCAACTACTGGAGCGCCCGGCTGAGCACGCACCCGCTCGTCGGCGGCATATCCAACATTGAGTACGGCTGGGGCGACGCCATTGTGAACAACCCGTTGGTTACCGCCATCGCCGAGGCGGCGACCATGGGCAAGGAGACCGATACAGGGGTCCTCTCCGGGCAGACCAGCAGGCCGGGCAGCGCCGCGGCGGTGGTTAGAGGCCACCGAACCACTGGCTCGATGCACTCGCGGGCAGGCAGCTTCCGGTCTGGGTCTCTCGACTTTGTGCGCGTGCGATCGGGCTCGGTGCAGTCTGCCAGCGCCGTCATGGACCTTGGCAACATCCTGGCCGAGAACCCAG
>GL876968.1:3093843-3105230 GCA_000193285.1 Magnaporthiopsis poae ATCC 64411 | reverse complement strand
GTCTCGGCTGCTCGTCAGAGTCGCTGCTGCTGCTGCTGTGGCTGCTGGACCCGTCCTCGACCTTGGCGCGCCGGTCCTTGCGGCGCGGGTACTGGTCCCAGCCGCCGCGGATGGCCGTGTCGACGTCGGCCCTGGGCGCAGTAGGAGCTGATGAGTTGGACGAATGGTGGCCGTGGCTGCCATGGCGGCGCCGAGCGCCGGGCTTGGTTGCGAGGTCCATATTCGTGGCTTCAATGAACCATCGGTGCTTGCTTGGCTTGCGGCGGTTGCTTGTGTCGTGGGAGCGGAACAGGCGGAAGTGGCGAAAGTAGGTGGTAGATACCTAGAATGAGAAAGGGAGCCGCGGGCGGGCTGGAAGATCCAATGATGATCTGGGTGGTGGATATCAAACCCGGTTTGTTTCGCTGGGCTGCTACTTCCGTTTCCGTGCCGCGCTCGAGGAAGGAGTGAGGCGTGGCTGAGAAAAGGTATCTACGCCAGACGAAAAAAAAAAAAAAAAAAAAAAGCCCGCCAAAAAGAAGAGGCCGTTCGGATAGCTCAGTCCGCTTCTGCTGTCGCGCTCTCTTTTTTCCTCTGGGAGTTCTTGTTCTCTTGTCGCCTTCACCTTTCCGTTTGCAAGGCGATAGGGACGGTATCCGACTGATGGGGTCGTCCGTTGGTGGCAAACACATCTTGTCCCAGCCTTTGAGAAGTATCGGCCCCACCCTGGCCAGCCTTCGACTCCATTGATCAGATGGGGAGGCGGTAGGTACCACGTCTCCAGCTGTCTTCTTGACATTTTGCTAGGCGATTTGCCGACTCGAGGCCGCGAGGGCCCGATGACTGGCCAGCGAACGGCAGCACCCCACCAAGACTCACCAGCCCACGGTCGAAGACTCAACCGGTATGATTAATGATATCTTCGTTGCTGATTACCTATTCAAGCGCCGTCTAGACACTACATATACACGGTGAACAGTCCCTCGTACACTTTCCGGTACACCTACACCTCCAACGTACCACGGGTATCAAATACTCCTAGACTCGTACGGAGCAGGCGAGACGCTCTTCTCCGTGGTTTCCATGCTGGCCCTCTTCCTGCGGACATACATTACAACACCCACTCCGGCGAGCACCATCGTTCCAGCTGTGGGTTGGAAGCGGCTCTTGGTCAGCGAACGGAATTGAATACGTCGAGAGACTTGGCCAAACTTACCGATAGATCCGGCCAAAATGCCGCCTGATGATACCGCGCCGCCGCCGCCGCCGCCTGCCGGAACGGCTTCAGGGGGCGGCTTGGCATTAGCCTCGGCCGGGTTCGTCGGTATTGAAACTAGGGTGTTTGCAATGCTGGACAAGACAGATGGGAGTTGCGGCGCGGGATCGCCGACTGGAAGAACAATGCTGGAGGAAGGCGGCGGGGCAGCAGGAGCACCCAACGACGGAGTTGCCGACATGGGAGGCGATGATGTTACAACCTGAGGCGGCGATGGCACAGGAGGACTTGACGAGGCGGTGGGTATTGAGCTGCTTGGTGTTGGGGTGACATAGACTGTCGTGTATGTCACCATTGTTGAGGGCGTCCCTATAGGCGGCCCTACGGTCATAGTCCATGTGGTATTTGGGCGGCCCAGTAGAGGTATGCGTGACGGAGCCGTCAACAGACCTGTTGGGGTTGGCGCGCCAGGGGCCGTTCCGTCCGACGGCGATTCGGGTTCGGATTTCGACGACGACGACGACGATGATGATGATGACGACGAAGATGACGAAGAGCTGCTAGAGGAACCCCCTGATTCGCTTTCCTGATCGCCTTCTTTGGCCTCGCCACCCTCTTCCGACCCCTCTTTAGCCTCACCACCCTTCTCCGATCCCTCCTCCTCCTCCTCTTCCTTTTTCTTTTCCTTCTCCTTTTCCTTGGCCTGCCGCTTCGCCCTGCGTGTGACGTGGCGTCCCTCGAGATCAGCCAGCAGCTCGGCCAGACTGCCTGGCTGCCCTCCGATCGGTATCCTCATTATGGTCGAAAGAGTGTACGTAGGTGACAAAAGATGCGAGAGAATGAATTAGAAACAGAGAAGGAAAACCGGCAGAAGATATGAATAGAAAGCAAAACAACGTCCAGCGTCCAGCGTCCAGATTCGCGCACAGCAGGAGAGGACGTGTCTGCGATCTGCAGCATCGGAAAGAGGGATCAGCAGCCGAGAACGGCCATGGGGGATGGCGCAGGACCACAAGCATACATATGGCGGGCCTAGCATGCCCGCCCTTTTTGCCTCGATCCGGAGAGAAGTCACCGAAACAAGCTTAATCAAGCAGTGGTACCGCAAGCCTGCCACTACCGGGGCCATTTCGACACAGGGCCATGGCCACCAGCAAGACGTTCGAACAAGAGGTCGCCCCCCTTGTCCCCACGGCGCCGGACCGGCTCCGGGGAGGCGTCCCCTGCGACTCGAAAGCCTCTTGGCGGACCAGCGGCTGGCCAATTGGCTGGGCGGAGGGCCGGGGTGCCAAACAAATGCCAGGGGTGCTGGGCCCGGGCGGCCTCGCCAGCCGCGTTTTGGAAGCTCAGATCCACTAGGTTGCCCGCCGTCGATCAGTGAGATAGGCGGGCTTGGGTGCCCAGTGTTTTCGCCTCAAACATGGGAATCCTGCCCTTTGCCGTCTGCTGAAAACTACTATACTTGGAAGTCGAGGTCGCGTGCTGCTATGGCGCGCGAGTCCATTCGACGGCTTTTTGCAGCCAGAAAACGAGAGAAGAAAAAAAAAATAGCGTTTGCAGACACGCAAGAGGCGGCTCAAAATTGGGCCCTCCCGGTGGGGGGCAGCCGCGACCCACTCCTCTCAAATTGACGGTGGATGGTGTTTTTTTCTTTCTTTTGCTTCCTTCGAAGGCATTCCGGTCCATGCTTTTTTCGCTTTTTTCACTTGGCACAGCAAGCAGTGCTCGGCAGAAGAACGATCTTGCCCCGCCACGTTCTCCAAATTTTACTGCAAAAAGGTGGATTGTCGCTGGTAGGAAACAAACTTGCAATTGTCAATCCACGATATTTGCACCAAAACAAGCAAATGTAAAAAGAAAAACGAGCTGTCCGATAAGATTTAAATCGAGCTCTTTCTTATGTCGGTTTTATCAAGGTATGAATTCATGTACCTGGATCATCGCCAGTGCAATGCCAACGATTTTTTTGAGCTTGGGTATATTTTTGGAGAACGTGTCCGCCTACCCATGCCAATTACCACTTCTCAATTTGTTTCCAATAGTCCCAGCCCCCAGGACCCAGTTTGGTTTGTGGCGACTGCCGAGACTGTTTACGCTGTTGCGATTGGTGCCTCCATCACAGACAAGACCGCCGACCCTTGGCCGTCGCTATCGCAAACGCGGGCAGACAGTTTGCCATCTCGGCGTCGCGCCTTCTCCCCTATTGCGCCCTCGGAACAAACGTATGGCAGAAACCTCGGACACTGGGCCCCGGGCCGAGTGTGGCCAGCACGCCGTCGGTCACGGCTGGGATCAAGCACCGGCCGCTGTCATTTTGAAGGGAAGGCTAATATAAACTGGTGTCGGCCTCCAACCCGTTCTCCCGTGGTCGTAAACTACATCTCTGGAACACTTCCTGCTTGTCGGATTGCTCTGCGTCCGCAAAATGCACTCGGCCTAGCTCCAGAGTCGCCAACTCAAGCAAGCGCCATTCTTATTTTTCCGACGCCATCATGTCCTTGGGTATTAGCGGTCGAAAAAAAAAAAACTTCGGTCATTCCCTTAAGAACCAGGTCCATGGCTGCTCTTTGCCACCTAACCGGCAGTTGCACAAAAGGAGAGCGAACCAAGATTCAATCGGGCCGCCAGGATGGCGGGGCCTCCACCGCCGAGGTCATCGGATCTCCCGTTCCACACCGAGGGCGCTGCCTCATCTCCTACCCGATGCGGGAGTGGATATAACCCATCGCCATTGCACCAGAATCCCTGTTAATGTTAGCACGCCTGGCCGAAACAGCCTGGCCTGGTAACATTTTTGTCCAGCTTTCTTTCTAAATAAAAAAACAAAAAAATGCAATCGTCGCAGGCAGCGCCGCATGTCACCCTGACGACAACCTACATAGGCGGGGTCATACCGGAGGCACACACTAACCTCTCGTCCCACTGTCGCTTAGTCCATGCCGACGATAATGTTAGTTTTAAATCGCACGATCACCGTCTACTAGAACCCCTATGTAGAAGCCGATAGCAGCATCAATCGATCGGGCTAGACCTTGGTTTTGAAGAACGATAATCTCGAGCCAAGCTTGAACCTCGGAGTTCCCCCGCATCTCGGTACTGGTGCCCTGGCGCGAACATCTCGAACTCGATTTGTTGGCAGCCAATGGCCTCGCTGCGTGGTGGCTACCCCTGGATCTTGGCCCGTCATCCGCAGACCCGCTTCCCCGGGCTTACCCCTCTCGAGACGATCGGACCTGATGCTTCATTCCGGCTCGTCGTGGCCCTTACCTGGCCTTTCCCCGCACGCTTCCTCGCGGGCGCTAAATCGACCACTGCAAATTACGACACGATGGGTCAATGAGAGGCCGGAATACGGGAAGGGCCCGGACGACCTTCCAGGGTTGTCAACTTTTCCCGCTCTTGGCCTCGTTTCCTGCCAAGGGCCGTCGCGCCTGCTGCCAATATATTAGGGCGCCGCACCGAGAACCGACGACCTCGGCCTAAGCGGGGCTAACGTCCCTCCATCTTAGCCAACATATTACGCGGTACGGTGAGGAGATACGCCCTCACCGTTACATTGGGCCCATTGCGCGCTTTAGCAAGCCGTTTCTGTCTTCGGCAGCTTCTTGGCCATCGACTGCGTTTCGAGCGTTTGCCTACATGCGTGTGTACGTACACGCCCCAAAAACCTTCTACTTGGAGACCAGTCATTGGTGGAGGCTTTGCGATTGGCTCACCTGGGTAGCATCCAGAGGCTTTTTTTTTCGGCTTCACATGCAATAATGTGGAGAGCCGCCTACCGAAGGGTGGTCGGGAAACTGCTTCGCCTCCCCTCACCCTCGTCCCCAAAGCGCGGGGATCCTCCTGATGAGGGTATCATGGAGCGCCCTTGGCAGATCATATGGGGAGGGGCGATGGGTAGGACGAGCAAGAGATCCGGTCACGCGCCGCCGGCGAGCACGTCAACACCGCGGGGCAGGAGACTTGAGGGGGAATGAGCGGAGGGGAGGAGTGCGAGCAGAATGAGGGGAATACGATGGCGGCCGAAGCCTCGTCGTCTATATAAAGACGGTTGTCCCTTCTCTTCACTGTCGTTCGTGAAGATTTCCCAACCCAGTCCACTCCTCCGACCCAATCTACACTACCAGGTTCAGCTCTCGATATCTTCAACAAGCTTCCAACAGCTCCCTCAATATCCTTCAAGATGCAGTTCAAGACAGTCCTCGTCGCCCTCTTCGCCGCTGCGGCCTCCGCCCAGGATATCTCCAAGATCCCCACCTGCGCTGTACGCTTCCACCCCTAACCGCCTCAACACTTCTATCAACGACAGAAACTAATACTGCCATCACTCCTGGGATAGATCAGCTGCTTCCTCAACACCAGCGGCACCGGATGCAGCAGCGTCTTTGACTTCAAGTGCCTGTGCTCGTAAGCAATACCGTCCCTATGGAGAGACTCTCCACATAGTACAATTGCTAAAACACCCTTCATCTAGGAACGCCCCGTACATCAGCCGCGTCGAGACCTGCGGTCGCACTGCCTGCAGCGCCGCCGATCAGGCCAAGACCCGCGCCTGGGCCGAGGAGACTTGCCGCTCGGTCGGCGCTCCTCTGCCCGGCACCTTGTAAATCTGGGAAAGATGGATGGATAGGTCTTGGGGAAGGGAAAAGGAGAACAAAAGAAAATAAGAAAAAAAAAAAAATCCGTTTCGAAGGCGCTGTTGCCGCAAAGTGTAAAGATGGACTATGGACTGGATTGGATGGTACATATTTCCTTTTGGACCCCGATTAGGATCGAGGCCCTGTCATATATGGGACATTTTCTCTACCGTTTTCCGCGTGAGTGATGTGAGGTTTGAGGAAAATCGACAAAGGAAAGAATGAGACTCGAGGAACTCGAGTTCAAATAAAGTATTTACTGTATGTTTCGTTAACGCGGCATCCGGCGCCGAGCCATGCCGTCCATCTCGTGCCGTGCGATACAACTCGCACGCTGCGGGCGGAAAGATTGGCGATCGTGCAGTATGCACAGGGCTGATAGCATGGCATGGGCAGCATGAGGCGGGCGAGGAAGAAGTGGGTCCACTGTGAAAGTTTGTGCAACCCTTCACATTAATTATCCCATCGGACCGCATTGGGAAAGTACCGAAAGCGTCTAGGGGTGCAAGGAGTGCGAGTCTCGGACACGACGTTGCCGAGGACGCTTGACAGCGTCGGTCAGGTGGAGAGAAAGTCAGAATTTTTTTAAGGGGTACTACATAATCGGGCTGCAGATACGAGGAGTTTACAAAAAGGGTGCATGTGTTTGGTGATTAAGGCTATTCCTTTTCCTTTTTTTTTTTTTTTCGTCTTGCCGCATAAACGGTAGATTCCCGCTTGTCGTCCGAACACTACCCGTGCCGAAGGAAGCATTTTCCTTACAAATTGGATTATGAGTTCGGATGAATCTAATCCTGGAATGGTGTAGATCGATGGCACAACGCTGGCTAGATAGCAAATAATATCGGAAATGGTACATGCCCTCGCTCTCGACAGACCTCCGTGACGTCCGAGGAACTTATCACACAAGTAAAATGCGAGGGGCTTCATAGGGCTGACCGCCTAGGAACGAGCTTTCCCTTTTTCTTGGTATGATCGGCGCCGATGCGGCTGAGGCCAAAATTTTGGCCGGAAATTGCGCTGGGGTTGGCACGCGACGACACCTGTTTCAATATAGACGGGCAGGGCGTCCAAGCGGCGGTGGCGTTGCGGAGGTGTCAAAATGTGTAAAAGCAAAGTCTCGGTCAGGACATGAGGATTGGAACGGACGGAAGCAGCAGAATGCAGCATGCACAGAGAAGGATTCACAAGTTTGCGAGGTTTTAGCAGAGTCAGAAGACACGGGTCAATTAAGAGGTATATCGTGAGCGTTGGGCGTCGTTATTAACAATGATGTAACCACCAAGTGCAATCCGAACCCGACAAAGGGAGACAATATCAGCCCATGGCGAGCAAGAAACAGAGAGTAAACCAAGATAATCGTCTGAGGGGTATCAAGTTGATCAGATTGTTGCGTGGGAGCGATGCCACACTTCTTGCCTAGGCTAACCTGAAGACACCAACGAAAAAAGAAAAAAGTGCACCACAATCACAGCCGCCCAAGCAAAGGAGCAGATGCGGCCACCCAAGAAACGAATGCTACTTTACAGGAAAGCAACAACGGCGGCAGCGGCGACGGCGCCAAGGCTGAGAACGGTCTTGCCGGCGCCGGCAGCGACGACAGGGGTGGACGGCTTGGCGGGAGTGGACGGCGCGGGAGGAACACCGGTGCCGACGGCGGGAGGAGGAACCGAACCAGCAGGCTTGGAGGGCTGGGGAACGGCCGCGGTGGGAACACCAGGCTTGGGGACGACGCCAGTGGCGGTCGGGCCAGCAGGAGGGTTCCAGGCCGGGCCGGTAGGGTAGGGCGGCACGACGGCGTTGGACTTGGCGGGGCCGGTGGGAACAGGCTCGACGACGGGGCAGACCGTGGTCTCGATCACGACGGTGCTGGTGACGTAGGGCTTGCTGGGGCAGTTGGTCACGGTGGGCGGGCAGCTGGTGACGGTGATGAGCTTGGTCGTCTGGATGGTCGAGGTGGTGTAGCGGGTGGTGAAGGGGACGGAGGTCATGTCGTCCTCATCGCAGTCCTCATCCTCATCGTTGCTAGCGCCGCTCTCGGGAGCGGGGGTCACGGCCGGCGCAGGGGACGAGACACCGGTGCTGAGCATGTTGGGAGCCATAACGGCGTCAGCCCGAGGGTAGAGAGGGGCCCGGGCATAGGCGGCCTCGGCACCGGTGGCCAGGGCGGCGACAGCGAAGAGAGCAGAGCGCATCTTGACGGAGGTCGTAAATACAAGTATTAAGACGAATAGTAATATCTCTAAGAGATGAGCGAATGGAATGTTGTTCAATAAGGCTGAGGAGCGAGCGACAAAACCTTAATGAGCAAAGGGAGTATTAGGTCCTAGAGAGTGACTATAAGGGGAGCAAGAGGAGGATATCTGGAGTGGATGAGGAGGAAGGGAAAAAACAGGACGAGGCAAGAAGGGATGGCAAGCCCGTCTTATAATGCAGGACCTGGCGCGGCAAACGTCCCATGGTCCGCCGGCCGATGCAGCGTTGGGTGACCGTGCTTTGCTGCTGCCACTGCTTCTCCTCGTCCGAACATGAGGTGGCTTTCCGGGTCAGGTCTGGGCTGGCAGGGGACGGTAGACGCAGCAGGACCCTGGCAGGGACTGACCCTTGTTCGTTTGTCTGACGGGATTGGGGCTAGGACTGGAGCCAGAAGCCCACAAATGTCTGTTCACCGAACTCTCAAGGGGTTGCCGCCCCATCCTCATCTCAATCGAGGCTTCGACAGAGGTAAAGTCGGAACTAGGAAGGCCGCGCCAGCCGGGGGTCGACCGACGCTGGCGAGGAGCCCAGCAGCAATAGCACAAGCCCCCGGAGCCGCCTAGTGCGCCAGCATTTGCTGCAGTCCGAATGAAAGGCTGACGACAACCCCTGCGGTAAAGGGTCGACGTAGCTGGGCTCCTACCCGCAAAAGGAAAGGGGAACGCCCGCGAGGAGCAGAAAGGGGCAGTCCAATTAATGTCAATGTCGGCAGACAAGCCACCGCGCGAAAGCAAGTCCAAGGTGGAGCACAGAGCCTGTGTGTAGCTTCTGCTGGGCCAATCAAACGTGGCCAGGGCCAATGGTCACGTTCCTTGCAGCGCGCCTGCCTTCCCTAGCTTGGCAAAGCACGACAGGGACAGCTACTGCCGGCCGGGCTGGGCTGAGGGGGGCTCACCATTGAGTCCCTTTGACAGGTGATTTTGTTTTGTTTCTATTTTCCGCTGCCCCTTCCATGTCAAATGGAGCCCGCCAGCGGAGCAGCAGCAACCCACCCGCCTTTTTTTTTTTTTTTTTTTCTTTTCCAACGGCCATCCTGACTCTGTCGGCGAGGCCGTGAGCGCGGCAATGGAAGGAGACGGAAACGGCAAATAAACAAGGACGGGATGAAGAGGACCGCCGTGATCCACCATCGTCACATTTTGTGCCTTGACCTCGATCTGCACCTCTCCACAGTGAGATTATTTCACGGCAGATAATTGCACTTCTGGGGAAGATACTCATTCTCCGGTGCGGTGAACGATAGGAAGGTCCCCGAGCTCCTTGAATTATGAATGCCTAAAATATGTAGGTACCCGTGGAAGGCAGTATATGGCAGCACTAGGTCCAGATAATTCCGTTCTGTGCTGTTCAGTGGATGGCCCCTTTGCCGCCATAGTACCATGGCGTCTAGCAAAGCTCCCTGCAACCCATGGTTGCTACCAACTAACCCTGTGCGTCGCCCTCTTTAATTCGAGGGGAGGGAAATGCACCGTCACGTTGGGTCCGCTCCGAAGCTGGGGCGTGGGGCACACACACATCACATCCCGGGAATTACTTGTTCGGACAGCCGCTGCCCGGAAATTTCCCAATTGGAATCCAACGCCTTGCACAGAGTCTGGATCGAAACAGAACTCCCGCCCCCCCAGCCGGCTGGCTCTCCCGCCCGCCCGGATCCTGTTTGCCCACCACCGTCTTGTCCAACGGCCAGGGCTCTGTGGATTCGTTACCAAGGCAGAGATGCTTACCTAGGGACATTTGCTTCGTGTTCGATGGAGTTTGACGGACCATCGGGCGCGTAAATTCGGCCCAAAGAAAAAGAAAAAAGAAGAAGGGAGGTAAAATTGCCCTCTCGCCCCTGCCAGCCACGCCAAGCTAGTCGGCATGGTTTCGCCTACGGTGCGCACAAGACGCGTTCCCTCGCAACAAGCTTCTCATCCAGGCTCGTTCTGCTGGGATGGCGCTGGCTCTGGCGCTCGTATCCATGCATCTCCTGAGCAAAAACATGTCCTGGCCAACCGAAAGCTTCTTGGGATGGGCGGTGTCACAACGGGGGGCTCGAGTCGTGCGTCACGCAACGAACTTAGCGGGTATGTCAAATCTTACTGCTTTGTCATGCTCTGCCCGTCTCAGCGTTCAGGGGCATCACCACCGACCGACCGACATAGGGCACATCCAATTCGCAAGAGCAGGATTTCCGGTCGCGGCAAATCATTTGACCCTGCTGTATGCGGTGAGCACGCGATCCACCTGGGACTGGGCTATGTATAGCGATACTCCGATCCGATCTCCATTCCATGGTTATGGGAGGCATTGTAAAAAAAAAAAAAAAAAAAATCCTGCCGTCCGATACGATGGCTGTGACGGGATAGACCCGACCGACGCAGGACAGAGGGCGCAGTGTCGAATCCCAGGTACCTGGGCTACTCATTTCCAACGCTCAAGCGCGCCTGACAACGATCGTGACACCCGTTGCCATCTCGAGTTTGTTTTTTGCTTGTTTTGCAAGACATGTCTCCGTCGTCTCTCGGACTTTGCTTCTTCATCTCTCTCCCCCACAATGTCTGCTGTCAATGTCACGGTTCCCTTTTGGAAGATGCCATAGCATCGTCTCACATCGCGCTTCTTCCAACCCTTTGATTTTACGCAAATGTGACAGTCTGCTGCAGGGGCGGTTGCTGATACTTGCGCAAGTACCTACTGCAGCGGAGGTATGCGACATTTTCCCTTAATTCAGCGGGTTGCACGCCGACGTCGTAGATGCAACCATTGTCAAGTCATAAAACAACAAACCTTGCGAGCCAAGACGTAAAGCCCCGCGGGGCCGTACACCGCATGCATATGTCGGAACTTCGATCTTAGCATGTCCCCATATGCGATGCGAGGACGGCCGCAGCCATCCGCTCGTCCGCTCGAAGGGGCTCCTCCCCATTGCTCAGCGATAGACGAACCATGCTATACCACTCAATTTTGTGCCCACATTTATGCTCATTAAAAATTGATTCTTTATGTTAATTATAACCCCTTTGCTGCTGTCCTGCTTTCACTCGTCGCCGCCGACCTCTTCTTGCTCCCCTTGCCAGGACTCGTCTTCTTGCTCCACATGCCCGCCAGCGGCGGGGCGCCCAGCGTGGCCGGGTCGGGCTCGGGCACGCCGCAGCGGACGGCCATGCTGCGCCAGCGGCCGCCGACGGCGCGGTCGTCGGGCTGGTAGACGGCCAGGTTGACAAACATGCGGCAGCCGGGCTCGGCGAACAGACGCGCCTCGCAGCCGTCGGGCCTTGTTGGGCCACAAAGTTGCCGCACCCGGGCCGTGTCGGGCA
>GL876968.1:3078874-3092929 GCA_000193285.1 Magnaporthiopsis poae ATCC 64411 | reverse complement strand
TGTTCTCGAGGGAGCTGACGGGGCCGTCGACGATGACGGGCCGGCTGAGCTCGTCGCCCATGCCGGCTGGCTGTTGCGGTGATGGGAGTGGAGTCGCCGCGGCTTGGCCCGCCAGGAGCGTCGTGACCATGATTAGGAAGATGTGGAAGAGAAGAGCCAGCGGGAGGAGGAGGCCCGCTCCATCGCCAAAGGGCCTAGCCTGTAACAGCATCATGGTTCGATTTGATCTGGACGAGATAGGCGGTTATCTCGTGGCTGTCGCCTGATTCTCCCGCCCGATGGCAGATGAGACCTACATCCTACTACAGAGGCAGCGGGAAACAAAAGAAGGAATGAAGAAAAAAATTGCCGCTGTCGTATGTGGCAGGCACGGGCCTCTCCCCTTCTCTGTTTGGCATCTTCGAAGCACGAAATGTTTCAAAGCACTGCCGGAAACCCCGCTCCCTTGCAACGCCGGGATCCCCAAGCGCGCCACGGCTCAAGCCTCAAACCCTCTTCTTAGCCAACCTCGGCCTTTGTGAGTCGCGCACACGGCCCGACAGCGCTTGGCTGGCGATGCAGCTTCCATCTCGATTGGAACGGTTCTTTTGCAGTGTTGCGTCATGGCGTGCGAATCAACAATTTTGGGTTTCTGCAGCGGCAGTGACTCGAGCGATGGGGAATTCATCTCGCGGAACCAGGTCGCCGCCTGTGGAGGGAAAATGGATATCAAATCTTCCCTGGTGCTTAGCACTCAGCAAACAGGTTTGCATCGGGGTGTTGTCCGACCAGGCAATCTCGACAGACTCTGCTGTACGTAAGCTCGGGCAGTTTCGGTCGCACTCGGCTCGGGCCTCTTTGTCCGCTTCTGCACGCCCTAGCCAAACGGCCCAACGAAATCTGGAGCGGTGGCACGTGGCGCAAATGGCCGCCGCGCCACAAGAGGGGCACCCGACTCTGATAAGCACGCTTGCCGCCTGGATTTTTTCACGTCATGAATGGCAAGTTGTCCGAGAGGTTATGGAGTAGGATTTAGGCTCCTATGGTTCACACCGCGTGGGTTCGAATCCCACACTTGTCAAATTCTCACGTTATTTTTTTCCTATGCGTTCATTTAACCTTATCCGTTTTCCTCGTTATTCGTATATTTCACCGCGTGGGCTCGAATCCCACACTTGTCGGATTCTCACGTTATTTTTTTCCTAGGCGTTTATTTAACCTTATCCGTCCTGCTCGTCATTCGTATATTTTGCATGATGTCCAATATCGAGTCGTTTCCACCGCACAATTCCGGACAATTTATCTTTTAGCTCCCTCCTTTCATGCATTGCCCTACCGTTTCCACCGTCGAATGACCATAGCCCAGTCTTTAGGATAACTTGCGTCCAGCCGTTAACAAGCCTTCTCGCCAACACAAGGAACGCACTCGTGGCATCTCGGAATATCACCATCGCGCCTTCGCTTCCTGGGAGATGTTGTGATACAAATGACGGGTTTATTTCGATCTTTTTTTTCAAAATTGGTATATCCTTGTCGAAGTTCTCGCCGACTCGACGAGATACTACCGGCGAATATCTTTAAAGACAGTGAGAAACTTCGTAAAGAGAATATGCGACATGCGACTCCTTAAGGCTGCTACGTGGGTATTACTTCGTGCCTCCGCGGGTAGCTAGGCACCATTTTGAAAGGCCTATCTTGGCCTCAGACCTTACTGAATCCACCCCATCTTTGGTAGTCTCTCCTGAGCGGTCACGTTCAACTCCTACGAGTTTCTGTCAGTGGTATCTCCTTGCTTCCCATTCACGATCCATTATGGTCGACAGACACTCCAAACGATATATACGGGACCCTTCCGCTTGATAATATCAAAGTTACACATGATCTTTTGGCAACGAAAATATCACCTATATGTCTTCATGCATTTATAGCTGGTGATGCGACTGCTTTGTGTGTTGACGTCACCAAAAGCAATCAATCAGCGTATATAAACTCCGTATTGGAGGCAGTGTCGAGACAGAGGTTGTGTATAAAGCGTCTTGATTTGATTTCATCCAGCTAGGTTCCCGGCCCGGTTGCCTCGAGTCGAGGCGGCAGCACCCCCAGCATCCAACAGACGAGAGTTCAAACTATCAGAAAACATCCACTCCTTATAGGATCGACCAATTTTCCGGCTGTGGCATCACGATGCCAGTCGGGGATTCGAGTAGACGTTGCTACAAACAAGCTCCGTTTGGGAAACGCAAAAATCAGTCTTCTAAGTGTTGGCGAGTTAAAAAGGAGTCCGATGGTTGGGACTAAAACTGGATCGGTTTGCCTGATGAAGAGATGCTGGGGTGGTTACCAGACGTAGGCCACGATATCTTTAGAAGTCCAAACAAACGCCTCTTAAGCTTGGATCAGAGTGTTGGTGCTGTTGATGTGTACTTCCGAACTCCATGGGCAGCAGCGCTCATCTCTCAGCCTTTACGGTAGCCTAAATACAGAGGAGTGGAGGTGAAATGACATAGTGGGTGCCTTGCATCGTCTTGGTCCCCTTTGGAGACATCGCTTTAGCTCGGTCGAAAGCCAGCCATTGCAGGCCGCCATTTATCGCTAGGTGAGCAGGTGCTACTAGCAAAGGGAAAATAATAGCGATCGCATTGGTACTGGGAGCACATGGATAGATAGAGACAGTGCGCCAAGATGGACATCAAACTCATGACGTGAATATTTAACTGGTATATATGCTGATGCCGCAATGGTCTAGGAACCGAACGATGAAACATGCTGTAGCCCGAGCCAATAAGCCAAAAGATGTGGGTAGAGACAGGTATATGTCGTAAATGCAATGAGCCCACAGGCCCCCTCCCAGAACACCAGTAAATGCTGTCAAAAATGTACGCATGTGTGGGTAATAATGCTGCTTTTCCTTTTGCCAAAATCCGATGGGTCGTTAGTAGAGAAGGATGGCGGCCATGAAAGCCGCGCCTAGGGCCATGCGCATGGAGCCTTCGAGGCTTGGCGCGCCGATGCCGGCAGGTAGTGTCTGTCCTTGACACGAGTAGCGACCCGGGAAGGCGCCCTTTTGGGTGCGTAGGATGTCGAGGGCGCTGCAGTCAAAGGTCGAGTTTGTTGAACGGACCTCGAAGCGGTCCACGACTTTGGGCTTGGTCTCGCTCGGGCTCGAGGTGTTGAGCCAGAGGTTCGTAAATGTTTCGTTGCTAGTAGCATTGTTAGGCTCTCGTTTGAGCTCTCCACGACCAAATTTGCACGAAACACGACAGGAATTCTGCAACGAAGCAGACGCGAAAGAGGAAAAAAAGCAGGAAGCTCCAGCCCTGACTGTGTGAGGCGTGAGGGCATGCACGGCGCGCGGGCAGAGCGCCTGATGAGCAAACCTGGCAGACAGGGAACAGAAAAGGAAAACACATCAAGTAGAGGCTCTCAAGACTTACAAGAATGTGTTGTCAATATCGGCATCGATGACAAGATTGTCGAATGTGTTGGGGAACCAAGCCCACTGGTCACGATGTATCTTGGACAGATCGTTGCAGTAAACCTCGGAGACGTTGTCACCTGGTTCGCGTGGGCCGGGGAAGCGCTTCAAGGAGAGTATAGGGTTATCGTGTATGTAGATGTCGCGCCAGAATCGGTTGAGGGATGCCCACGACACGATCTTTTTGAGGCGCGGGTTGTCGCGGATCTCGATGTGGTTGAGCTGGTCAAAGTTGAAGTATAGGTATTCCATGGCTGAGTTGTTGAAGGCGTAAAACTCGTGCACGACGGGCTGCAGGCAGGGCGACAAGCTTCTTACGCCGCTGATGAGGAGGCGGTTGATCATGGGGCCGGGGGTGTTGGGCTCGTTGAGATTTGCCTCCCAGAACCGCAGAGTGAGGTTGTTGTTGCCGACGACGCGCATCTCGTCGAGGTTGAGCACCTTGATCATCTGGACGTCCAGGTTGGGCAGGTTCTCGATAACCAGGCGGCGCGCGCTCCAGAAGTCGAGGATGCCGTCCATGTCCCTGAGCCCAACGTCCCGCACCTCGACCACGGCGTCTGCCGAGCCCGTGAGGTTGCCTGTGATGTTCTTTAGGCCGACGTTTGGGTCAAACGAATAGCCCCGCGACCCAATCGTCGCCTTGGTCAACTTCAGGGCCGAGGAGAGCTTGAGGCTGCCGACGCGCTTGATGCCGCCGAGGTTGACCTTTGTCAACTCGGGCAGATCGTGCAATATCAGGTCCTGGTTGACGCGCCGTAGTCCGGGGAGGTTGATGGACCCGAGACTGGGAACAGACGAGATCTGAAGCCGCCCCTCGACGGCGGTCAGGTTGGTGCTGGATATGCCGACGATGCGGGAGCAGGTGGCGTCGCCGCAACCCTGGACGATGAGGCTGCCATTTATCCTGTTGAGGTTGTTGAATGTGATATTTCCAGAAGCGGCGGCCGAGATGACGACGTCGCCGTTTACAAATGTGCAGTTGGCGGTGTCGATGTCGGACTGTGACGTAAACGTTATCCCGCCCGAGGTGCAGTCGGCCCGGGCCAGTCCGGTGGCTGCTAAAAGGGCGGACACGGCGAAAACCGTATACGATCGCCGCATCCGCATCGCGTTTCTAACATGTGGGATTCCTCCCCCGACCTCGGTTTCCTCTTCGGAGGCGGCGCCGGCAGCGTGTAAGGTCGGTGGAAAAAAGGTGCGTAGCTCGATTTGGGACGGCTGGGTGGCGCCCGAGCCGTGGGAGGGGGTCGTCGAGGGTCGTCCGGGGTCGCTACGTAGGTAGGTAGGTAGGTCTTTTACTGGATATCTCTGCTATCGGCCACTGCGTAGCGGCTTCGCACGGACGAAATGCAGCGCAACAAATAAAAGATTACAAGGCATATAATAGGGAACACAGAGAAGCGAATCAAGAACGGCGGTGCAGGGGGAGGGAAGAAATAGTCAGAAGAAATCGGGGTTGGCCGCGATATCGAGGGCAGGCAGGCGGGCCAACAGCTCCCGCGCAAGTCAGCAGCCTCGCGCACACACGCACACACACAAATACCATCTGGAGTTTGTGGTATGCGGGCAAAAAGATAGGTGGTGAACAAAAGTCAGAAGGATGGATAGGATGGCAAATTTGCACAGGCATGGCAATTCGGCACCGGCAGCAAGGGGCATCCTTCCCCGCTGTTGCGGTAAGACTCCACCACAAAGAGGGATTGAAGGAGCATCGACGAGATGGGGTTTCTGGGACGTGCGACGGCTGGTTGAGGCGACTGTGGGCGTGGCCTGACCGGGGCCTGGACAGCACAGTGCCGGGACAGAGACGCGAGCAAACAGCGCGCCAGCCAGACGGCCGAGTCGGTCACAAGGCTCTGGGCAGCTTTTCTTGGGGGCGATTCGATCCGGTTCGGCTTTTTCGTTAGGGGTCTTGTGGTCCCCTCCTTGGAAATGACAGCCGATTTGGCAGCGGTCAGTCAGGTCGAATCGAGTCCACCCGCGGCGCATGCAAGGGCCTACACGCCGCTGGCGCCAGGCAGATGCTCCAGTGAGCTGTGGGGGAAAACAGAATGGTGATTCGCCGCCAGGCCCACGATGTCAGGATCATACCGAGACGGGGGCGGTCGGTCACGCGATTTCTTGCTTGACTAAATGTAAGTTAGGTGCTCGGGTTTCGGAAAGCAAGCCGGATGTGCGGGCAAATCCCTGCGCTTGTGCTCTGTGCCAGGACTTGGGAGATGGGAGCTCGAGACGCAGCAAGCATGGGAGGCCGAGAGGGCGGGTTTTGGCTTTGGTGGGACACCGACCTGCTGCCGGGCTGGCCTCGGGACTTCTAGAACGCAAAAGGGAGAACAGACGGGTGAATCTCATGTCTGAATCCGGATCGTCCGAGGCGAGCGAGGCGCGGGCGATAGTCGTCGCATCTGTCAGACGTGAGCCCGCAAACTTTTTTTTTTTTTCTTTTTTTCCCCTCAACTCCCCTTTCCCTTGGTTGGACACGACAACGGCAAAGAGGGGCGAGGCAGAAAGCGCTTGCATGACTGGAAGGGATCCAGCCCGACCCCTGGTGCTGGTGCATCGAGGATGCCCGTAGGAAGGGATAGCTGCACGGCACCTGGAAGCGGTACCTGCTGCAAGTCCGGCTAGCCCAATCCGCGCTGAGCTGTGACAGAAGGCGGCAAGGACCCCGAATTTTTTTTCTTCCCTGCTCTTTTTGTTCCTTTGTTGGCCGTTTGTTTGCGTGGATGATTCAGGGTCGTTGCATCCCAGGTGGGGATATATGGGGCCGAAAATTTGGCTTCCCCACCAGGTGATGTCATTCCCGACCAACTCCACTGACGCGGCCGTCGGTGAAGGGTTTGCCAAGGTTCTTCGCTTTCACACGTGCCGCAACCAACAACGTGGTCTGGCACAAGAGGAATTTGCGCCGCCCTCTTTTTCCATGGCTTCTCCCAACCAACACGAAAATAAACTGGCAACGACCCATAGAGAAGACAGGCTCCCTCGGCACAGCGGGTACTGTACCTACTGTACTTCTGTGGCAGCCTTGAATGTGGTTGCGGAAATGAGGGGCCGGGGAGCAGGGTGAAACCCCTTGACGGACACCACCACCACACCGGCACTCGAAAATGCAGGAACGCACGCACGAACAATACAACCCAGGTACACCCGCAGCGTGCCGATCGGGCGTTCGCGCCATGCAAGTCGCGGCGACTGACTGCGTGCCAGGTGGCTCTCGGCCGGCTTTTGTGATGATGGCTGCGAGGAAAGGCTGTGATTCCTCCTTCGTTGGTACAGCAAGGACGGCGCAAGAGCGCACACTTGCCATCAAACGCTTTTACACACATAGGCGTTCGGTTCGAGCCGTTGCTCTACCATCTTCCTGGCGTTACTTCTTGTGTTCTCCCGGCCACTGTCTTGGCTGCCTTGGGCATTAGCGGCACCGTCCTCTCACGTCCACCCTGTCGTTGGGCTGCAAATCTCTCCGTCTTGCTCTCGCCACCTCCTCGGGGGGCCCAAGGATTTTTTTGTTCCACCTCGTGCGCATGACCTGGCCCCCCACTCCGGTTGTTGCTTGGCTAGCGATGCAAGGCACCAGTCTCGGAACTTGGGTGCCGGATACTTCCCACTATTCGCGTGGCACTCTCCCAGCCCTTTCCGCTTATGGCAGCCTCTCGACTGAGGAGGTACCATGGCGCAGCGCCCAGCATCCATCATCTGACCGTTTTCTCCGTGAGCACCCCGATGTCCTGTTATAGGGACAAAGGGCCGTCTTGGTGTTTGGTCGGCCCCGGTATGTAGATGTTCACATGCTGGCGGGGAGAAAAAGCGCCGGCCCACCACCAGCGACTTCGCTTCGGCCGCCGTTGCCGCTCTCTCCCTTTGGCCTACATACGTTCCGTTCTTCTCGTCTCCGCTGCTTTCGCTTCTTCATGGCTTTCCAGGGACAAGCCATGTCCAGGACCCCGCTCCTAGGTCAGCACCTGTGTAGACGGGAGGGCTTCCAGGAAGGACGATAAACATCCGTTCAAACAAGTCGTAGACCCACGTCGCATGGTGGGCGGTTTCGGCCATTCTTGCCCGGGTGGGCCCGCCGGGCCGCAGGCCACCGCGCCGCTAGCATCGCGCCCACTCACGGCTCACCCGGTCTTGGTGGCGATGCTTTCCTAGACGTGTCGCGTCGCTGCCTCCTCGCGTCAGCTTCTTGTCGTTTCTGTTGAGTTGCTGTCGTCCTGTTTATGAAGGCTTGTATGTGGGCCTTGCGTTGTGGTGGCGCCTCCGTTGAGGAAGATGTCGTTCCTCTGTCCTCTCGGCACTTTGAACCTTCGCCGTGGCAGGTCCGTAGCTAACAACCTACCCGCGGTACCCATGATCCGGGTGAACCGGCGCCGTGGCCGATGTCTTGCTTCGTCAACGAATCGTGGGCTCGACGAGTTGAAAGGAACAGCCCTGCCACTGCTGCAAGCTTTGCTGGGTGGCAAAGCGGCGGCTTCCCGGACATTCTAGCGAGCCTGTTTCGCTTCTGGATCGCGTTTTCATTACGCAGGCGATGGGTACATGAATCATCGGAGGAAATTGATGCCCGGCCAAGGGCGGGAAGTGCTTGCCGGAATAGGGTCAATTCGGGGATGTTTCGGCTCGGCAAGGACACATTCGATATCCTGTTTGCGAGGCCCAACACCTCGTTGATTAGACGACAGGGATGGCCGGTCACTACGTGAGGCTCATGTAATCCTTTATCTGCTAGAAAACTTGTTTACCACTGATTTTTTTCTCTTCTTTTTCCCTTGTTCATCAGCCGACGCATCCTATGTTCGGCACAAGGCTTGTAAATGGGACTTTTAATTTCTGGACGAGAAAGGGGCACGTGGGATACGGCCCAGGACGTCAGTAGTTACGCGAGAAAGGTTGGCTTGATATGTTGTCTGCGTGCAACTCCAGTTAGTTATTTTTTTTTTTTTTTTTTTTTTTGGCTTTACGCTTATGCTCACAACGGGGTCGTCGTTAGTCCGAGAAGAACTGCAAGTTACAATGCGTTTCCACAGGTCAAAACCCAACGCGAAAGTAGTAAAAAGCTATCACAAAATTATCAACGGTGGCAGCGCTGCTCTTCGGATCACGGAAAAGAGTTGAGGTGCTAGCTCACAGCGGCAATATCACATAGTGTGGACTTGTAGGAGTCAATTACGAAAGGGAGGGGGTCGTACGGAGCGCCGAGGCACTGTTCACTGTTACTTATCGTGACGGAATTATGTTACAAGCGCGTTTAAGGACGCATTAAAACTGTACTGGGCCAAATGGGTATCCAGTCAGCAACTTTTAAAAGGTATTTACTGGTAGAAGTAGCAAAAGGGGCCTTTGGTCGTATCCATAACCTCCCTAATGGTAATCTTGCCGCCGGCATAGCCAAGATCCAGGACCTCGTCCAGGGTGGTAAGGTTGCTGGGGGGATTGTTATTCATCGTTTGGTGCGCGTACGGGCCGGTGCCGAGGTCGTTGCGGCGGGTGTCCGGATCCATCTCCTGGAACAGGGCCCACGTGCGGTCCATTTGAGCGTGGTGGACGAAGAAGGCCGGGTCGTTGGGCGAGGTGAAGGCGTTGCCGCCGGGGTCGCCGCTTATGACGTAGTGACCGGCTCCATGGGTACCGATTTTGAGGGTGTCCTTATATCCCTCGGACACGAACCTGAAGGCGGTGATGTCCGGGGCGCGCAGGAGGTCGAGAATGGTGGTGTAGTTTGCCCAGCGCATGTTGACCGCGGGGCCGACATCGCGCTTCCACGGCCTCGGGTTCCCGCCTAGGTCTTCCCCGGGGCCCAGGAGGATGGTGCGGTTGGCGAAGGGGCCCTTCGTGACGCGGCCACCGCCGAGGCCGCCTGGGAGTTGCAAGGGGTTGTCAGCGGTCGAGGCGCTGAGGTTAACACCCCCGTGAGGGCCGATCCACTCGCCGTTGCCTCCCAGGCTGGTGTCGTCGCCGTTGAAGATGGGAGAGTCCTGCGGAGCTGCAGCGTACTTGGCCCAGTCCCAGTACTGTAGAGAAGACGAGTCCCGGCGTCAGTGGCCTGAGCTCACGAGAAACATGAGGGGAAGCGGGAAGGCTGGTCGGTTCTTACCGGATGGAAGCCCTGGTAGCCGCACTCTTCCTTCAGCGCCTTTTCATAACTCCACATAAAAAAGCGGTGCCATGGCTGGAAGTTGCCGGTGTAATGGATCTTCATGGTCTGCTGGATGTGGGCAAAGGTGAAATCATCGAAGCGAGACCTGGCGCCGGGGGCGATGGAGCGGGGAGTGCGGCCGGGAAGCTCCATCAGACACTTGACAGCCTTGACGTAGTCGAGCCTCTCTTCCCTGGTAAGGTCGCCGCTTAGGGAATAAGTCGAGTCAGCGCAGGTCCTGGTTTTTTTTTCTTTCTTTCTCTCCTTCCGTGGCTGACACTTACTACTCCTTGCGAAAGACGACGTTCTCGGAAGTGCAGCTCTGAGCGCAGGGACCCTTGCCATTCTTTTGCTTGGACTTGACGGCAGCAGCCCTGGCCTCGAGGGACGCCAACTTTTTGGCTGTAACGTCGGCTATACGTTTGGAAACCTCTGCCTTGGCAGCCTCGATGCCGTCGCGGGGGTCAAGCCGGGAGGTAGGGACGGCCTTGGTGACCGTGGCAAAGGCGATTGCGGCCGCGATCCAAGACGAGAACCTCATTATGATGGGACTGCGTGACCGAAAGCGGTACTGTTTGCTGTTTCTGCTTCTGGCTGTTGGGAAGGAGCCTGTGATGGTCTGCTTGCGAGGGGGTATGAACGAGGTGAGTGCGTCAACGGGTGAGCCACACCTGGTGCTGTGAAAGGAAGGGATGCCTCGAAGCCTGGCCGGTGATAGACACGAGCTGACACCCAAGTAGGTATGGCCAAGGGCCGACTAAATAGAGATTTCATCGCAAGCTAGAAAAGGGGTCAGCATGATCGTCGTCTGGTCCACTCGTCTATCACGATTAGCTTTTGGCTCTAGAAGCGTGCTATCGATGATTTGGGATGGGTGCTTTTGCGCAAGGGGCCGAGCCAGGGACGGAAATAATAGTCTTGCTTGGCTGCCATCGGCCTGGGGTCTGCCCTGCCTGCCATGACAGCTTCCATGCCATGACAGCTGTCCCATGGACAAACATGGGCCAATGACCCGCATTATATGGTTTTAAACAGCTGCTTGTGAATCCCGTTATCACTTAAAGTGCTGCTATGGTCAAATGGAAACTTCATGGAACATTCTGCCGGCGGCCAGAAGGGCTGCCAACATGATGTTGCGAATGGTATCTCAGCTACTTGGGTACACCTACCTACCTACCTGGGTATGTACGATAGCTTAGGGTTAGACTCGGATCGCGGCGCGTTGTATGGCAGGGCCGCCCCTCGTGATGATCGGGCCGTGAGGCGGCCCACCCACCGCTACCGTGGAGAAAAAGAGCCAGAAACCTCGCTTTCCTCGGGAGAGCTCCGCCTGGAGACAGCGGGACGCGTCATTTAGCGCGTTGGCTGACTTGATGGGCGAGCAGTGGCGGATTGGCTGACACTGCCAGCCCCTGGACCCTGTCTCCGTCAAAGCCAACCATAGTACTTGCGTGGTCATTTAGTGTGACCTGGTACATACATATGCCGGTGTCAGTGCCGAAGCGATAAGCGATTCGGGCGCTAGGTGAATACCTTCTACAAAGCGCCCAGACCGCGGTTGACAAGTGCTTGGTCATTTGCAGTCTGTAAATTGCTCCCTAGGCAGGAACTGCATGATAAGCGTGGCAGGCGGGCCGGCGATCTGGAGTGATCTAGAAGCCAAACATGGAAGCCCAAAGGGCAACCACCATGACGGCGCAGGAGTGCGGGCGTCTTGGCAGCAGATGCCGCCGACCTCGGGAACTGGGTTGAACAAAACCCCGGGACTGCCTGCGTCTGACACTGTCGATATATGCACCCGGGGCGTGTAGGATAAGGGGTAATTGTGGTTGGCCCGGCCGAACTCGAGAACTGTGATGCTGTGCTCTTGGGCAGGGACATGACAATGGACCGCTGCTAATTGGGTTTTGGTGGCTCCCGACGAGCACGCCCTCGCGTTAGGTAACTGCCACGTGACAGCAGATATCACCCCGACGCAACCGCAAGCCCACCCAGCGCCGGCTTCGCGCGCGTCGGGACGGACGCAGTTTGTGTAATATCTGCGAGTTCTCAGGGCCAACCAGGCCCTCGCCAGCATCACGGCGGACTCACAGGTCTCCAACGAACTCCCACGTGTAGAGCGGACGGGTGGGCATTAGTTAATGGCTGATGAGACCTCGCGCCCGTCTCATCTCGGCTGCCGGGTCCATGGCCACGCCCGCTGTGGAAACCCGAGGATGGGGTCCGGAGTGGCCGCCCACGTGCGCCCAACCTGCCCTGACTTGTTTAACCCCCGCCTTTCGAGAAAAAACACTTTGCCGAGGTCATACGCTGTGACCTCACCCGGCCCCTTCCCATCTTGCGTCTTTCTTAACAGCACGGCGCGATGCGACGTATTGCAAAGTAGAGGCGAGTGCAGTAGACCTAGTAGTTAATCTATTTCTAAAGGACTAGTAGGAGAGAGTGAGGGTGGGAGACTCTCTATCTCTATATATACAAGTGCGCTGCAGGGGTGGTGAGCATTCGTCGGCCTCGGGCGGTGCGCAGGCGCACCGGCCGAGGCCGGACGAGACTTCGTAACGTGCACCGAGATCCTGATACTGTAGATCCCATGCGTGGGTCGCGTTCCTCTGCGACACGACGGCTACCTGCGCAGCTCCGACAAGCCGTTCCAAAGCGGCGGCGGCCACGGGTCCAGCATCAGCAGGTCGCAACACGAGAGAGCAAGTTGCAGCGCAAGGCGGCGGACGCTCTACGACGACGACGACGGCGATGACGGCTTGGAAATGTGTTCTCCCGGCGGGGATTCCTCCCACATGTATGTACACGTCTGATCTCTAGCATCCCTGTGGTGGCGGCGGCAGCGGTGCGTCCCGACCTCAAGCTGGGGCCGACGATGGCGATGGTTCCCGAGGGTAGGCCTTTCTGGGGCACCATCACCCAGTGGCAGCTGCCCCAAGACGAGTGGTCGCTGTCGACCGGCTTCGCCGTATGCGAACCAGGCTCGCGTCATCAGTACGACTCAGGTCAGCATGTTTGTGTGGGGGGGCAGGGTGCGAGGCTCGTCAAGGGCCATGGTTGACATGTCGAGTGGGGTGATGGGCATGTACAGTAGTGTGCAAAAAAAACGCAAATCCGTGCATGGGCCACCTCCACCACCACCAACCCCCCTACTTTAAAAGGGCCGCATTTGATTAAAAATGAAGCTATTCGCATGCCGTTGATTGCAATAGATATAAAATTGGCCGGAGTTTATTATTTACAAAAAACTAGTATTTAGTATACCAACCCCGGGCCTGGTAGAGGGCCTTAACCCTGCGGGGCATAAAATCGACCAAATTATTAATCAATTTCTCCGGAATAAATTCCCATACTTCCTCGGCTAATCTAATAAAAAACTTAATACTTTCGGAGGTTTTTAAAAGCAGGGCTAGTTCAGGGTGACGTTTATAAGGCTTATTTTTTAGCCAATGCCACAAATTTTTAATAAGATTTAAATAGGAAAATAAGCCGGCCAAACGATCATTTTTACCCCCTCGGATTTAAAAAAATAAAAGGTTATTTTAACCGTGTGAATAAATGCGTTATTTTGCATAAAAAGCGTATTAAAATTAAGCAAAATAAATAGGTATTTTTCGAATAATGCCACGTATTATCGGGTAATAACGCCTTTTTTGGATACGTTAGGGTCACCGTTAAAAAGCATAAGGTTAAATTTTAGTTTGTACCGAATAACCGCCCAGAACATTTTTTTAATTAATGAAAGTTTTTATCGGGCCTGAACGTATTTTCGTTCCAATTTATGCCGGCCTGGGAGGGGTGTTAATAAAGCTATATCCAAATATATAAAAAGGGTTAAATTTATTTTTAAAAATAAAAATAAATTGGCGGCGCCGGCCTTTTCCACATTAGATAATGCTTTCGTTTAAAAAGAGAATTTTTTTTTAAAAAAATAAAAGTTTCTCACGCATTTCCCGAGTCTAATTATATTTGTTTGCAACCGCTCGTTCGTTTAAAAAAGGCCTTATTACTGTTTGTTCGTGTTTAATCCCCCATTTAATTAGGGCCTTTAATATAGTTAATTTGGAAATAAAAGGATAGCAATCCCGATAAAATTATTCGATTGTAATAAAAAGATTAACGTTAATTTTGCGTAATATATACCGTTTGTTCCGTTTTAATAGGGCTAAAAATCGCTTTCGGCCGGGGCGTGAAATGCTGAAATCCTAAAACTTATAGCGACGAATAACGCTGTTAAAAATAACTATTGCATGTAACAGGGTCCTACCCTGTAACCCTTACCTGTTAGGGTTAGTTTATGTAATTAGCTTAAGGTTAAGGCACGCACCTAACCTACCCTGCACTTTCTACTGCTTTGTAAGGGGTTGGGCCACCTACCCTGTAAGGGTTGGCACCACGAGTCACCTACCCTGCAGGGCGGCCACGCAAGTGAATCGCTCCCACGATTAAGTCAGATTTGTCG
>GL876968.1:3055967-3072873 GCA_000193285.1 Magnaporthiopsis poae ATCC 64411 | reverse complement strand
GCGGTACCAATGTCGGTGGGTATATGAGGGAGTAGAGTTGGCTGCCCCTCCCAAGAATAACAAGTCTGTAACCCACAACTTACTTGGGGGCCCTGCACTGTAATTTAGTGCATTGCAGGGCCCAAACCAACTAAACGTCAGTCCCTGTGATAGCGCTGCATCCCCTGCGCACCCGCTATATAATTTAACAGGTTTCAAAGCTGAACATTTTCATGCGCGGCGATTGTTTTGGCCGATTGGCCTGCACAATACCTAGCATAAATCCGTAATCGTCGGCGAGGCGTAAAATGTATTCCTTTTGGTTTATAAACAGTTGCGCGATGCACTCTGGCCATTTTTATTAGGGGGGTTGTCGGATCCGTGGTGGAAATTGAGGGGGCGGGGCACGGAATTTGCGTTTTTTTTGCACGCTACTGTATATGTCACAGGGATAATAAACGTTATTTGAGATCCTGGTATCCATACACATTTTCACGCATAAAAAACTACACGTAGGGCAATGTATCTTTGGTCATTCCCACTTATCGAGCACTTGGCTCCCAATAAAAACTCGCGCCTCGCGCTTGGTAACACACTGGCAGGTCAGGGGCCAGTCGACTTAACCTTTATTTTCCTTGGGACCTGTATGTAATTATGGCTATGGTGGTGTCTGGACCAGGATGGCCTCTGCCCTGGTCTTCTTTTTCGGGTGCTCGGTCCCGACTTATGCCAAGGCCTCATTTGATGGTTGAAGGACTGGCCTTTTATCCCTACACTTTTATGCACTACCTCGGCAATGATTCCGATTCTGGCTTACGCTTGTCCTGATGATAATCTTGTCCATCGGTCCCAGCAGCTCTAGGCTTCCTCAACTCGTGCTGGTGTGGGGATCGCCTGAGTTTCGATCACGGTGTATGTACCCGTGCTGGTTCTTCGCACCCTGTCATGTCCCTGACCGGATTGCCTGGCAGAATGCAGATTCGATTTCGAAATGGATCTGAGGACTCCATCTGGTACTGTGCCTGTTTTTGCGGGGCAATGCGTTACAGCCGGGGCATTGTCTGTTGACAGCCCGCCAAGCCAAGCCTCCCGCCCCCTGCCTGACAGCCTGGGAATTGAAGTTGACACATTCGGTGGGCCGAGTTTCAATTTTATTGTATAAAATACTCTAAAGTAGGTAGCTTTAGGCAAAGGCATTGGTGTAACCGTCGTGGCCAGGCTTCAACGAAAACTGGTTCACTATGCCGTGGCTGGCTGGCTGCATAAGCCTGTCCATCAAGCTCAGGGGGAAAGGAATGCTAAACGCCGAGGCTTTACCATAACGGGAGCTATTTTAAGGGGTCGGGACGCTTGGCCCGGCTCGAAGGTCCATTACGGAGCTAGAAACTCGTGGCTTCCATAATAGGGCGCGGTCCTCCAGGCCCGCCTCACCAGTGTTGAAGTTCCATTCCCTCAACATGGCAAAAGACTCGACCCCCCTCCTGTTATCTGCTTGGGCTTGATCTGAAGGCAATCGTGATGGCTTAGGGACTGGCGGGGTGGCATATATGACATTATTACATAGTAAGTATCCTTCGGTGATTTGAGCCGTTCGGATATTTTACTGGAGTGTGCCCGTTTGGACAAGCTTGTTTGGGTCTAGGATGCCACACCACACCCTCCGACACAAATGGCTGCGCGATCGGACTCGGCGTTGTAATCAAATAGAGTGGAAATGCCACCATAAGTGTGCACGCATGGGCCAGTTAAGGCTGGCGGAAGCTGGGGAGGATTGGCGCCCACTCCCACTCCCAGTTTGCAGCTCCTAGTCTGCAGCCAAGACCCAACTCAGCCCAGCGCCTGGTGATCCTTCCTTGATTTGTGCCTAGCTGATCTGACCACCCCCACCGTTTCCTGGCCGGGAAGTGAGTCCTTCGGCACGATCCCCTTCTGCATTTTCCCCTAGGTGCCTGGGTTTAAAAGAGCTGGAGATTTCCCCTGGTTCTGTCCACTTTTATACTTTTCTTACGTCGTTCGCTTCTGTTTTTGCTCGAGCGTCGTCCGAGTCGAAAGGCCCGCCCCCGCCTTCCCAGAGCGACCGACCAAACGACATCGCATCGTCCGAACTACCGGGCGAGTCGAGCCGCGCAGCCGGAGCACGATAAAAACCGGACGCGCACGTGACGCCATGGCGACCAGGCCATCACATTTTGGGCATTTGTGCCTTCTCCTCCTCGTCGCATGCCTGGTCTCGTTGATCAGCGCATCGCCGACCGACAGCCAGGGCCCGGCCCGTCTCCATAGGCGGAGCACCCCGGACGAGAAGAAAACTGGTGGGTCTCATCGGTTCCCGCTCACGTTCAAAGTGCTTCCCCGCCACTGACTTGCGACTCCGTCCAACTTCCCATAGCCGAGCGATGCAATTACACGTCGCAGTGCGAGGCCTGCGCCCCGCTAAACCTCAAGAACGCGGTGAACGTGCAGTGCTGCTGGCCGCGGGGCCGAGGGTACGGCTCGCCCTTCGACTCGCCTGGCTTCTGTCTCTGCGCGCCGCCCGACCGTTACGATTACTCGCAGTGCCTCGGAGGATTCGTGACCAGCTGAGGGACCCGTCCTCATCAAACACACGATCGACATTGCTCCAAGAAACGCGATGGAATGGTGGAGATGACAAAGTTTGTGGTATTTATTAGGTAGAATAGGATTAATTTATGGTGTGGTACTGAGGAGGTTCTTGACGTCATGGTGATCATCGTGAAACGTGTCATTCATCGTGCTTTTTTCTCTTTCTTTGTTTCTTTTCTCTTTGGGAAGGGCAATCGCCAATGGGAAAGGAAATAATGGAGATTATCGTCTTCAGGGACGGCCTAGGAAGAAAACGTCGGATGCAAGGCCATTATGCGACGGCGGTCATGGTATGGGGCTTGACCGGGAGCGTCACCGGTGCGCATTGGACGGTGCGGCTCGAGTAGATCTGGCCCATGGTCCAGTTGGGGTTCGTCCAGGTCGTGTCCTCACACTCGAGAGACAGGGTAGCGTTGCCGTATGCCCACAGGGTGATGCTGTCAATCCCGTATCCTCTGTCAGCCATGCACTGCACCGAAAACAGGAGGCCAGACGTGGATGCGTCCGGGGGAAGGAAAGGCGGTCAAAGCAAGACGCAAGTCATGTAATACGTAAACAAACAAAACGACGGGAAGGGCTTACGGGTACTGCGGGTCCTGGTCGTGGCAGCTCCATGTCTGGTTGATGTTGAGCACGCCCGAGGGCCGGCTGAAGTCGAAGGTGGCCTGTCCTCCGCGACCGCCGCCGACGATGGCAGTGCCGTCTGGGAGGGCGCATCTGTACACCATGGTGCCGTAGAAGAAGTCGCTGAGCTGGTTCGACGAGGCGGAGCAGACGGCGACGGCGGGCGCCAGGGCCGGGTTGGACAGGTTGAAGCTGACGTAACCCCAGCTGTTCTGGTGCGCGGGAGTGGTGAAGGTGTAGCTGGCGTGGTAGTCGAACCCGGTGATGCTCCATGCGAACGACTCGGGTCTTCCAAACGAGGTGTTGGTGCAGCCGTTTTGCGTCGAGTCGCGTGGCAAGAGCGCGGGTGCCGCTGCCAGTATAGGCGACGCGGCGGCCAAGGAGGCCATGGCCGCGAGGACTGAGAGCAGGGTGTTCATGGCGAGGGTAGGAGTATAGTCGGAGAGGAGAAAACGTTTGGTTGGCGCAAAAGGATTACTGCGGCTTTGGTACCTTTCTCTGTTGTGCGGGGTCGATGACGATTGAGGATGGAGAAAGAAGGAACAGAAAACTCAAGGATTGCTGCGGCATCGTGCCTGCTCTTATATCATAAAGCGTCGCAATCATTGAGCAGCATGGAACCCTTTTCCCCTGCAGGACCGAGGACATCATCCTCTTCTGGCGACACCGCCCAGGCGGGCCGGGTTTAACGAGTCGAACCACGTGGAGTGGGCTGTCGAAGCTCAGCTTGGCCGCATTGGGTCGAAAGCGTGGATGCGGTGCAGCGATAGGCAGGCAAAACAGGCAATGGGCAATTGCCCCCAGCCAACCGGCTCTTTGGGCTGGCAGGGGATGGATGCAACGTCGTGTGCGTCGTTTGTCGATGTGGTAGGCCGGAGCTGAGAATCACATCTCGTGTTCCCGAGACATTGCTACTAAAACCGTTTGCGTGCGAGGGATTACGAGCGGAGTGGCAGGGCACCTTACCAAAAAAAGTTAAGGTGCAAATTTGTTTATCGTGCTAACGATTCCGGCTAACGATGCATCAAACAACGGGCACGGTTTATCATGAAAACTTTTCCTAATTGCAGCCTTCCCATGCGTTTTTTATTTATTTATTTATTTTTTAAAATTATTTTCTATTGTGGTTGAACCTCGTTTTTTGCGTTGGTTGCAATTGCATTTGGGAGGAGACTTTTTTTTTTTTCTGGCGGCGTACAGGGTTCCCCTCCATTTGCCAGCCTTTGTAGGACGGGACCGCGGGACTTTGACACGTCTCGTAAAAAAAAAAAAAAAAAACAATAAAAAAAAACCACGCAAATGGGCGATGGGCGATCAGCAGCTGCAAACGGTCAAGGCAGATGCGGGCAGCGCCTCGTGACGCCTGGCTGGCGATCGCATATTGCCAAGACCTCGTATTCCCGGCCTTCTCTTGTGGACGACAGCGGCAGCCGTTTGCGCAGGATCAAAGCGCATCGCGCCACGGCTGAATAGAGGCGGGGAATATGCAGCTAGGCCATCCCGTCCAATGCAGGCACTTTGGAGTCATCCATCCCATCATGCACATGGACGGTGGCTGGCTGGCACGTTCCATTGCCACGCGTGTTTGGCACCTATTGACGGCCGCCTGCCGACGGCCTCACCGCCCAAAATACCAATGTTGTGTATCCAGTGGCTCATCGTCACGACCTCGGTCCGCCTCTGCGGTGCGCTTGGGCTACCTCTTTGCGCTGCGGTCACGCCTGCATTTTCTTGTGCGAGTGGTCGGGCGAGACCGCGCCTTGGCAGCGTTCCGTGCACGCGGCTACCTATGTCTCTCCCGGGCGCAAATCGAATCTGCTGGCTCTATTTTTGGTACTCCTAGCTCGAGGCACCCTTGACTTTGTGTCTTCCCCGCCAACCGCTTCCGTACCACGCAGACCGGCACTCAGGTAAGATCGCGAAAGCTTGATGGGGGTTTGATATTTTTGCCCTACGTGGCGGGAGCGCCCGCCTCGTAATATTTGACCGCCATTCGCGATTTGATGCCTGCACAACGGAAGCGAGCACAAGGCCGAGGCATGATTCCCACACCGCCATGACTTTTGTCTTGGAGGCCGCGCCGAAGATCACGGGTGCCTAGTACGGATGCTCCGGGAATCTGCCTCCCTGGTCAGCAAGAATTCGATGGGTGCTTCTGGTGGTGTGCAGCTGAATGCCTGCGTTTCACAAACAAAAAGTCCGCGTCCAAACTTTTCCATCCGTATTCGAGGCGCCACGTGGGCCCTGCATGGCCCGTCCGATCCCCGACAAACGTGCTCGGTGGTCAGGGAGTCGTATCTTGCCCTGTCCAGCGAGCTTTATGATCTTCGACGAGATTCCGAGCTACGCATTGGACATTGGAAATAGTCGTGGCGACATCGCTCGGCATATCGGCTGTTGCCCGCAGCGGCCGGAAAATGTCCGGCCCTAACAAGGCGTCGTCCGGCGTGGGCCCGGACTGCCAAGAGGTTGCTTGGAGGCAACCCCCTCACGACCAACCCCGCGTTCTCCAAATCCAACGTCATGGAATAACATGACATGCCCACAGCATCAGGCTGCAGCAGGTGTCCTGCCGGCCGGCATTCTCGCCGGGTTGGGATGGATGAGAATTGATAAAAAGAAACTGTACCGATGGCTCTCTCAAAGCGGCACCTCGTATCGATGTCCGAGACGGCATTGCTGAGCTGTAGTCAGCAAGCCGTGGGTAGACCTTATCGCGCTTGCGACACTTCAACGCCTCGGAAAATGTTGCCACTCCTGGCATGGGGCGTTTACAGCCTCTTCATTTCGACATGTTTGGGTATTCCCGTGTCAACGGCGAACCGGCACCAGCAGCCGCGCCCGGCCTTCGACTCCTTGCCCCTACGCGACGGAGATCCCAAGGCATCCGCCTGGGGGCTCTGGGGAAAGGATGACGAGCTAGGGGCGTTGAACCTCCTCACTCCCCAAATCATCCAGAAGGCCGCCGCTGAGGCGACCGAAGGCGTCACCGTTCCTCTGAAGTGAGTCGTTGACCCACCCTCGGTAATGTGCTGATTGAATTGGACGCTCATGGTGCTTTCCAGCCTCGCTCTTGATGGCTTTGTCAGGCCCATGAACCCTGCGCGGAAGCCCCTCGTCCACCGTATCAACCCCAAGGGCTATGCGAACGACGATGAGGTAGGTATCTTTTGCTGTGCTCGTCGTTCTCTCATCTTCGGTGTTGTGCAAAAGTCAATCCTAACTTGAGTCTACTATCTAGCTGGACATGAACACACAAGGCTCAAGCCACTGGGACGGCTTGAGACACTACCCATATCAAGGGACGCTGCAGTTTTATAATGGCGTAACGCAGGCCGCCATCACTGGGGACCAGGCGGCAACCAAGCTGGGTGTTCAAAGTGGGTTTTTTACTCGCTCCCATGCGCTCTGCGATGATGCTGTATGTCTACTGAATTTCGCAACTTTTCAGATCTCGCCGGCAAAACCATTACCGGTCGCGGCGTTCTGCTGGATTGGTGGTCTTATGCGCAAAGGAACAACATCTCGGTCGATCATTTCGCCATTTATGCCATCCCGCTATCCCAGCTCCTCGACGTGGCGGCGGAGCAAAACGTCGATTTCCAGACGGGCGATATCCTGTTGATCCGCACCGGCTGGATGCCGGCCTACCACAAGCTGAGCATTGAGGAGCGGAGCGCCCTGCCGTTCCGCCCGGTCCGCTCCTCGATCGGCGTCGAGGCCAGCGGGGAGGCGATCCGGTGGCATTGGGAGCGCGCCTTCGCGGCCGTGGCCAGCGACACGGTGGCGTATGAGGCCTGGCCCAGCCCCAAGCCTTGGGGTGTCAGCATGCACGAGGTGTTCCTCAGCGGGTGGGGGATGCCCATCGGCGAGAGCTTCGACCTGGAGGCCGTCGCTGCGGCCTGCGCGGAATGGGGCCGGTGGAGCTTCTTTTTCGTCAGCGTGCCTCTGAACGTGCCTGCCGGCGTGGCGAGTCCTCCGAATGCTGTTGCGATTTTCTAGGCTCTGGGCATTGGATGGTGGTCGTTTTGTGTGAAGGACAGCGTTTAATGCGCAACTTTAGATGCAGCATTTTCTGAAATGCTTCAGCGACGTCACCGGGCTGCCCTCCATCTCGACCCCGCATCTGTAAACGCATGCGCATGTACCGATGGGGACGCTAAGCTCCTGCCACCCAACAGACTCCTCGCATGCCCTTAGGCGGGGGTTTTCGCATTTACGCCCATTTGGTTCCTCGCCAGGCCACCAGCTTTGCAAGACGCCTGCCCGCAGTCTTAAAACGGATTGCCCCATCCACATTATTTAACATGGCCGCGCTTGCCGCGGATGGCGAGTTCACAATCCTGACTCCCAATGCTATGCTGGGATACGGCTACGACGTGGACCAGTTCTGGTACGGCATCGAAAGGTACAAGCCCATCGCCATCATCGTCGACAGCGGCTCCACGGATGGCGGGCCCTACAAGCTGGGCATGGGGAAGATGACTTGCGGCCGCGGGTCCTATATCCGCGACCTCGAGCCCATGCTAGCCGCCTGCTTCCATCACAAGATCCGAGTTCTTATTAGCTCTGTCGGCGGTGATGGCAGTTGCAAGCACGTCGCGGAGATGCTGGCCATTGTGACCGAAATTTCCCATCGCAAAGGGTACTCATTCAGGGTTGCCACGATCGATGCTGGCATGAACCGCGATTTCGTCAAGTCTCGCATCATCCTGTCCAAGGTTGGCCCCTGCGGCCCCGTTGAGCCCTTGACAGCCGAGGTGGTGGACGGCGCTGTCGACATCGTTGCCCAGATGGGGGCCGAGCCTTACCTCGAGGCCCTCCAAGGCGACCCTGACATCATCCTTGGGGGCCGCTCATACGACCCTGCTCCCTTTGCCGCCTTTTCTATGTACAATCATGTGTCACCCGATGCGGCTTGGCATATGGGGAAGATCATGGAGTGCGGTGGTATATGCGCTATCCCCAAGGGTCGCTCCATGGTCGCCACCATGCGCGCCGACTCGTTCGATCTGACGCCGCTTTCGCCGGCCGAGCGCTGCACGCCTCAGTCCGTCGCCGCGCATACTCTCTACGAGAAGACTCGCCCAGACCGCCTACCGGGGCCCGGTGGCGTTCTCGTCTTCGACCGTGCTCGATACGAGCAAATCACCCCCAAGACCTGTCGCGTCACGGGCGCCAGATTCGAACCCCGCCCCTACCAGATCAAGCTCGGGGCGTCACCCATCTGGGCTATCGCACTATTTTCGTCGGTGGAACCAGGGATCCCATCTTGATCAGTCAGATAGACGATTTTCTCGAGCGCGTCCGAAAGTATACGCAGAAACTCTTCCCCGAACTCGACCAGTCGGAAAACTGTCGCCTACTCTACCATGTCTATGGCAAGAATGGCGTCATGGGCCCACTCGAGCCTGCCAAGGCAAGCCAAAGCCAGCCTCACGAACTCGCAATCCTCGGCGAGGTGGTCGCTCCCACCGCAGAGCTCTCTCACACCATCGCCAACAACGCCAGAGCATCCATCCTCCACTTTGCCTACCCGGACCAGGTCGCCACCACAGGCAATCTAGCCAGCCCACTATCACCGCACGAGCAGGATGCTGGAGCCGTCTTCAAATTCAGCTTGTACCACTTGGTCGACCTCGAACCAGGAGAGGAGGTTTCGTTATTTGCCATAAAACATCATACCATTCAGTCGACCTTTGCGGCCCCCGACACATGCCCCTCCCTTCCCAAGGAGAGATATGCCGAGCTCGACAAGGGCGAGCTCGCTCCCGTCACCAAGAAGCATATCCCCAGTGGCGAAGCCATGCTCGCTGACCTCGCTACCATAATCCGCTCCAAGAACTCGGGACCTTTCGAGTTGACGTTTGACGTCATGTTCGACGACGAGGCAACTTACAACCGCGTCAAGACCGCCAATGTCTTGACGAATGACATGATCAAGTCCCGCTACCGAGTGCAAGATAAGGACATCATAACAAACATGTACTTTGATCCCGCTCTGGCTTGGAAATGCACCATAGCAAGACCTTGGGCCCAGGGAAGCGTAGGTGAGCGTGACACCCTAGGCACTCAGCAGCATGCGCCTCTGCTGGACACCAAAGTACCCGCGGCAAGATCGCCTGTTGGCAGCAGCCGGGGTGATGGCAAAGTCGACGAAAACCCCGCCCAAAGCCGAAGCGCAGCCAGCCGCAAGGCGGATCTCATCCCGGTTTCCATTCCCAGCTTCAAAAGCTTCCCCGAAGCACTCTCGCGCGAGCGGTTTACTGCCATGGACGTCGTCCGCGAAATATGGCTCGGACTTGAGCTCCCCGAGGAGGCTCTTGGTTCGGTCGTGCTGGCTGGCGATCACGAGAAACCCGCCCTTCCTTCCTCGTTTAAAATAGGCATCCTGGCCCAGTCCTCTATCGCCTTGTCCGCCCTCGCTGCCGCGCAAATCCATTCACTGCGCAACAAGCTCCATATTGTCCCAAAGGTGCATGTACCACTCGCCCATGCCACCGTTGACTTCAAATCCGAGCGCCTGTATACTCTCGACGGCAGGCCTCCAACTTCAACCTGGGGTCCTATCGGTGGTCTACATAAGACTTCGGACGGCTACATCCGCGTCCACGACTCTTTTCCCAACCACTGCTACGGTATGCTGGAGCTGCTAGGATTAGACAAGGATGCCAGCCGACAAGACGTGGCCAGCAAGATCGTCAACTGGTCAGCGGTTGACCTTGAGAACGTCGCTACTGCTGAGGGCAAGCTCGCCGCATATGCATTGCGTTCATACGCCCAATGGGATTGTCTTCCACAGTCCAGGGCGATCAGCAGTTTACCCATCGACGTTAATCCAGTACTTGCTCCCCAGCGCGCCGACGTGTCGTCCAAACCGGCTCGCGGGTTCCCGGCCTGGATGCCTAGCGGGAGCTCTCAATGTCTGAAAGGTCTCAGGGTGGTTGAAATGAGCCGGGTCATTGCCGCTCCGGTCTGCGGCAAGACGCTGGCCGCCCACGGCGCCGACGTCATCTGGGTCACGTCTCCTCGTCTCCCCGACTTGCCCGCCATAGACCGCGACCTTGGTCGTGGGAAGCGCACAGTACAGCTGGACATACAGAAGCCTGAGGACAAAGCCCGTCTCTTGGAGCTCCTGCGGACCTGCGACGTCTTTGTTCAGGGCTTCCGCCCAGGCTCCCTCGCGTCGCCGCATGGCCTGTCGCCCGCAGAACTGATCAAAATCAACCCCAACATCATCATTGCCAACATGTCGGCCTTTGGTCCTCGAGGGCCCTGGGCCGGCCGCAGGGGGTACGACTCCCTGGTCCAGACGTGTTCTGGCATGAACGTTTCCGAGGCCGAGCACGCTGGCGGCGGCGGCGAGGTTGCAAGATCTACCCCCTGCCAGGCTCTCGACCATGCCGCGGGCTACTTCTTGGCCACTGGCGTCCTTGCGGCTCTCTACTGCCACGCCACCGCCACCGCCGCCACCGCCCCTCGCGGGTGGCGTGTGGACGTGTCTCTGGCCGGCGTGATGAAGTACCTGCGCAGCCTGAGCCAATACCCGGGCGCTACCGGCTTCGAGAGCCACGACTACGAGAAGCAGAGCGGTGTGCCGCCTGAGTTCTTGGAGACTAGAGACACGGGGTTTGGCTCAATGACCGCCGTGCGGCATGCCGCGAGCGTCGAGGGCTGCGAGGTTGGCTGGCAGCTGATGCCCAAGCCATTGGGCTCGGACGAGCCCGAATGGCTCTGATTGATGTGTATCTTGCGACAACGCTGTATCGGATGATTTTGGAATTCTTGGTGTAGACTCGCCCGACGCTTTTTGGGTGCTGCAGATATGCTCGTAGGCCCCGGCCAGTTATGTGCCAGGGGATCTTTTTTTTTTGCAGAAGATTGCGGCTCGTGGAGACATGATTATAGGGCTGATGTCCGCCAACAGAACGGTGTGCCACGGCTAGCGTCGCCGGTGGATATCGGCCTGAAGCTGGAAGAAGCTTAATTCATGTACCAGATTTACAATGGCGTGGCTAGCATTGGCCAGTACACCGAGCCACAGACCATCCCGTTTACCGTCTCCGGCTCGCGGCGGCGTCGTGGCCCGGTCCACAGTCGAGCTAATCTTTGACTGTATACGAACGACGAGCCCGCGATAGGACAGAAAAGCATGTGCGGGTCATTCCATAGGTACCCGTTTTGGGTTTGTGGCAAATTGCTTTTTTTTTTTTTTTTTTTCTGAAGTTTTTGCGTCCTATGGGTTTTGGCCGTCCCTAGGGCGAGAACAGTCGTATTATCTGGATATCTGGGTAAACCTGGTCTAAATAATAACAGAGGGGAGGCTCCTACGTGCGAACCTCTCTTAGATAATTATAATCTCAGCCATCGGCTGAATAGGGGCATCGTACCAAGCAAATCCCTGCTTCGGTCCTTGTCAGATGCCGAATCTCCGTGCATGATCTTGGTGGGCCGGTGATCTCCGTGGCGGGTCCTCCGTGCCGGGAAACCCGTGGCTTCTATCCCGGGAGCTCCTGCCTTGGCATCACGTATCTCCTGTCAGCCTCGTACGACCCATCCAGGCTGCCCTTCCAACAGGCTGTATTGCATCATAACTGTAATTGCTAGAGCGGCTGCCGGCAAAGGGTTGAATATTTTTTGATTACATTTTTATTTGCTCGCGTAGGTTGTGCATCGTCTCGGTGTTGTCCTGAGTCCTTGCGGCGATTTCTGTCAGGCGCGCATGCATCATGCCAATCCTGCGGGAGTTCTTTTCGGCACACGCCCTCCAGGGGACGATCTACCACTAATGCAGCATAGCTGTCGTCGGTTGAGGCCCGAGGCGGGCGCCTAACATGGACTAACCTAGCTGGCGTTAGCCCACGTGGAGCTGCTGGGCGGTTGGGCTTCCCATAGGATGATGCTTGGGCTGGATTTCTGGCCCGACACGTCGGCGTCCGGCTCTGCTTCGTCCTGGGTGCCTGGTTTTGTCCTGAATATGTTCTTCTCATTGAGAAAAACACACCGCCAGCGAGACACCCGCCCTCGTCCCTCATCTGCCTACCGATAGACCTCGCGCACCTCCCACAGAATGGACCCCATAACGGCCATCGGGGCGGCCAGCTCCGTCATCGGCATCGCGGCCTTCGCAATTGAGCTCTGCGAAGTTATACACGAGTTCAGCAGCCAGGTCCACGGCGCCCGCGAGGGGCTACTCGCAGTCAGTTCCAGCATCGAATCGACGGCCGACTCGTTGCGCCTCATCCACCAGTATCTGGACATGGAGGCTGAGAACCTCGCATCCGATACCAGCACAAGGCTTTTTTCCAACGACGCCCTTATCTTCGTCAAGAACAACGCGGACAGATGCTTGCTGGTGTTTTGGCGCATCGAGGCCGTGATGCTGAACAAGGCCGATGGCGCAAGCGAGGAGCAGCTGCGTCGCCGGCTGGACGAATTCAACGCAGGGACGGGGACGGGGCCGGGCGGGACCGACAAGGCTGCAATAGAGGTTTCGCTGGTGCCCGCATCCTTGCCGCTGCTGAAGCGTCTGCGTTGGCCGTTTGTGACGGCCAGGCTGGCAGAGTACCGCAGCCAGCTGCAGTTCCACCAGCAGTGCCTGTCGCTGATCATCATGACGGTCTTCATCGGCGAGGTGCGCAGCAAGCCGAGCCTCGAGAACAAGGACATCAACGCCATTGCGAAAGCGGCCGTGGATATCAATAAGGCCAGCAGGGAGATCAAGAACATCGTCAAGACGGTGGCTTCGATCCGGGACATGCTGCAAGAAGGGGATATTGACCTCCGCGTGCTGTTCCCGCCGAGGGAGCCGGGACCCCCGCCATACTACCGCAAGGGCACAGCTGCGGTTCATGGCGCCACGACCTCTGATCTCCGCCAGCAGCCCGCCAGCAACCTGGCGGATGGGGCCAACGCAGGTCCGACATCCTACAGCCAATCCACCGAGCCTTCCACGGAGATACGTAGGGAGCCCGGAGTCGGTACCTGTAGGTCCTATTCCGGATTTAGTTTTATCAACGTTCTTCCTGAGGAAGCTGGTCGGAGTCAGTATGTTGACAAGCCATGGACTGTGACAGCATCGTCAGGCCTTCCTCGAGACAGTAGTCGAGAATCCTTCTCGCTTTCGCAGACATCCGGGAGGCTCCCGGCCGCCAGCAATATTTTACAGCTGAAACCCCAAACAAACCTGGAGCCAGGGCAGCCGACTTTCGCAACAGACGAGAATTCATCCGAGTTCCGTGACCCCCCGAAAAAGCAACAACAACAACTCCCCACAATTGCGCCCTTATTGAGACCGGCGGCTGCAGACGCAAGTGGAAAAAGCCAGGTACAAAAAGCCAAGAACCCCCTTGGAGGTGATTACGAAGGCACCACGGACGCGTCGCCGGGCGCGAGTGTTCAAAACATTGAACCACCAACCGCTGCAGATCCCGAGGAGGAACACAACAGACAAGATGAGCAAGATGTGGCAGAGAGCGAGACCAACGAAAACGGCGACGATGACGACATCACATCTAGGGAATGGGCAGAGGAGACCGAGGCCACATCAGCCCTCGAGCTGGGCTGCAGAAAGTATCAAAACGGCCCGGTATCCCGATACATGATCAAGCAGCACGGTGGCTTCTTTGCGCTCGACACGGCGCGGCTGAGGGGACTGCGCCGGATGATGGAAGCGTTTCGGTGGTGGTGGTGGCCCTCCCAGGAGGCCATGGAGCGGACGCTCGCCTCCGCAACCGAGGAGCAGTTGAACACGCTAGGAAGCCTCCTGCAGCCCCATTGCGACGACGACGGCGAGATTCTGAGTCGCTCCTTGCTCCGAGTAAAGGAGGTCGGGAGGAGGTCGCGCCGCGCCGAACGCTCGGGCGATTTCCCTGGAGATGGCGACAATGGAACGGCGTTGCTTGTTCTCGTCGAGACCCTGCCGAAAGAGAAGTTTGCGTCCATACGCGAGAGAGACGCGAAGATCTCGGTTGGAAATGCAAGCCAGCAGGGTGCTTGGGTCCAGGATCTGTCAACGACGTCGGACCACATACACAGTCTCATCTTCCTCCTCACTACGCATCACGTGTGGATGATCCAGCCGCAGGAGTCCGACGCCGCCACAGGGGCTAGGAACCCAGACTGGACGAGATGCCTGGTATCGAGGGGTAAAATGAGTGAAGAGGAGATCATCCGACTTCGCGGGCCGGTGGGGGAGACTGGTGCGCAGGAGGAACGCCAACCGAACCAGACACCGGGTCTAACACCAAACCAGCAATCGCAGGTTGACAGGCTGAATGAACAGCTCCAGGCAGAAGCGGCGGACACCGAGTTCGCCTATTCTTTGGAGAAGGTTGACATTGTCCGAACAGGCAAGCAACGAGGCATTTTACGGACATTCCAGAAACGAAATGCCCGGGCAGCAGCTGAGGCATCGTCGATCCTCGTCTTCTTCACCCGCGCCCCTCGCGATGGCGTCGATCTCGACAAGCTCTACAGGACGGAGCAGCGCCGACGCAAGGCTAAACTACACCGCGCCGGAGGTTCCGTCGATCGGCTATCGCAGATGTGGGAGGGAGCAGCTTCTCGACCAGGGCGAGTTTACGTCGACAATGACCGGGAGTCTGAGAAGAAGAGGGGCTTTGAGGAGCCCGGTAGCCCCGGAGAGCTGGACGTGGACGTGGCGGGCGAGACGAAGGGGGATGATTCGTTTCGCTCGGGGCCGGCCTACACGCGCATGTCGACGCAGGACCTGGAGCTGGAGACTCTCAGAGTGCTCAGCATCGACTTTGAGATGGATAAGGTGAGAGGACTGGCTACCCGATTCCTGCTTGTTATCATACCCGGAGAGAGAGAGTCGCTAACGGCGAATCAGGACGATCCCGACCACGTCATCATCAAGCGGCCCATAGACGAGGATGAACAGGAGCGGCTGCTGGCGCACACCAGAGCGATCCGCGAGGCACGGCTGGCATCTGCGGATGCTGGCCCAAGCATCCAAGTCGAGGACGCCGATGAACTGCTCTCCACCTCGTCGAAAGCGGCGCCGCAGAAGACGCCGGTCACGGAGCCCGAAACGCAGCCAAAGCGGCCCTCGAGCATACTGGACAGCACCATCGTACGGAGGTTACCGCAATCCAGCATGCCCGGGACCTCGGGCCTCCAGATCATTCCCAAGCCCGCGCCGGCCGGGGACGCACATAACGAATCGCAGAGCGGCGGCGCGGGCCTCGGGAAGGAAGGGGAATGGACGAACCCTGATGGGGTGGACCAGAGCGACGACGATTGGGGTGGTGATGATAATGATGACGATGACGATCTGGTAGAGAGACTTCTGGCGCGGTGGACGCCAGCAGGCGTGGAGGAATGGCATGGGAGCCATGACGGTGGTGACGAGACTTTGCGACCTACATCGGGAGGGCACACCTCGACGGCATAGGCCGGCAGTGGCTGAGAGCGTGAGCGGATTTGGGGATGGAGGTGCAATTCTGTTTCTAACCCATGACGGACTATGCAGAGCTGTCGCTGCAGACCGCCAGAGACCCGGTTCTCTCGATTAATACCTTTGTAATTCGAACCGCTTGCAAGACTAGCGCCCAGCGTTCAAGCATGAGACTATACGTGACTGCCGTATGTGGCATATCCGCATGGATGCCATGGCACTAACGAACAACCAGCCCAGCATTAACTTTGTGATTCTCACAATTTCAAACCAACTTCTTGAGAACCGGCGTTTTCTTTTTCTTTGTCTGTCTCCAGAGCGAACCGGGCTGCCAGCGACACTGGATCGGCCTTTCACCAATAGGTGATAGGCCACGCGGACAAAGGGACTGGCGGCCCGAGATGTGTAGACAAAGCCGCCACCTCCTTATGCCGTTTCCGGCAGTTAGGACGGCCATCCCAAGCAGAGAAATTCGAACAGCAGCAAGTTCCCGGCGAGTAGTATTTATCAGTACTCCAGAATGGATTTGACCTTGTCTTCTTCTGATTCCCGGGCAGTGCCCATTTCTCAAATCACACATCAACATGGATCCTAGCAGCGCTACATTCGAGTTCGTGCCAGCCGCCCACGCCGTCTCCGACTGGCGCTTCAGTCCCGTCAAACCTGGACCGACTCCAGAGGAAAGCGACTACGGCAGGGCACGCAACCCCCCGGCGTACATCAACCAGCACGAGCGCAAGCAGAGGAAGTTGAACGCCCAGCCGGGGGCCATCCTCAAGATCGTCGCCACCCTCGAAGGCTCCGCCGGACCAGAGTACGAGATCAAGCCCTCGGCGCCGCACCTGTCGGGGACTTCCTTCTTCCGCGTGCCCCTGACGGACAGGGGCATCGGCGAGTGTGTCAAGGCGCGCATCGCCCTCGAGGCACGGCGTAGCCAGCAGCAGCAGCAGCCGCCGCCCAAAAAGACGGTCGCCATCTTCTCGTCACCACTCGAGAGAGCCATCCAGACGGCGATCCTGGCGACGCCGTTTGAGGACCTGAAGCAGTGCGGCTTCACCATCGTGCTGCTGCCCCAGCTGCAGGAGTGCGTGTGCAACCCGTGCGACGTGGTCAGCAGCAGGCGCATCATCAGGGAGCAGGTCGAGATCGTGTACAACCTGTACCTCGCCATCCTGGCGGGTGAGGGGCGCGCCACCGACGTCGAGATCCTGAGGACGAAGGGTGGGATCATGATCGACTTTAGCCGCATGGGCTGGCGGTACGAGCGAGAGCACGGGC
>GL876968.1:3027047-3054589 GCA_000193285.1 Magnaporthiopsis poae ATCC 64411 | reverse complement strand
AGGTTGAAGAGCACGACGGGCGCGGCGCCCGTGATGAAGGCGTCGCGCTGCGGGATCAGCGACAAGTACTTGACGGCCAGCTCGCGGCGCGCCGTCTCGGACTCGTCGCGGTCGGCGTCGGCCGAGTTGAAAGGGCTGTCCTGATACAGGTACTTGCTGTTGCGCGGGAAGTGGTCGCTAAGATTCATGCCCGAGTTGGTCCCCGAAAGCACCTGGGCCACGCGCTTGCCGGCGAGCCGCGGGCTGGCCCGGGCATAAAGCTCCGCCAGCGTCGTGTCCAGGCGTACTGTCGGCAGCCTGATGGACATCTTGGCTTCTTAGATGGTGGCCTGTTGGCGAGAACTTGACGGTGGCAACAGTGATGATGACGCTTTCGTACTCCGGGGAGGGAGCCAAAGACAAAGTTCAAGGCGTTTGCACAGAGAACCTTCTGTACATGGCTTGAAAGGGCCGGCGCGGGGCCCGTATTTAATAACATCATCCTCTGCCGCCATCGTGTGGTTCATTCTGCTGCCTTTTCTGTTGTTTTCTTTTTTCATCTGCAGGCGGCACCGCGTTCTGCTGCAGCCATCGGCCCTAGCTCCAGGTCTTGACGTCATCACGCGAGCCCGCCAAGGTCAGCAATCCCGCCAACGCAGCCAAAGCCCGAGACACATGATGTCGGCGCACGGCGCCACAGGGCTCTTGCCGAAGGATCACCGTGTCACAAAAGCGGCACCTATGTGGTGACACTCCCGAACGATCACTACCTTCCAGCCGAGACCTACTGTCGCTAGTGCATTGTAACCTCCGGTTTCAGCCACCATTTTCAGCACAGGGCAAGCTGAGGTTCGCGCAGGCCAGCGACGCAGCTGTTCCTATCCCATTAGCGGCTAGGCATTTCTGGCAAAGGCACGCCTTTTGACTCCCACGCTGGTAACAAAAAGTAAGAGCTTGCACGCCAGAGTAAAGAAAGCTTCAAATTTAACTTGTTCGACAAGAGCCAACTTCATCAAGTACTTGAAGCACTAAGAAAGGCAATAAACTGGGAATGGTAACCGGACAGATTATATGCCTTCATATTAGAATGGCTTGAAGAAGTAGTTGGTACAGATTTGAAACTACCAAACGTTTGTTGGAGGATTGGTAATCACTGCATGTACTTCGAACTCGGGCTGGAGAGGTGTATTTATGACGAGAATACAAGTTGGAAAAGAAAGCGCCGCTCTTTCCGACGTCGCACCAGCCATCAATGCCGCGCCTTGTAAATACAATTTTTAAAACAGAAGTCGGCTTCAACTGATCATGTAAATGGAATATACGGCAAGCAAGGCCATAATGGGAAATGGGATGTCGCCAACGGGGCAAAGGGTCAGCTAATGAGCACCGACGATCACTCAGGGCTAGGATAGTGAAGGCAATATCAGACAGATACCCGGAATTTCCCAGGCTATATAAAGCCTATACCCTGTTCTAATGGACCATATATGCGTTCAAAACACCATATCGTGATATTGATAAGCGGCTAGGTTGTTCCTAGTTGCGGATGTTGCTTTAAGATTTCATAGAGGCTCTCCTCGAATACCCTCCATCAGAAAGAAGTAGGCTGTGATTAATCACCCATAATTGGCTCATACAACGCTACCAACGCACGACCGTATGGCCCTTGCCGGCCCTTCTCTGGCTCTATTGCATCAAGCCCTGGCCCACACCGTGCTCTGGAAGCACTTGGCGTGTAGGATAACGTTCTTGCATGCGGGTTCTTTCTGTGTTTTGGCGTTTTAATACCAGGGTATGGGTTGATTGGGCTGCCTGGTGACTCGATGGTGGTCGTAGTTTCTCTAGACCGACGCCGATAGCATAGGAGAGCTCTGGGTTATCACGGGGCGTGCTTTTGTTTCTTGCTATGTGTGGGGGCTGTCTTTCCTTAAGCAACAATCTCATTACAGGTTTATTCAGCTGGGCAGCGGCGTTAGTCATATTTTCGGGTTTCGATTTCACCCAGGAATGAGCCGTAGACTGATTCTTTCGTGGAGCACTCTTAACAAATTAGACTCGCATTCTGGACAGAGCTGAGGGACAGAGGGTTAATTGCTGGACTAAAATCAGGAGCCCGGTTTCCCTGTCTAATTGGAGGCTGTTATCCCAGGCGTGTGAAGGCCTTTGGCTGACAGCTACGCTACCCATGGTCCACTGGCCGTGGCTTGCCGTCGACAATCGCTGGTCCGCATATCCGCAGGCGCATCCGCATCCGGCGGAAATACGATGTTGCACTCGTGACATGGTAGGGGAGGAGAACTAGCTCGTCTGATAACACAGGATCGATGCAGCTCTGAGCGTGTGGAGCATCCAGCGCTTCATGGGAGCTATTGGCCGTGGGGCGTGTCCTCGGTATGCTACCCGCCATTCCCGTGGCAAATGCGGCAGGGGTGGATGTCAAAATGCGCATGTCAACGAGAGGGAACGCTTATTGGCGGCTCGATTGGGCAGCGGTACGCGAGGGCACGTAATTGTGGATGTTTGCCACAGAATCAGTGCATAGAGCTTCACCATCTTCGCTCAGCTTGATTGACGCGAGCCCCCGGCGAGATCGGTGGCGAGCTGCTCGAACGGCAGCTCCTCAGCGAGATGTACAGGGTCCACAGCGTGTGCTGTTGGTGGGTGGCCAGTTTCCGCGTGGGGCAGCGGTGAGGCATGTTCGCTTCCATCCAAGCCTCTATAGTCCATCTCCGCGGTAGCCTCCCCGAGAAGCGACGTCGAACGCGCAACCAATGGCTCCACACATGTGGTGGAATTAAGGTCTTTAATTTGGCGGGCGGCGGGGTGGGATCCGCCCTTCTTGGCGGCTCTGCACCTGTACCACCACCTCTGGCCTCCTCATCCTGGCACTCCTCGACGACATCACTCGTGGCCGTGCGCCCCTGCTCACGTCAAAAGGCTGCGAAACCCCACCATTTATGCGAACACCAAGAGCTCCCAAGACAACCCAAGACTTCCAGCTCCGCCAAATAGAGCCCGCCGAGATATCCAACACCCCACGAGGCTTTTTGGTCCTCTAGTCTCGCCCGCTGTCGACCTTGCGCCTCCCTTGGACTGCAGTTGCCGGAGAGCCTGCTTGCTGCACGTGCGGGAAACAGGCTGCTCCGATGGCATCGTCCAGCCCCTCTTGACACTGGCAAGCGCCTGGGCGCCCAGAACAGGCTTGCATCTCTCGGTAACCACTTCCAGTCCCGCCGTGTCCGAGAGTCGACACATCGCCTTCCCAGACGGACCGGACGATGGAGGGGAGCAATTCTTATGCTGGGCGTGGCGTGGGCCGTCGGCTGATCCTCGCGACGTTACTGGCCTGGCTGTCTCGGCTAGCCTGGGTCATTGGAAGGATGGAGAAAACAGGTCTGGAGGCTGTTGCCGACTTGGAAGCATAACCGCCTTGCGCCAGCTCGCCGTACCCGCCATCGCCATTCACCCCCACTGACCTCGCTCACGCGCCGATAGCCCATTGAACCGTCCGCCTGGGGACGTGTGAGATGACGCGCCTGCTGGCCGCCTCCCCAGGCCGAGTTGATCGGATTTTGGCCAAGTTCTCACATGACCGGGCTGCCTGGATGCCCCGTCTTGTCCCTGATCGCCCAGGGGAGTCTAACCCGACTCGCTTGCGACTTTGCCTTCTCTGCTTGTGCGACTATCCTGCCTGCAGGATGCGCCGTGCATTGCACTGTGATGAGCGGGTGGGTTTGCGCATCGAGGGCTGGGTCGGATATTGCACCCCTCTCCCACCCTGCGTTGGATTTTTTCTTTCTTTCCGGATCCCACCTTGCATATATGTAGCCGTTGATCCAGCTTTCCTGGTCGCGTTCTTTTTCCATTCCCTCATCGTATCCGACGGCCACGAGCAGCCTCTCTTCAGCCTTACCCCCGATAGAGCGCCACCTAGGCCATTTCGCAACCGCGATCAAGCATTATTCGCTGCAGGTCAAGCCTTTCCCCTGGGTCCATAGCACATGCAGCGCTCGTACGGAGCGCAGCGTTCGCCAAGATGCCTACCCTTCATCAGTATGACTACATTTTTGCGATCGGCACCATTTTCTCGTTCCTCGATGCATGGAACATTGGTGTGTTGTGCCCAAAGCAAACCCCTGAGGTGCCACGATCGGCCTGCAGCCTCTGCAGCTGCGGATAGACACCTTTCCCTAATGTCTCGTCCAATGAACCAGGTGCCAACGATGTTGCAAACTCGTGGGCTACATCGGTCTCGTCCCGATCCATCAGCTACATCCAGGCCATGAGCCTAGGCTCCGTCCTGGAATTTGCCGGCTCTATCGGTGTCGGCCAGCGCGTCGCCGACGCCATCCGCACCAAGGTCGTCAACGTCGACAGCTACCGCGAGTCCCCTGCGGTTCTCATGCTCGGCATGACCTGCGCCATCGTGGCCTCCTCTATCTACCTTACTTTTTGCACCAAGATCGGTCTTCCTGTCTCCACCACCCACTCGCTCATGGGCGGCGTCATCGGCATGGGTGTCGCCACTGTTGGCGCCAGCAACATCATCTGGTATGACCCCGGGGGCGGCATCGCCAACGGTGTCGTCTCCGTCTTCCTCGCCTGGATCATTGCTCCCGGTCTCGCCGGCGCTTTTGGCGCCATCATCTTCACCATCACAAAGTACGCCGTCATGGTGCACCAGAACCCGGTCACGAAGGGTCTGATGTCGGTGCCGCTGTACTTTGCCGTCACCGCCTCTCTCCTAACTATGCTCATCTGCTGGAAGGGTGGCGCCATCAACCTCGATAGCTGGAGCGAGGGCGAGTTGATTGGCCTCATCATCGGTGTTGGTGCCGCTTGGGGTGTTCTTGTTGCCATCACCTTTGTGCCATGGCTGTACCGCTTGGTCGCCAAGGACGACTGGGAGCTCAGGTGGTATCACATCGCGCAGGGGCCCTTTCTTCTTCGCCGTCCCGACCCTCCGCCGCAGCCCGAGGGCGCCCCAGGCAGCATACGCGACTTCTACGAGGACCACGCCACCATAGAAGAGCTCGAGGCTCGCGTCGCCGCTGCCACTGCCGCTAATAGCAGAGGTGTTGAAAGTTCGCCTACTGCTGGAGCCGCTCGGCCGGGCCTCGGCGAGGACAAGAACACTAGGGAGCCCAAGAAGATCACCGACTCGGAGTCGGGCTCCAACCAGGCAGCTGTCGCCCCCAATAACCGCCCTAGTCACGGCGCGGCTGTGCACAAGCCTCTGGTCGGGCTCCGCCCAGCAGGACCCTGGACCAGCGGGCCTGTCATCTGGTGGCTCTGTAGGAAGATCTTTCTCAGTGGCGTGGACAAGGACATCGTTAGCCAGCAGAAGAAGCAGAGCATGCTCACCGGCGACCTCGAGAAGATCCACGCCGGAGTCGCACACTACGACAACAAGGCCGAGTTCCTCTACTCGTTCCTGCAAATCATGACTGCATGCACGGCCTCGTTCGTCCACGGCGCCAACGACGTTGCCAACGCGATTGGTCCCTACGCCACCATCTTCCAGATCTGGGAGCAGGGTGCGATCCCCCGCGGCAAAAAGGCCGACGTCCCCTTTTGGATTCTCTGTTTCGGTGGTGCCGCCATCGCCCTCGGCATCTGGACCTACGGCTACAACATTATGCGCAACCTGGGCAACCGCCTGACGCTGCATTCGCCCGCCCGCGGCTTTTCCATGGAGCTAGGTGCCGCCGTCACAATCATCATGGCTACCCGTCTGAGTAGGTTCCCTCCACACACATCGTTCGAGTGTAGGCAGCCCTTTGCTTACCACAGTCTTGAATAACCGCAGAGCTTCCCGTCTCCACCACCCAGTGCATCACTGGCGCCACCGTTGGTGTGGGCCTGTGCTCCGGCACTTTGCGCACCATCAACTGGCGCATGGTCGCCTGGATCTACATGGGCTGGATCATAACTCTGCCTGTCGCCGCCACCTTCTCCGGAGTCCTGACCGGCCTCATCATCAACGCTCCTCGCTGGGGATACCAGGATAAGGCTTGAATTTTGCACACTCTTGTTCCCCATACTCGCTTTTGCTTTCTTCTGCGAATTGGTACCGATGCACTGTTTTGAGGAGACGCAAGACGTTTCGAAGGAACTTTCGATCGTGCGCGGCATCTTTCTGCAGTCATTTGCGAGCTTTCTTTTTCGGGCCATTTCGGCTAGTGCCCCGCTTTGGACTCCTCTCCTTTCCAGTCTTGTCCCGGTTTCGATGAAAGGGTGTGCGGCACACGAGATGGACCTATCTTAGCTGCTTAATTTACTATACCCTCTTTTGCCTTAAAAGGGTGCAAGTGTGCGTAGTAGAGCTATGGACGATGCTTTGTTCAGGCTGAGAGAGATCACTCAAATATCCGCCGGGTATAGGACTAACATATGCGGGAACCTGCTGAGCGACGATCTCCGGGCGGGGAGGAAATATCATTTGTCGCCGACCTCGTTCAGAGCTCGCATCGCTGGACCTTGGGATAGTGCGAGAAGGACACAATAAAGCACCGCCATTGCGGTTTGCTTGCCACCACTGCTCGTCATTTTCGGGAACACACCACTCGCCAACACGGCCAGGCCAGCAGAGGCCCCTTCCACCACCCGCAAACGGGCTCAAAGGTCATCCAAGCAGCATTATTCGGCATGGGGAACAAGCCCACGGCGCTCGCCTACCAGGAGCTGGGCTACACGGTCTGCCACGGCCTGCTTGACACGGGCTGAGCGGGACTCGCGAGCCTGTAAACGGACCGAGGCTTTCGAAGTCGTGACGGACAAGGCGTCGCCGTCTTACCGAGAGGGAGCGCAACGAGTTCACGCGGCCAAGAAGGAGTGGGACATGCAAAACTCCGTATATTTTGCACTAAAGAAATAAAAAAAAAAAAAAAAATAGAACCAAACTCCTGTCAAAATACTCGCTCAACCGCACATCCAAGGTTTACCCGGAACCAACTCGTGCCAGACCGACAGCTCTCGAAAGCTGGCCACCACGTCCTCCCCGAGGCCTTTTAACTTCGGGGATTGTCTGACTGTTGGTCCTTGTGGCTATTGTGGGCTTGTCCAGCGAGCGAAAGTAGAGAGATTTACTCGAGGTCCGCTCCCTCCTCGGCTTCCTCAACCACGGCAGCCTTCTCAGCGGCGTCGCTCCTCTTGCCGTGCTTGGAGCCGGCAGAGACGTCCCTCTTGCCGTGCTTGGAGTCGGCAGAAAGACCGGCCGGCGTGGCCTGGCCAGAGCTGACGGCAAGGGCCTCGGCATCCTCCTCGGCTCCTTCAGCCTCGGCGGCCTCCTCGGCGGCGTTGTCCCTCTTGCCGTACATGGAGCCGTCACCGCCGGTAGTGCCAAGTTTGAAAGGGTTAGTGACGGGCCTCCCCGGAAGCCAGATGGTTCCGGCAAGGACCTGGGGGTTCTTGGGCTTGACCGTAAAGCTGCACGGCCCCTTTGACGCCAGCCTATCGTTCTTGTCGAAGACGCACGGCGGCGGCTTACTGTCCCTCTTGCGGTACATGGAGCCGTCACCGCCGGTAGGAAGGTCGAAAGGTTTCGTGGAGGGCCTCCCGGGAAGCCAGATGGTGCCGGCAGAGACCGGTTTGATCACACTGATATATGTGCACTTTATCGGCTTGCCGTTCTTGTCGTAGGTGCAGTTTGGGCTGTTGCGAGGCGAAAGACCGGCCAGCGTGGCCTGGCCAGAGCCGACAGGAAGGGCGAAGGCCGGGAGGGCCATGACCATGGCGACGGCGACTTGGGCGACAGTGTTGGAATGCATCATGGATGAAAGGTTGAAGATTAATTGACAAGAGGGGGGGAAAAGACGAAAGGAAAAAAATAAAAATAAAAAAAAAAGACAAAAGGAAAAACAAAAACAAAAAGGAAATGGATACAAAACAAAGGAAAAGATGCTGATTTGGATGCAGATGAGAAGAGAAAGGTTTTGCTGACTGGAACAGCTGGATCTTGTCTCTTTTATAAAGGAAATAGAGGGGGAAAAAAAAAACCAAAAAAAAAAAAAAAAAAACCGGCAGCACCCACCCAGGCCTCTCGCCCCTCACGACCCGTGTTGTGTATTTTTGGCCAGCGGGCCCCAAGGTCAATGCTGGGACTCAGAGTTAGCCGGTGGGCTAATAGTGCGCGTTTCTATGTATGTACGCACAAAAATGCATACGGGTCCAGCCTAATTGGGAAACCCCCCGCTACCGCTCACATGGAAAACAAGCGACATGCACGTGCCTTTCCCATGGTCATGCCCATCTTGCCGTCGCAGGCCATGGAGGTTATGAAACATTCCAAGCCGCCGACACCCACCCAGATGGTAGCTACTTATAAGTAGCCAAGAATTCCATTTTCCAAATAAGGAAATCCCCACGCAGCAGGCCATCTTTGGATCCACACGCACAGAGTGACGGCTACCTGACGACCGATTCACAGCTGCTGCTAAGTGACTCCCTGTAGCTGTTTTTCTGATGTACCCGGGCCCTGTACGTTTTGTGCGTCCCGGGGGGAAAGATAAAGCGCACGACAGACTCATCCACGACCATCTTTTCATCACCGGATCTAGACGTTGGCTGCGAGACGAGATTGCAAAAAGCGACGTGGCCGTCGCTTTGTGAAGCAGGGAGCTCCGAGGCTGGAACACCACAGCCTCACAGCAACTGACAGGCGTGACACATGGCGCCTGTTCAGTTCCGGGGGGTCGTCATGCTTGTTTGTGTTTGCAAGGGTTTAAGGAATGGATGCGGCCTGGACCAAAAGCCCGAGGAGCCCAAGCGTTCGTTTAAAATGTGGGATGGGTGGGGATTCGATGTTTCTCTCCACATTTTAACCGCAGAGTCGGTCCTGGCTGACTTGCGGATTCCCCTATGCAAAGTGCTGGAGAGGAGCATGCATGAAACCCACATGCTTGATAGGAGATATAAATATACGGGCGCGCTGCAGCAGTAGTGAACACTCGCGCGCACTAGGGTCCTAACACCGTAGACCCTCCCGCGTCAGGCCCGCTCCATTGCAACACCCCGTCTCCCCGATCACCGCCAAACGGGCCCTCGCTGAGTATTTTCAGACGACAGTCATGCCATGCCACAGGACCCGTGTCGCATCGTTTTTGGCTTTATTTCCATCTATCGGGCCAATACCCTTTACGGAGAGGATGATACCAGCTGGCACTTGGATAGAAGGTGCTAAAAAGGAAGCATAAAAAAAAAAAAAAAAAAAAAAAGAAAAACAAATATGCGCCGAGTGTACCGAGAAAAGAAAAGGAACAGACGAATACTTTCGAACGGGGGCTTAAAATAATAAAAATGTCGAAAAAATGACCTGCCTGCCTGGGAACAAAACTGGCATTGGGCGCATCTGCTGCCTTCTCTGGTACGCGGGAAAATAATAATAGATACCGACACAATCATGTAAAAATGTCGGCGAGATGCACATTCGGAATCTATACGGGTAGGCAGATATGATAGAGCTTTACAAAGACCCTTGGCCTTGCGGTTTCCGTCATTCAAGTAAAATCCGATCGCGTCACGCCCCCTAGGAAACTTGACTAATCACGGCGCCGAAAAAAGAGAAAAAAAAGAAGACGGAAATGGTTGTATTTACCCTTGCTTCCACGTATTTATTCGCCTTTAAACCCCGGTGTATCATCGCGGAATCAATTAAGTTAATCCATCGTGATTGCCTCGTGTCGCCCGAGCAAGTCCCGCGTTTATAACCGCCTCCCGTGTATGTAGGCCCCGATGTACCGGCAATGATCTTATGATCTTGACCCTTAAGAAAAATCATGATGACCGACCCAGTGAGGAGAGAGAATCGTAAAGTAGAGTAAAGGAAAAAAAAAAGAAGGAATCAACAAAGAAGAAATGGGCATGGATCAACTCGCTCAGGCGGCCGGTGGCAGGCGGCCAGAGACTATGTCCTTCTGGCACTGTAGGGAGAGGTTGATCTCCTCAATGATCATGTGCTCACGCTCCGTCTCGAGGTGCGCGTCCTCGGAGGCGTCGCCGTACCAGACGGCGGCGTAGACCTCGATGCCCCTCGCGCCGCCGTGTTCCGGGTACTCGGCGGGCGCGACGTCGCGGACGGCGATGTGCAGGACGCCAAAGACGGTGCCGTAGTAACACTAAAAGATTGTCTGCGATTATGCTAATAGACCAGCCACATTTCGCGCGGAGCTTCTTAACACGCTAGACGTCCATTTACCCTGAGTTCATTACCCACTATCAATATGTATACGTCAGACGAATCGACTAGGCGGAGGGGGCGTTCATAACGACCCTGTTGCCTTAACGGTAAGTTTTTTTAGACTCCCATGAACCAGCGCCTGAAGTCGTTGGCCGTCACGTTGGGCAGGAACGCCAGCGTGCGGCCCTCGGCCGCCTTCCAGCTGGCGCCAGTGGAGCGGGCGACGATGTCGCGCCAGAAGGCGTCGCCTTTTGCGATCTCGGGCGCGAGCAGCTCCTTGAGCCGGTCCGGGCCCAGTAGGGATTTGAGCTTGCTGAGGGCGGTCTGGGAGGTCGGGTACCAGTAGTCCCGGATGTTGCCTTCCCTGGCAGGGCCCGAGGTAACGTAGGTGAAGCCGCTGACATCCTGGGCCACGCTGCCGTAAGCCAGGCTGGCGGTGCTGGCGAGAAGGGTGACGGTGGCCATGAGAGTGGCAAGGCGGACCATTATGTCGAGGACGGAAACGAGGGTGGTTTGACGCTATCGCGTCAGGTTGTTTGGAGAGATGGCGGCGCAAAAAAAGAACCCTGGACGGTGGCTTGGGTCGGGACGGTCAACGGTTGGTTGATCTGGTCGGCGTGTGGTTGCGCAGATCGAGGGTGTCACGGGCGCTTTATAGCTTTTTTTTCTTCCCCCGGCCTGCCTTCGTTCCTGCCCTTTATGAAATCGATGCGGTGGAACTGACGGACAACAGGCAGGCCGGCTGGGTGAGTTGTCAATCAGAGCACAATCAGAACAGCAGGGGCAGGGAGCGGTGGAAGGTCCCCAGCGAGGCGGCTTCCTGCAGTGGCCGGCCTCGGATGGAATGGGCCCAACAGTCGTGTCTGATAGCTTCCATCCTGTCAACAGCGCCTTGCCTCGAAAGCGAGTGAGCTGGACGGATGGGGCCGATGGGGCGGCCAGCACGGGCATGCCGTAAAACGGCTAATCACAGTCTCTGGATTTTGGCTGCCCGTGTCTCGGCCGGCCGGGCGGGGTGCGAATGAGGAAAAGTGGCGCGCGTCGCTTGGGTCAATTTTGACGACGCGGCGAATTACAACGGCCAGACGCTCCCCCAGAACCCCACCGTTACCAAGTGCGCAGCATCGGACTTGGTCACCCAGGGACTTGGATCTGCGAGATTGATTGCTTGCTTCTTTGGGCTGGCCGTTCTTCTGGCTGTGACCGAGCCGGGCTGCCCGAAACCGGCACCTGGATACTACGTAGCACCTCAGTAAGCCAGCGCGGCGTGCCCTTCCATTCCCTTAACCAGCAAAACCACTCTAACATAAAGACGGGGGAACGTGCAAGGCCGCGAGGTGGTGGCGATGGGCTGGTGGTGGTCCAACCGGCTTTAAGGCGGCTTCCTCCTTGCTGCGATCAATGGCAGATCCCTGGCAAGCCATTGCTGGGAAATTGGCCTAAGAAGGAAGGAAGTAGCCGACGGCGGCCTCTGATTGGCACCATATGCGAGGGAGCTGAGCTTGAAGAATTGCCGCGGGGCGGTCAAGGAGTCGGCGGAAACGGGTCGGGGTTTCTGGCTTGGTGAGCTAACCACGATGGGCATGTGGACAAACTCTGGACAATCCTTCCAGAACACCTTCACTTCACGTTGCAAAAGTCCGATTGCTGAGGGGTTGGTTGAGGGATGACGCGACCAGGGATCATTCGTTGTCAATGGCTGCAGCCGCGTGGATGTGTGGGACACTGTAAGCACCCCACCTGCCATTGTTGGTCAGGAACCAATTGCGGGGTTTGCGAGCCTGAGCCGTCGCAATGAATCGCCGTGGGAGGCCTTACATCGGCTCGGCGCAAATGGGTTTGAAAGAGCCGCCGGTTCAAAGCGCCAATTCGCAGAAGCAATTGGACATGGATGCATGGTCCTGGCGACGTCAAAGTACCCGACTCGGCGGCCTGTTGGCGCCTTGCGTGCTTTGAATGCTCCCTTGCTTGACCCGCCCCGATGTAACGACGTTGGGCAACCTTGAGACTTCTTGGGCCAAACCCCTGGATACCCTTCGTGCCTTCGTGCATGCCAAACGCAAGGTGAGCAACCACCAACCCATCTTCGCGCCATTCATGGAGCACAAAAAAACCGCGCAATGTGGTGCTACATGGCACCACGCAAGGGACCTCAGGCACAGTCCTGGCGTTCGCAGCATGGCGGGTGGCTGCCAAGTGTCCCCGCACTGACGACGTGCAGGAAGCGAAAAATCAAGGGCACGGAGCGGTGCCCTGGAAGGCAATTACCCCCGCTCTGCCTGACCAACAAACGACCAACGACCACCATTTCCCAGGTCCGTCTCCAGCACCTGGTATTCATCTTTCGTAATGCCGGCACGAGCGAGACCACCTTTGGTTGGCATCGTGACACCGTAGACTTGGCGCAACACCGTTATGCAGAAATGGCTCTTTTTTATATATTCGACAGTACAGCATCTCAGCAGCATCACGCGTCGCAATATCCCGTTTGCCATCGTCGTCGCCACTCCCACACCTCCTCACGCCCCGCGGCGCCGTCCCTCCCTGCCGCTGCTACATTCTCAGCAGACTTAATGCCCTCTTAAACCAGGGCCTTCCATCCGGTGGCAGCAACCCGGACCCCGGCCCTGCCCACGGGCCCAAACCCCGCCCAAACCCAACGCCCGGGAGGTCGCCCGCGGGGCCGCCAAACATCCCCGGGCCCAAGCCCTCGAATCTGGGCCCATCGACGCCCTTCGCGTCCAGGAGGAAGTCTCTGCTGGTGAAGTTGGCGCACGCGAACCTGGTGCCGTTTGGGAAATGGACCACGACGCTTCGATTGGCAAAGAAGGCGGTGGTGTCTGGCGTCAACGAGGTGTATAGTTCGCGGTACCTGTGCCACCCCACGAAACAAATTAGCCGGTGTTGTCGAGCGTCCTGCGGGAAACCTGGGCCATTCATTCACCCGCCTTTTGAACTCCAAGTTGGGAGCCGCAACCTTGCCGTGCTTCCCCGACAGGTCGCCGACTTGGCAGCTCTGGGGCCTATTGATGTCGCAAGGGATCTCCTGGCCTCGCTGGAAAGGGTCGAGATGACCGCCCGCGGCGCTGCAGTTGCCGTCTGGAGGGAGTGCGCGTTCGTGGAGGTGGTACTCTGCGTGTATGTTAGTGTGCGCGGCAATATGTCAGTCGGCCCTCCATGCTCATTTCTTGCTTTTTCTAGGTACCCTCCTAGTAATCCAGGGCCCGTGCGGGCAGACAGCAAGGGTAATCGCTCACCGTATGGACCACAGACCCCATCTGTGGGAAGGTTCCTGAAATTCACCTGGAAGAAGACGCCGGTGCCGTCGGGACTGCTGACGGCGACGACGGATCCGTGGAACGGCTTCCCTTCGGTCGCGATGAACTGCGCCACCGCTACGGCGGGCGGATTGTTCGTGATTACGGGCGCGTCGCCCAGCTTGCCCGTTATCGACGTGGGGTCGGGCGCCGCGCCGCAGGGGACGGCGAGGCTCCCGAGGGGCAGAATGGCCCACGCAGTTAAGGCGCCGGATCCGAACTGCTTCTTCATCTTCTGTGTGTCGTCGTGTCTTCTCTAGTCTCGAGGGTCGCTGGCGACGTTTGCTGCCGGTTTCTCTGCTCCTCTGGTGTCGGTGCGCAGACTGGACGCCAAATCAATCACGTCTTTGTTCCCAATCTCTTGTTGTCTGCACACGGCGGCCTGTAACTAGCCTCAGGGGCTGTGTGAGGAGAGCCCTCACCAAAGCCTTTGCTGGTGCTCAAATGAGGTGGGCGCGGGCCGTAGAGGTGGTAGATATCCCCCTTTGATCGGGTAGCAAATCCCCCGCGCTTTTGTATGAGTTCTCAAGATAGGGTGAGGATGATACAGGGAGGGGGCCGCTCCGCATACTATTAGGCTTCCTGATTTATCTACCGAACACGTCCATTTAAGATTCGTCCCAAGGTAGCTTTCCGTCCAGATCTCTGCCCTCTGCCGAGATGCTGAATCGCCTGCCAGCCGATCGCGGGAGGAAACGCCGAGCTCGCGGCAGACAGCGCGACGTTCCAGAGTTCCTTTCGAGTATTTGGCCGAGTCGGCACCATGCGCATATGTAGCGTGGACACCTTGCTCGATCGAAGGGGAACTCGATGGCAGGATTGAGGAGCTCGAGGCCGAATGATATCATCGGTTTGCAGCGCCGAGCGTCGGCCATAGCGTTTGCTTACTCCCGGCTCACCACGATCCCGGGGACGTGGATGGGATGGAAGCATGTATTTTTAAAATTCATCTTATTTCCTTTTACCTTTTTTTTTTTTCTCGCACCCCCGCCGGTCCTCGGCGACTCTGCCTTTCTTTCCTAAGGATATGTGCGCCTGAACGACAGCATTTGCCGGCTCACACAAGTGTCCGAGCGCTTGCATACAACACGTTCCAGACCGACGTTCGCCCGATTTACAGTCCGATAAAAAAAATGTCACGTTCGACTCGCGACGGCGAGCCATGGTATGCCGCCTTGTGCAAGCCTGCCCCCATATGCTTGCTGCATGCACGACGGTTTTTGCTCTGGCATTCTCGAGATCGTGCATGGCTCACGGCTCTCCAGTGGAAAGTATCGCGAGTTGTAGCTAAACCCAGGCAGCCCCCTTTGATGGGATGGCTTGTCTTGAGACCGGGGTGTGTTTGGGACCAACGTATCTACTAATTAGTCCTACGTAGGTCGCTCCCCGCTCGTGGAACATGCCTGCTGTGTCATTGCCAAACGTTCATCAGGGCTGGGACTGACGAACACATTCGCAGCGGGGAAACGCAAATCATTAGCAACCAAGCGCCCAAGTGACGACAGATGGAGCTGGATTATCTACCGGAGACATGACAGGTGTGTCAAAGCCACGAACCAAGAGATTTGGGACGGGTCGATGGGATGGTGGAAAGCCGACTCTTTTGCGTCTGCCGATGCCGTTTTCCCGCCGAGTCACCACTTGAATGACCTGCTTGGGGCGACACATTGTCGTCCGTGCACGAACCCCTGCCTCAAGAGAGCCGTTTTCCTGCTCGGGACCAAAGTGTATTCGTCTCAACACGCGACCACCCTTTTATAAGAGCGAGGAACCCCTCTTAAAGGAAACGAACTTGCCCAAGTCTGGCCCTTGACCCGACTTCATGTTCTAACTTTTAATGGATCGGCCAGCCCCTCATGCTGCCGTGGGTTCCGGGTCGTGAGCCCAGATTACTTTGAGTCGGGAATGCGGGATAATTAGTGGACAAGTCAAAACCCCGCAGGTGAAGAATCGGCACTTGTCCAGGTCGGCCGTGGTGGTGAATACAGAGGCCACGTCGCCACGATACGGAGATTCAGGAATTTGCATTTAAGGGCGGCACCTGCTGGTAATCTCTTTTCCTCACGACTGCAAATAATTAGCAGTCAGTTACTTGAACCACCGTAGCCGAAGAGGGAGCTTGGTTTAACATAATTACGTAGCCATGGTTCTGTAGAGGGTGTGTTGATAGCTTTTCGATGTCGTATAAAGATTGTCCCGCCTTATGCTCTTTGTCGAAGCTTTAGAAAACTGCCGTTCCGAAGCACACATAAAAATTCAGCCTGTAACAAATGTTATTTCAGATTCCCTAAATAGCATTAATTAGGGATATTTCAACTGCTAGATAGATGTATCCGTTAAACGGCTTTTACAAGGCTCATTTTACCAGGAGTTTATACGACGCCGGTAAATAGAAGACAAGGTATTAACACTGTGTAATCTTTCCACTTACCACGGAGTCGGAGGCCAACACCTCATCCGGCGCCGAGCGTGGATACGTATTCATCCTAAGCTCAGATTCATACGCCGGTTTACATTCTCCTTCCAGCCGATATGTCGGTGGAAAAGTTCAAACTAACCGAATCCGAACTTGGCAAAAATTCCCTCGTTGTCCTCGGCCCATAATGCGATTTAAACCCGGGGCTGAGCGAAAAGGTTCGGCTGACCGCTTGTGTCGTCCAGAGATTGATGGGTAGTACTTTAACCGCCGTCCGTTCAACCACTTTCCATACGCTTCCAGCGAGCTCGGAGCGTGCCGTCATGACGAATCATGAGGTCATGTTGAAGAGGGCAAAGGGGAACTCGGGTACCGGCATATCACATCAACGGCACATGATCGTGTTTGTTACCGTTCTAAACTATTGCTATGTCAATGTCATAGGGGGCCTTTTGTTTTGTAGACGGATGGTTAGGTTCTCAAAAGCAAAAACCTGTGGCGGCGCTCGTAACCTGCTTATGATTATTGGCCCAGCTTTTCAGCCTCAACTCGCAAGTGCGCCGCCGCCACTACCCTGATTGGTGCCTGTTCAGCCGGCTGTCTGTCTCTAGACGGCGTGGACACACTCGGCGTCGACATGTGGGCACGGCGGCGGTAAATTTTGCTTCCATCTTTGCTTGACCGAGGATCTCGCATCGGCAGTCGTGACCTCCGTTAGGGCCTACGTCTCCCCAGTCCTGGCGGCATGGCGTCGCAATCTGGACCCGTGGGTTCCCTCGCGGCGATCCCTGCGTTTACCGCCTTTCACGCCGACAACACAGGCCATGCGTTCGTAGGGGTTGCCCTGCTAGCAAATATATTCCAGCTAGTCGTAGGCTTCAATGGAATCTTCTACAAGCGCATTCTTACCCATCAGATGGTCGCCGACACGTTGATGCGCTTCCAGCTCGAGCAAAGCAAGATGCAAAGATGCCCTCCGCGGGACCCAGCCGGGGTTACGATGCTCCCCCACTGGTTCGTGTCGCAGGCCTTATTCCTTTTGCGCGGACACGGCCTCGAGATTGCCTCGGTCTTGGAGCTTGTCTACACCCGCACCCTAGATCAGATCACCGCCAGCCTCGGCATCTCCGCCAGCCCCTGGCTCCTGTGACGGCAGAATCCCCATAGTAGTGCTGCTGGTCCGCTTGCTCGCCCGTCACCGCCGTGAAGCCTTTCCTTGACTCCGTGGATCCCGCCTTTGCTTGTCGGTCCCGCAGCTAGAGAGAGATTTTCCGCGCAATAATTCAACTGGTCAAATCCTCAAAAGGGGCCATTTTTACGCAAGGATATGGCTAAGGCCCTGTAGAAAAAAAGCAGGTCGTCTGCTAGAACAAGCGCTTTACTTTACAATCTGTCACGGGACTTGCGCCGCTACAGGTACGGAAGTCGCTTGAGCAGCACCACCCTCTGCAAGAGCGGTTAGAGCGTGGCCATGTTCTTGCGGGGAATCTGTCGGCCTGTCGTAGGGAATGACCTTGTATCGCGTCGAGACCTTCGCCCCTAACGCTCTCTCCGGGCCACCTGCGCGAGACGGGCCTGAGGTAAGCAACACATCAGCAAGGCGCGAAGCCGTGGGATCACAGATTGGCAGGGACTTACGAATCAACAAGTGGACAAGGTCGAAAACAACGGGTAGCCAGGTCGCCAGTGCCATGACCTGTCCAAATGTCCACACCGCATCCTTGTTTGTCTCACCGGCGCGCCGGAGGACGTCCTCGCGATAGATGTGGAAGATGCCCAGGAACAGCCATATGAAGACACCACAGACGAAAGCGTTCAGCAGCCGAAAGTGGGATTTGTACGGCTTGAGCCGTTGGAAAAACCGCCACCGCCCGATCCGGTCAAACCGCTTTTCGAAGAAAGGAATCTGGTAGAGCAGTGCGTACAGGTACCACCCCGCATTGATGAATATGATGATGGCGCCGGCGTCTGCCGTCTTGCGCAGGATGTTGTCGTAGAAGCGGATGTCATGGCAGTTATTCCACCAGTAGAAGCCCCTGATCCAGGGGTGGGCAGGGTGCAGGAGGTTCACGTCGACGCTGAGGAGCCTACGCTCCATATGGCGGACAAAATTCGTGAAGCCAGAGAAGAGGGCGAGGATGACGAACCACAGGAGGAGACGCAGGCGGGTGCGGCGAAGCGCGTCGGAGATGGACTCGAGGAGGATGGGCACAAGGACGGAGAAGTGCGCCATGAAGCCGGCCGTGACGATCTCGTACTGGCGCGCGGAGACGCCGAACTCGCGGTCCAGCAGCAGGTAGCGCGCGATGACGGCGCCCAGCATGGCGATGGCGAAGATGAGCGCCGACTCCAGGAAGGTGCCCAGGGACTCCAGGAACCCGTACAGTCGTAGACGCACCGAGGCGCGCGCGACGGGCGGGTACTGCCGACCCGGCTCCCGCCTGCCGGTGTTAGGCATCCGGCCCTCCATCGAAAGCAGGACCTTGTCGCCGACGACGGCGAAGAAGTAGGCGGTGCTGAGCCAGGCGGCTAGCCAGAACGAGACGGTGATGCCGATCCCGGAGAGGTCCGGGTCGCCCTCGAAGCCCATGTTCTTGCAGACGTCGACGGGGCAGCTGTCGTAGGGGAACTCCCAGACGCGCGCGAAGGGCTTGTCGCGCTCGCCGACCGTGCCCCACGACCGGGAAATGGTTTTCCACCAGGCCAGCAGCTGCCCGTCCGTCGCGTTCGCGTACGGGCCGCCGTGCAGCAGCGAACGCAGGTAGCCAAGGGCGAGCCCGACGGGGTATTCATCCGCGCCGGCGTCGTAGCCGGCTTCCATCTGGTACGTGGCGGCGAGCCATTTTGCCGCCGGGACGCAGTCTGAGAACTGAAAGTCTGCGACTGTAGGGACTGGGGTCTCCATGAAGGTTGTACGCCCGAGGGAGACTCACGAGTAGATTGCGCAGTTCTCAACTGGAAAAATTTGTGCACCTCTGAGAGGAAAAGAAGTAGCCGCGAGCTACTTTTTGATCATGTCCCCTTGGTCCCCAAAAGGACGCACCAGAGACTTGGAGCTTCGGGGAGAAGGCTTCTGTTTCGCGTTCACCGCCCGTTTAATACCCGCAGCCATGGAGTCACGCCAGAACACTCCGCCATCGAAATCGAGCGCCCGAAGGCCGCCCGGCTGGTATGGAATGAGGTGTGGGTGTGGATGCGATCTGACTGAGGGGACACCTCGGCCGGGTGACGAGACCAAAGCAGGCCTCAGGAAATCAGGGCACGATTGGGCAACCGCGCAGTTTTTGCGCGATCTGATGGTGCCCGGCATTTACCGTCACATCATCGATATCCCGACACAATATCACCTGCTTCAGGCTTCCCATCTGTATGGCTCAGCCGGGCCCACAAGGGCAAGGCGTCGACACTAGGGAAACGCCACCTGCACTATGAATAGCCTGCGGCTGACGAGTAGAAAAAGTCCATCGGGAGAAGGATATGGCGGAGATGACGCAAGCTGTTTTCCCTGCTTTTAACGTAAGATCCGGGTCGGCCAAGCACCGCCACCGGGACCCCGGGCGGCTGCGCGGCTGAACGGACTTGCGACGGTGATCAATGTCAATCCCTCGTAAATTATCTTAAGCGGCTGAAAACGAGGGAACAAGAAAAAAAACACCCTTAGCTGAGAATCACTGCTATCGCGCACATCCTTGACCCCAAGACCCCAAACATGCACGCAGTCGATCAAGCAGATAGTCTTCCGTCGCTAGCAGGACTGGGCGGCGCTGGCCCCGTGTCCCAGCGCCTGGGCGTCGGGCCAAGGACAAACTCCATGGTGCCGCCGCGGGCGAAAACGTCCGACCACGCAACCCAGGACTTGTTCCACTCCTCCCCATTGACCTTGAGCGACTGCACGTAATAATCGGTCTCGGATCCGCCCGTGGTCGTGATGTGGAGCTTGCTGCCGCCGCCTCCGCCAAGGCTGATGGTCAGGTCCCGAAACCAGGGCGACCCGACCAGGAACGTCGTCTGCCCCGTGAGCGGGTAGAGACCGATCATGTTCCACAGCAGCCACGACTCCATGGCGCCGGCGTCGCTGTTGCCGGGCAAGCCCGCCGGGGTGGGACTGTAGTAGGACTTGGCGACGAAACGACTGCGGCGCACGGAAAGGTCCTGGCGGCCGGCAAAGTTGTACAGGTACGGCGAACCGAAGCTGGGCTCGTTGCCCGGGTTGAACATGGTGTTGCCGAACTGCCCGTTGCCGCCGTATAGGCCTGGCGTGAACAGCTTCTCGAGCCGGTCGATGAAGGCGTCGGTCCCGCCGACCAGGGCCACGATGGTCGCCACGTCGTGGTGCGCATTGAACGAGTACTCCCAGGGAAGCGCCTGATAGTAGTAGTCGCCCCAGTAGCAGCCGCCGCAGCTGACCGGGTCCTGGTTGATAAAGCCTTGGAGCGAGCGTGGGCCCAGGAACCCAGAGTGCCCCAACGCCGTCATGTTGGGGTTCCACTGGTTACGCCATTGGCGCGAGCGCCGAAGGTACTTGTCCGCGTCGGCGGTGCGGCCCAGTCCCGAGGCGACTTGATGCAGCGCAAAGTCGTTGGCGGCGTACTCGACGGCGCGGCTGACGGACCGCGTGTACCGCGGCGTGATAAAACCATGCTCAATCCAGTCTGGGAGCGCGCCGCGGCCCTCTTTGACCTGCCCGGACGGATCACGCCCATCGCCGTCCGTCTTGGCGGGCGTGATCTCGGCATTCTTGCGCATTGCCTCAAAGCCATCGTTCCAATTTATAGCACCGCGGACCTCCTTGACGTAGGCATCTGCCAGCACGTTGTCGCTGTTGGAGCCGCCTTGCACGGCGCCGTTCCAGTTGGACGACCGGGCATCGCTTACGTACCCTTCATGTCGCCAGACGTCGATGAGGGATCGGATAAACTCTTCATAGGCATCTGGTTGGAGGATGTGGAGGAGCGATGTGGTGCACCGGAACTGCAAGCGCCCGTCAGTAAGGGTTCAATAGGAGGACTAGAAAGGAGCTGGTCGCAAGGGTGTGTACTCCGTGGCGGTTAAGAGCGTACCGTATCCCAGAAAGTAAAGATGTCATCGTAGTATGGCTCGTCAGATTGCCACCGGGGGTTTTCCCCCGTCTTGTTGGTCGGCAGCAGGTTCATAAAGTAGAGAGCTGTGTAAAGTTGGGTCTTCATGGTGTCATTGTTGTCTGTCGTGGCCACCTTGGAGAGTACTTCGGAATTCCAGGCGCTTCTTGTCGCGCTGACAAGAGCTGCAAGTTCAGTTCCTTCCGGGATCTGGCTCTGGACGTTGGCGCAGGCTTGAGACTCGGAGATGAAGGAGACGCCGACCCTGGAACTGACGGCTGAGTCGGCAAAGGTGAAGACGGCGCCCAGCCTAGCGGTAGACGACTCGTATGTATCAGTGCCGCCAAATGCTACGAGAGTCTCGCTGGTCAATCCATCACTGAGGAAGGTCCTCCACGTGGCCCTTTTATCAAAATGGCCGCAGAAGAAGATGCGCCATGGGCCAGCTCGGTTCCAGCCCTGTAGGGTAGAGTTAGTAAAGATATACCGTGCCGAAAGGAAGTGATGATTCAGGGGTCGACTGTGTGGTCCGAGCTTACATTATCGTAGATGCCGTATCCTTGGTACCGAGGGCGTCTAGAATAGTCCTGGGCAACCTGTATACGCCCACCGAGGTAGTTCTGACCCAGCCCCTGACCGCGGAACGAGGGGAGCACGTGTGAAACATCCACGACCACATTATTGGGTCCAGTCGCTGGGAAGGTATAGCTGTAAAAGCCAGCCCTGCGTGTGCCTGCAAGCTCGACAGTAACACCTGACGACAGAGAGCTGCGGTAATAGCCGACCTCAGTCACGTCCGGGGCGGCCCTGGTAGCAGTCATGTTGGACAGCGGGTTTTTGATGTCGCCAACGATGGGCATCTGAGATACAACTCCGTACTTTGGGGCACCGCCTGTGCCGGACTCGTGCAGCATCGAGAATCCGATAAAGTCCCCATTAGGCTGGTAGCCCGAGTAGCTATCCGAGCCAGCGTGCAGGTCTGGGCCCAGCTTCACCATGCCCAGGGGCCAGGACACACCAGGAAATGTGTTGCCACCATTGATCGAGCCAGTCTACACCACGGCGGCAAGAGAAAGTGTCAGATGCCTAGCCATCGCTCGAGAAATGGGAGGAAAAGGGGTGCTTTACATTGGTTCGGACATATTTGGTCAAGTCGTCTGACTGGGCGGCGGAAGATCCAGCAAATGCCAATGCCAGGAAAGCCCAAGATAGCATTTCGGCTCCGGACAGACAGACGTCTATGGAGGGTGAGGTCTAAGATGAAAGCACAGTTCACAGCTAGCTCCGGCTGGAGCTGGAGCTGAAGGCCTTGGGCGTTTCTTTTTCATGGTGGCTGTTTGACTGCGCGGAGCGGGATCTGCAAGCTAGGTCGGGTGCCACAGCAGGCCGCATGGCATAAAGGTGGTGCAACAGAGGGGACGGGGCGGGAGACTGGCAGGCTGCGGCGTGGGCTAGTCTCCTGCACTACTTCAATTAGGGGTGGAGCAGCGGGAGGGGAAATATCCATCCTTGGCAGGCGAGGCGGGCTTGGTGAGTGGTCAACGTGATCGCGGAAGCCTACATGAATGGAAGGAGGTCGATATGAAGATTGGAGCCAAGGGACGTGGTGTCGTGGCGTTTGCTCCTCGACGCTATAGTGCATATCGTAATATGGGGTGGCCAGAATCCCTGCCAAGGGAGGGGAAGAAGAAAGGATTTGGTCATGTGGCATGCCCCGGCGACAATGCAGGAGAGTGTCGGTGATTCTATGGACGTGTCGACGCCGGTGAGAGAAAGCATAGAGATCGTTTTGTATCTGTTAAATAGAGGTATCTGCTTGTCTTCGATTTCCTGCGGCCAGATTCAAAAGCATGCTGTCGAGTTGGGTCGGTGCAAATGGATCGTCGTTCTCAAGCCGTACGGAGATAAAGGCCTACTGTCCACGTGCTGTAATTCAGGGGGAGGCGCCACGTGGGCCCCTCTATTGGCCGAGCTCTTTTGGGCTCTTTTTTGTCGCGGGCGCCTGCATTTTAGCGCCATTCTCACCCGCGACCAATCCCAGCTAGCACATCAAATTCCGCCAGACAACGAAAGGCGTCAATGATGTCGCCAAGAGCCCCAACCGATGGTCGTGCATATGCCCCTTGATTGGCGCCTTGCAAGACCCGAGCCCGAAATATTCACAAACAAAGCAGCCTCTCACCCTCGCTTCCATCCCGTGCTTTGCCGACACTGCCCCTCTCGTTCACGCCCACCTCTGGCCTTCCAAAGCAGCACCCAAAGATTTCCGATCGCGGGGAACAAAGAAGACCTCGTACGGCCTCGGGATGGCAACCAGGCTTGTCGGGTCCGAGTTGCCCAGGACGGGGTGGCAGTCCAGGTCGTGGCTGCCTGAAGGGCCAGTAGTCGCGGGCTTGAGTGTGAAGCTCGCTATCAGGCGCATGTACAGGAGATACAACTCCCGGTTGGCCAGCAGGGATCCTGCACACATGCGATAGCCCACCCCGTACGTGAACAGCGGCGCGTCAGGCTGCTCAAGCCACCGCTCTGGCCTGAAGACCTCGGGGTCTGGCCAAACACTCGGATCTGAGCACGCATGCCCGGCGCCGTCACCAGCAAAAGTCAGCATCTCAAGCTAGGAGATAAGGTCGGTCACTCCATCCAATACAATGCGTACCCATGTTGCACGCCCACGCGTTGAGGAAGAACACGGTGCCCCTCGGGATCACCACTCCCTCGTGCACCACGTCTCTGACGGACGCCCGAGGTAGTGCAAGTCGCAGGACGGTGTAGTACCGCAGGCTCTCGCGTACCAGTGCCACGATGTACCGACACTGCTGGTCATCTTCAGCGTCGCAGAGCGGGCTCAGAGTGCTGTCCGCTCCCTGCTCGGGTCCTTGCTGTTGGCTCTGCAGCTTCGAGTGGCGTTGTATTTCTAGCCATGCCTTCTCCTGGATGTCCGGTCGACGCGCCAGCAGGGCGATGAACCAGGCCACATTGGTGGTGATGGTGTCCAGCCCGCCGCTCAGCATCGTCAAGCTGATGCTCGTCAGCTCCGCCTTGGAGAGCCTGCATCGAGTGTCGTCCTTGTTGTCGGCACGGTCCTCGAGAATAACGTTTGCCTGGATGCACGGGGCGTGTGTGCCCGCGTCTATGCGCTCCTGCAGCCCCTCGTCCAGCTCGAGGAGGTACGCGTCCCGTCTGTCGCGCATCTCCCGCGCCCGCGCCGAGTGGCCCGCGAACGGGTTGAGACGAAGCAGTGGGATGTAGTCCTGCAGATTCCCGGTCGTCGAACGGAACCTCGAGATCTCCTCCTCGACGTGCGTTATCTCGTCGAACAAGCCGTCGCGCCTCGAAGGACCACGCACTCCCCAGTTGAGAGTGACGGACAATGACAGCGACAGGCGCTGGATCATGGGCATCGGGTCGATGGCGACCGCGCCGGCCTCGCCGCAAGAGGCAAGCTCCGCAACAAAGTCTCGCGTCTCGACGTCGAGGTGTCCCGTGTAGCCCGCCACCGAGGGTCGGTTGAGGGCTGAGGCGGCGGCCTTGCGGCGGCGCTTGAGCGAGTCCGAATAAGGGGACGTGCCGATGGTGGTGCCCGCCGTGTCGGAGAGCACGCGGTGGAAGGTGTAGAACTCGGGCCGCGACGACAGTGCCTGGGAGCCATGCCCGAACACGGTGCGCGCCGCCGCCGCCGAGTTGACCACCACGACCGCCACGTTCCCCAGCTGCACCTGGTACACGTCGCCGAAGCGCGCGGCCCAGACCCGGTACTGCTCCGCCGCGTCGACGCCGTGCAGATCCCACAAGTTGCCGACAAGAGGCAGGCCGCGCGGGCCGGGCAGTCCCTTGATGCGGGCCTGGGCACGGACAAACTCGTTGGCCACGACGTACAGGAGCAAGGCCGTGACGAGCGCCAATAAAGCTGCCCAGAGAGGATTGCTCAGCGCGAATCGAGCGACCGCGGTTGCCACTCTGGCGACTGCCATTGGCGATGAGGAGGGGGTTGGAGGCTTCCGATGACGTCGTTCTCTGTGACCCTTTCTCCCTCTTTTTCATTTCCAGGCTTTTCGTTCGATGAAGGACCCGACCGCTGAGAATTCTCAAGGACCCAGATCCTCGAGCTTCGTTCGGTCAGACTACGAAGGGGCTGGGGATGTCTCGTTTTATGCGATTCCTTTGTTCTTGTCTTCTAACGGAGTCCGAGCACCCACGCGCGTGCCGTCATTGTGGAAGCCGTCCCTACGACACATGATCCTATTTCTAGAAACTCGAGACCATCGACGGGTGTCCAGACCAGTCTAGACTGCCACATACGATGTCACTCAGCGCTCGACGCTCCCTCCACACTGGCTGTCTTTCTACGGCGGTTTATGAAATAAGGTACGAAAATGTCCTATCCGTTTCAGCAATACCATTCATTCGCGACGGCTCCTTCCAGATACCCACCAACGCCGATTCTCCGCAGCTGTAGCGCCTATCACGAAATTCAATCTTTTGATCCCCTACAGGACAAAAATCGGAAGCCTAGCTGGTGGCCGACACATCACAGCTTGAGGCAACTGGACTTCCGAACCGCCTGCATTCACCATCATTCATATGATAACATTATCCAACAAGCTGTCGTATTTTGACTTTCCGCTTCTGTGTGCAGCAGAGACGGTGCGCTAGATTGGGAATAGCTTGCTCACTGTCCCAGGCGAAGAGGACGTGGTATCTGAGCGCTGCATTGATGCAGCTGACGGCCTGCTGTCGAGGCCGGGTCGAATGCATCAGTCACATGCGATCTCGTGCGGTTCACCTCGTCAAGGATTACCAAGGGTGAGCTCTGCCGAGGCATGAGCTATTCTCTGTCAGATTCCGGGACATGATGGGCTATCCCTTAGGGCGGTTTAGGTATATGTCCCGAGCGACCTACCGTTCGATCGGCTGTATGGAGAAGGGTTAATCTCCCAATTCTTGATATCCCGGTCTTGGAGGGATCTTGGGCAAGTCTCTCTTTTCTCTCTGGAGAACACACCGCTGCTCCGACCTAGTACCTAACCTACTCATCCCCATGAATTACGTTACTTGCCACTATGTAAAATTGCTTAGTTACCGACATGACTGTTTTTTACATGGACCCCTCGACAGTGTCATCGCGATGCAGTTATGACAAGATTGCGCCGCTGCAGTCCTTCAGTCTGGTACGAACGGCTCGGGAGACAAGGATTGTCTGCCGTGCGTCTTCCCGGATGCAGAAGATCGGGTCCGCGATTTACAGCCTCCCCCGCATTGACTTAACATAGGACGATCATGTGTTAGGGAAACCCAAGGACGGATCCAGTGCGGAATTCGCAATCCCCGTCGTACCAATTAGCCGCACGTTTGCCTCAACCATGGGGATATTGGCCACGCGCTTTTTCCCTCGAGTCGGGGATTTTAGAGTCGTCCGGGGCTGTGGGGTGAGACGCTGGTTTCGATGGCAAGGTGACAGCGGAGTGTTTGCCGCGCCAATAACACCTCTGCCCGCGACGGCCCCAGGTGTAACCTCGCGGTGACGGCGGGGAAAGGACAGGCCCAGGACCATGTCGCTCGTGGCCGCTCCTAGAAACAGCTCGGCTTCGGAGAATCAAGAAAAAAAGAAAGAAAAACTTGGTGTGCTCGTAATAAAAAGTGTTGCACGGACTTCCTGATGCCCATATAAAAATGGGAGTCGAGGGACCAGCGGCGACTGGGCTAGAGGAGAGCCAGGGACTGCGCGCACGAGATACGCCCCAGACAAGAATCTCCGAGGATAGCCCCAGTCATCTTATACTGGGCCATCATGCTTGGCTACAAGGCATCCAAGGCCTTGAGCGTCCTGGCGGTGCTGGTGTCTGCCGCTGGTGTGCTCGCACATCCAGGACACCAGCACGGGGTGCACGCGCGCGAGGTCCCTCCTGTCTTCACCGACACGGGCGACTCGGCGTTTGCGTTTCCCCTGAGCCAGCTCTCGCTCGGTTCGGGCAGGTTCCGTGAGAACCAGGACCGGACGCTGTCTTACATCAAATCGGTCAATGTCGACCGCCTTCTTTACAACTTCCGCGCCAACCATCGCCTGTCTACCAATGGGGCGCAGGCCAACCGAGGCTGGGATGCGCCCGACTTCCCCTTCCGCACTCACTTCCAGGGACACTTCCTGACCGCCTGGGCGCAGTGCTACGCCACCCTCGGCGACGCTACCTGCCGCGACCGGGCCAATTACTTCGTCGCCGAGCTGGCAAAATGCCAGAACAACAACGGCGCCGCCGGGTTCAAGAAGGGCTACCTCTCGGGCTTCCCGGAGTCCGAGATCGAGAAAGTCGAGAAGCGCACGCTCAGCAACGGCAACGTGCCCTACTACGCCATCCACAAGACCATGGCCGGCCTGCTCGACGTCTGGCGCATCATGGACAGCACGCAGGCGCGCGACGTGCTGCTCGGCATGGCGGGCTGGGTCGACGCGCGCACGTCGGCACTGTCGTACCAGCAGATGCAGAACATGCTGGGCACCGAGTTCGGCGGCATGACCGAGGTGCTGGCCGACGTTTTCCACCAGACGGGCGACAAGCGCTGGATCGACGTGGCGCGTC
>GL876968.1:2988078-3003825 GCA_000193285.1 Magnaporthiopsis poae ATCC 64411 | reverse complement strand
AGCCGCTCGCCCAGCGCGATCGGGCACACCGTCTGCCGCGCTAGCTGCTTGATGGCCTCCGGGTGCTCGCTCAGCAGCGGCTCCTCGATGAAGAGGGGGCGCAGCGGCTCCAGCGCCCGCGCCAGCTGCTTGGCCATGGCCTTGTGCAGCCGCCCGTGGAAGTCGAGCCCGGCGTCGAGCCCAAGCGACTTGACCACCCGCAGCCGCTCCACCGTCGAGTCCAGCACCGCCGGCGAGTCCACCCAGCCCGCGTCCTCGGTCGCGTTCATCTTGACGCACTTGAGCCCCTGCGCCAGCCGTGCCTTGGCCGCCGCCTCCACGTCTGATGGCCGGTCACCCCCGATCCAGCAGTACACCTGCACCTTGTTCCGCACCTTGCCGCCCAGCAGCTCGTACACGGGGACCTTGAGCTTGCGTCCTGGACGCGCGGGTGGATGGATGCGTCAGCTCCAGCTCTAGAACGAAACTGCGACCGAGACAAAACAGCGGCCCTCCTCGTGCTTACCTTTCAAGTCCCACAAGGCAATGTCGACACCAGACAGAGCCGACATGAAGACAGGCCCGCCGCGATAGAATCCGTGCCTCCAGAACTTTTGCCAGATGTGCTCTATCTCGCTGCAGGCAGGTTAGGTTGACCTTTGTGTCAGCCATCTTTTCCATAGTACCTTCTCCTTCCTTTCACGACCCAAAACGCTCCCCCACATGGTGAAACTTACTTGGCCTCCATGCCGACCAACCTCGGGATCATTTCCTGGAGAGTGCCTTCCACCGCCAGGTCGTGACCCTCAAGCGTTGCCTCTCCCCAGCCATATTCTCCCTCTTCGTCCGTTATCTTGACCATCAGCCATCGCGGCCTGACGCGGAAGTACTCGACGGTTTTTATGGGCGCCATGATGCGGGCAAGCCGACCTTGGTCGTGTTTTGGGATATTCGGAAAGCACACAAAAACCAGCAGATAGCGTCCACAGTTGTGGGTGAGCACTACTTAGTAGCAGGCCAGGCCTGTGTCTCGGGCAAGAACGGCTTTACTTAAACGCCCACAACACCCAACGCGAAAAACACATCCAAGCCCATGACCGCAACGCCCAGACAACATCCCCGCCTAGACGCGGAATACTTTGCCGGCCCACATAGACGTAAGCACCAGTTGCAGTACAGCTACCCGTCCGAAACTCGGGCTTCGTTCTAGCACGACGTCAACGCTCCAAAACACGGCAGCGGCAAGCTCGTTTCCAATCGGGGCCAAGCAGTGCCGTCGGGCCAGTGCAGTCCGGCAGCATCCCCCCCAGATCCCAAATCGGGTTAAGGGGAGGGGAGCGGGAAGCAGCAATAACCGCCGGCCTCTTCTATTTTTACCCCTCATCGGTTTCCCGAGATCACAAGGACAACAAGAGAAGGCACTGTCCCCCAAACTGTGTCCCCACGCCTGAGTCGCTCTTCTCTCCCGTGCACTCCGAGTCACTGACCTCGTTGTAATCCACCGTGGTGCAGGCAAACCCCGCTCCCGCCCCCGGTACGCTTGTGCGCGGCACCCAGGGTGTGCCGCGACACACCACACCAATACAGAGGACAGCAGAAAGTTGCCTCAGGAATTCATCACTTGGTGCCTTGGTCCAGTAGACAGCCCGTCCACCACCTCGTCCGTGGTGCAATCGCCAAGCGCGGCTGCCCAGCAGTCCGGGTGGGGCCGCTGGAGTCTCGCAGTCTGCGCCCCAACCTGGCTGTGGTGGGCACTTGTCGAGATATCCCAGGCTGTGGCTAAATACACCCATACAGCGGAACGCTAACATCACTCTCTTCCCACAGCCAAAAACCATTCCGTATCCAAGGTATATTTTTTTTACCACGAGAGCAAGGTCATAAAGTAAATGATCATCGTCACACATCTTCATCTCTTCACCTAGTGGACGTACGAACACCGTCGTATACTCTGTCTAATATCGGCTTGAAGCTTTTGTTTTCTGCGCCTGGCCTTTGTCCTCGTGGCGTGCTAGCGTGCTATCTGTTTGTTAGGGTTAGTACCCCTGCGGGTGACGAGTTTTCCGTTTGGTATAAGCAACGATCCCTTAATTTTTTTTATTTAAAAAAAAGGTCCTTTGTGCTGCTATACATGTAGGTAAAAGGGATAGCACCCGGATGGGGCGCCACTATGCCGGCATATCTGGAAGCATCTTGCGTGACAAGTTATAAGGAGGCAAAGTGATAATATTTGGATGAGACAACGTCCAAACCGAAGGTCGGGCCGCCTTGGGAGATGTTTGCCAGCCTACATCATAAACTTGAAAGCTTGTGCGGAAAGTCGACTACATAGCCTCCGCGACAGTGTATACACAGAATCAGGGTCACCCAGAGTGGAAGCAATTGGCTCCTCAGATCCAAATCACATGGGGCCTCTCCTAACAGCATGCGCCGGAACAAACGCTCCGACATCGTCGCCAGTCGCTCCTGCCGTCTCTACGGCACAAGGGCTTATATACGTGCTCCTGCCTGTTGTAGGCATCGAACAGCGGAGGGCCAAGTTGGTGCAGCGGTTATGAGGATGGGTCAAGTCGATACCGGTACCCTACCTGTACTCCGTTGCGTTAGCCGCTTGGACTGCCGGTTCGAGCCCCTGTAGGGGTTACTTGCCAGATTTTCTGGCCCGGAGTAAGCCTCCCAAAAGGGATGTTTCGTAGCTGTCGCCCCGGAGCGACAGTGAGCTTTTTGTATTTACTTTTTGTTCAAGTTGTTGTTACTGTTATGCACCTCCGATATGCTTAGGAACAGGCGATGCCATCCTTAAAAAAAAAAAAAACTGACCCGAGATGAGCGTGACGGCGTGCTGTCGCGGAAACCCCGCTGCTTTTACTAAACTCACCCGTTCAAGAAAGAGCTGAGGGAGTCGCGCGTCTGGGGACGTCTCTGTCGACGATGGTGCTAGCGAGTATGCAGTCGCTTCGAGGCAGTACCCAGTATGGAAAGGAATAGCCCGCGTGCTCTCTTTGAAGCCCTCATTGTCCACGATGGTGCACCCAAGGTTGGAACGAGCTTCAGTACACAATTTCGGATCCACCCTGGGCCGGGACAACGGCCTTCTCTCCTCCCAGCCGTTATAAAATCCGACAGCGGTCCTGTTTCTCTCGTGTGTTCTATCTATCGTAACTTTAGCTTCTACTATCGCGTGCATTATGTGGGCCGTAGCCTGGGAGAAGTTTGCTCGTGCCACAACGTAGGCTGAAGTCTGGGTCGAGGATCAAGCAATGTCTGGGAGACTGCACGTGCAGTCCATTCGAGCCGCGGAGCCCAGGGCGACTTGAAAACACCACCACAAACGACCTTCAACTCATCAATTGCCAACCCTCCAGAACGGCCGCAGAGCGTTCCATGCGCTTTTGATGCTCAATCTCGGCTTCCAGCGCCAGCCAGTGGCGTGTCGCGTTGTCGTCACGTTCCAGCTGTGGTCCCACATGAGTGGACGTCCTCAGCCTCAACAAGCAACAAAAAAAAACTTGTCCCAGCGCCAAATGTGCATGGTCTCTGCTCGATGCGCTCACGCGCACGCGCAGATATGCCACAGCACTGGGCGTCGCGGAAGCTGAAGCACCGAGAACCCTCGCCATGTGAATCAATTGATTCTTGTTGATGGCTGCACGGGAGCCCACCAATCCCTCCCTCCCTTTCGCCCTCCGACGCGATGCTACGGCACCAATGTTGACTAGTCTCATCCGCGATGTCTTGGGCCTGTCCCAGATCCCACTGTTTAGTCCACGACTGGGCGGCTCTCGCCCCGACTCACTCCAGGTATGTACGCGCAAAGAAGCAAGCGAGCCAATGTTTATCACGGCTGCCAGTTGGAATGCGGGCCCGACCCTGAATGTCGCCCAGCCACTGTCTGGCTGCCCTGAGGCATTCAGGGTCCAGCTGCCATCGCGGCCGGAGGCTGGGTCTATGGGTGCGTGATATAGAAAGGAGCTGGCCGGATGCGTCGTTCTATGTCGTCGTAGGCGGTGCAACCCAGTCAGCTCCAGGCTCAGAGTGTAAAGCTAGCCGATACCGTCTCGTTGCCTTGACCCTTAGACGATGCGCCTCTCCATTCTCGCGGCCGTGCCCCTCCTGGTCTCTGGCTCGGCGCAAGCCGCAGTCCCGAGGCCGACGTGGAACGGAACCAGGCTGACCCCGCTAAAGTTCAACGAGGATGGCACATTCCAGATCTCTATCTTCAATGATCTACACTTTGGAGAGAGTAAGCGGATAACCCCTTGGTCTGTTCCTGAATCTCGATCACTACGTAGATTATCAACTAACACTTTCGTGTCTTGCTTCCAAAGATGCGTGGGACCAATGGGGCCCGCAGCAAGATTTTAACACGCTCAAGGTCATGGAGACTGTGCTCGACGCCGAGCCATCCGACCTGGTTGTCCTCAACGGCGACCTGATCACGGGCGACAATGCGTTTCTGCACAATGGGAGCACGTACATAGACCGTCTCGTCGCGCCCATGGTCCGCCGCGGCCTGCCCTGGGCCTCGGCCTACGGAAATCACGACCACCAGTACAACCTTTCAGGTGGTTCCATCTTGGCACGAGAACGCCGTTTCCCTGGCGCCATGACCACCGACATGGTCCGAGACCCGCGTGCCGGGACGACTAACTATTATTTGCCCGTTTACGGTGCCGACTGTGAAGCGGCACGGAGGACGGGCGACACTTCCTATTTCCTACCCAGGCCCGGCCGCCACTGCACCCCCGAGCTCATCCTTTGGTTTTTTGACAGTCGCGGTGGCTTCCTTTACCAGCAACATAACAAAACCTCGGGCGAAAGACTCGGACACGAGAACTGGGTGCACCCGAGCGCCGTCTCCTGGTTCCGGCGCACCAACCGCCAGCTAATGCGCAGTTTCGGCGGCACTATCGTGCCCAGCCTGGCCTTTGTGCACATTCCCGTGCAGGCGTTGCTGGCGCTGCAAATGCAACACGGCCAGGACGGCTCCATCGATCCTCACCGGCAGCCGGGAATCAACGACGACTACCCGCTCTCCCCGCAGGCTCAGGGCTGGTGCCCGGACGGTAGAGACCGGGCGGGGTGCGACTACGGAGGCCAGGATGTACCGTTTATGCGGGCACTTGTTGATACCCCTGGCCTCATGGCGGTCTTTTCAGGCCATGATCACGGTAATACCTGGTGCCACAAGTGGGACCGGCTCGTGCCCGGCATGGCGGTCAAGGGCAACGGACTCAACCTCTGCTTCGGCCAGCATACGGGATATGGCGGTTACGGAAACTGGGTCCGAGGTGGTCGGCAGATCCTGGTCACTCGCGAGATGCTGAAAGCACGAGAGGTGGACACTTGGATCCGCCTCGAAACGGGCGACGTCGTCGGGTCCGTCTCTCTTAACGCTACGTACGGCAAGGACGTCTACCCGGCCACTACAAATCACAAGACCTACTGTCCGACATGTATCTACAGCAAAGACAGCTCGTCGTCAGTAATAGTGTCGCGGAGGGCGCTCCGGCATTCACAGCCCAGGCGGCTCTAGTCAGCGTGGTCGCAAAGGCGAGCCGGGGAGTAATTAGTAACTACAGTTTTTTCTCTTTGCAACTGGCATTTCCCGAACTAACCGGCTAGTAGATATTTGCTCCAAATACCAAACGCCCTGTGAGCCAATGAAGATACGTTTGCGCTTAGCAGTGCCTCAAAAGGTCACGACGCCCCGCCTTGATTGACTAGATAGAGTTTCAATGCCGACCAAAACATCCCCCATCTCTCGAGAGGCATTGACTTGGCGTTTGGATGGGTTTAGCTAGGAGGGGAGCCACCCGGCACCCGGGACCGCGGCTGATAGGCCATGGCAAAGTAGAGCAGCCCCTGATTATCGACCAGCCGTTGCCAGTGCAGATGAGTCGTGGCTCCGAGGGCGCGCAATAAGTTTTCTCTGCAACAAGACACGGTGAGTGCCATCAGTATAGGCGGACCGCTATGCATAACCGAGTTGGCTTGGCTACCTCGTTTCACCAGTCTTGCCCCCTGCTCTCCCCTGAGCCGCATGAAATATCCGGTCGCTTCGCCAGGGGGAGGCCGCCAAGACATGCAAGTCCGTCCGGCAGTTGCCAGGGCCCGCCTGGAGAAGATCACCGATTGACGGCATAAATCTCCGGTCTCCCAGGTTGCAAGGCAAGTTGGACCGCATCTTTTTTGATCGTCGACCTACTAGCAAACTTGTCCTGGCGACCTACCTCCTTTCGCGAAAGCTGCTGGCCTGCAAATCGCGTGTTTTAACGACTTGAACCAACATCGTGTCATTGATTTACTTGCTCATTTTCGCCCAGCCACTCACTGCTCATCTCTTAGCATTGCATCCATAAAATGGCTGCGTATAACCGAGTCGCGATTGTCGGCGTAAGTTCCCGCACGCGCCCACAGTCGATGCGTTATATCCCCAAATTAACCCGCTGAGCATCGTTGCAGGCCTCCGGGAGCCTCGGCGTTGTGGTCCTCAAGGAGCTGATAGCCGCCGGCTTCGAGGTGACGGCTCTCGTGCGCACCGCCGGCAAGCTCCCAGCCGATCTAGCCGGAAAGTTCACCGAGAAGACGGTTGACCTCGAGTCGCAGGCTGCCCTAGCCGACGCACTCCGCGGCCACGATGTTCTCGTCAGCACTGTCGGCGCCCCCGCCTTCGCCTGGCAAGCCTCGACCCTGGTCCCTGCCGCCATTTCCGCGGGGATTCCCCGCATCCTACCGTCCGAGTTCGGCTGCGACCTGCGCCAGCCCGCAGTGCGCGGCTACCCGACCTTTGCTGATCAGGTCAAGGCTGAGGACCTGCTCGCGGCCGAGGCGGCCAAGGACGGCAGCCCGACGAGCTACACCAACGTGTACTGCAACCTATTTCTCGACTGGTGCCTGCGAGTCGGCACCATCGGCAACCTGACCGCCAAGACGGCCGACATGTACAACGGCGGTACGCATCGCGTCAGCTTCACATGCTTGTCGACCGTGGCCGAGGCCGTGGTGGCGGTGCTGAAGCACCCCGACGAGACCAGGAACAAGGACGTGTACATCCACGACGGAAGCATTTGCCAGCAGGATTTTGTGGCCGCGCTGAAGGATGCCGCCGGTGCCGACGGGTGGACTGTGACGGAACACGACACGGCGGCCCTCAAAGCAAAGTCAGACAAGGCGCTTTCGGAGGGCGTGCTTGAGCCCTGGGTGTTTATGGGCTATGTACTCGACGCTGGTTGGGCTGAATCCAATAAGCCCGGATACGAGGACCGGTCATGGAACAAGGTCCTGGGAATCAAAGAGTACAATGAGCAGGAGATGAAGGGGCTAGTCAAGAGCGTGGCAACCGATATCCTGGCTGGGCGGTAAATTTGTGCCGTACCCCTTTTCGAAGGCCCTGACCATGTTGACTGACCATATGGAAACTTATGCGCTGCCATCAATACCAGCAAGCTCGATAAACCTCTGACTACCATTTAAGAGACGTGATCCCTACTAGAGGTATCTGTCCATACACTGTGTTTCCCATTGGGTATCACCCCCTGACCCAGCCTTCGGGATTACATATTAACAGCCCTACCGGAAACTCACGTCCACCATGGAGCTGTGAGAGCCGTGCCGTACTTTCGGCTTACTTGTAACTCTTGCGCAAGCGGCGGACCTCTCGGTACGACATTCGATAAGTCCCTGTCCGCCAACACTCTTGCATGTGCTTCCATCCGTCCTGTTGTCATCCCGACCCGGCACGTTGCCCAAAAAAGAAAAAAAGAAAGGAAAAAACAGTGAGACAGCGATTTATACGCCACCAAGGATCCCCACCACCAACACCAGTTGACAGAATCCACGATCTCACTTTTTATTTGGGCAGCGTGCCTGGTATAAGCGGGGAGGGCCTTGCATGATGCGGAACCGGCGTGGCAGAGAACTAGTTTTCACACCACTTCACCACCAGCCCCAAGTCGCCTGGAAGTCTCCTACCTGCTCCTTTGGGAAGGTGACATAACTTTATTGTATCTTGGTAGGGCTGGGGAACTTTGCGCAATGCTTAGCGCCGGCAAGAGGAGCTCGGCATCTTGTGGATACATCAACTCGTGGGGGTAGATACGGCTGGATGGATGACGTCTAGAAACGGTGATTTCCCGTGCAGACGAGCCTTTTCCCTCTCCCAACTCCCGCCTGGCTTGGCAGAAAGCAGGTCACTTAGACACTCCCTCCCTCGTAGCCTACGCCGCGTCTCCCACCTCGCCACCAGACGGTCCCTCACACCCTTCTGCCACCAAGGGCAAAGAGCAGCAGGGATTCTCTCGCGATGAAGACCGGCACCGTCCTAACCGCCGCCCTCCTCGCGGGGGCGGAGGCGATGAAGGTGCCCTACGGGCCACGAGACATGAAGCGGCGAGAGAACCTCGCGGCCAGCCTGCGGGCGGTTGAGGCCCTGATGACCGTCAAGGTGAGCGAGCTCCGCCCCAAGAAGGAAGCCCAGTTCGAGGCCAACCGCCTCGCTGGCCTCTACGACACGGATCGGTACCAGATCCAGGGCTCCACCACTTGCTCCGACGGCACGGCGGGCGAGTACCATGCCGCAACGTCGACCTAAAGGGCTTCCTGCGCCACCAGGACATGGGCAGCCTCACGCGGTTTGGCAACTACATCTGGGGTAAGTCCACGGTCGGGGGAACTTCTGTAATCTGAACAAACGCCAGCTAACAGCAGGCTCCTCCAATGTTTTCCAGGCTGGATCAACCCTGACAGCGGGCGCGAGTTCGGACTCGTGGGCTAGTCGGACGGGACGGCGTTCGTCGAGGTGAAGCCGGACGGCAGCCTCGTCTACATCGGGCGCCTGCCGACGCAGACGGTGGCGTCGACGTGGCGCGACATCAACGTGATCGGCAACCACGCCTACATCGGGTCCGAGGCCGTCAACCACGGGCTCCAGATCTTTGACCTCTGCAACCTCGAGAGCGTGGACCCGAAGAGCCCCGTGACGCCCTCGCTATCGAGCCTGACGGCGCACTTTACCGGATTCGGCAGCAGCCACAACATCGTGGCCAACGAGGCGACGTAGACCATCTTCGCCGTGGGGACGCAGATGTCGCTGCGGTGCCGCGGCGGGCTCTGGATGGTGGACGTGTCCAACCCGCGGCGCCCTCAGGACGCGGGCTGCGTGTCGCAGGACGGCTACGTGCACGACGCGCAGTGCGTCATCTACCAGGGACCGATGCAGGCGTACCAGGGGCGCGAGGTGTGCTTCAACTACAACGAGGACGCCCTGACCATCGTCGACGCCGACCGGCGCAGCGCGCCCAGGCAGCTCAGCCGCACCACGTACAATGGCGCCACGTACACGCACCAGGGCTGGCTGGCGAGCGACGACTACAAGTATCTGCTGCTCGACGACGAGCTGGACGAGAAGGACGAGAACGGCCTCGCCGCCGACGGCCACACCATCACCTACATCGTCGACGTCCAGGACCTGACCTAACCCGTCTTCCACGGCGTCTACAAGAGCCCCGTCAAAGCCATCGACCACAACCAGTACACGCTCGGCGGGCTGTCGTACCAGTCAACCTACGGCTCCGGCCTGCGCATCGTCGACGTCAGCTCCGTCAACCAGGACGACTCGGGCGCCCTGTTCCGCGAGGTCGGCTTCTTCGACGTCTACCCCGAGGACGACGCCGTCACCGGCGAGGCCGCCTTCAACGGCGCCTGGTCCGTCTACCCGTACCTCAAATCTGGGTACCTACTCGTCAACAGCATGGAGCGTGGCGTCTTTTCGCTCAAGTACCGGGGTTAGGTAGCAGAAACATCGCTGTGCCCGCTGCAGGGGACGTAAAAATGTAGCAGGATCGAGGACCTCAGTCGGTTGAGGGTGACTAGTTCCTCAAGATAGCAAAATATTTAATAACCTAATAGACCGAGATACCATTAGATGACTTATATGATTCAAATACCGGCTCTGTCCTTATCCGCGGCTTTTGTCTGCGTCCTGTCTTTGCCTCCACGTGTCTATGTTCCCTATATTCCCTATCCATCTCTCTCAATCAATATGCACCGCCAGAAGCCCCGGAAGAGAGCCAGACAAGTCGTGATACGACGGCCCGCCGTCCTCGTGATCGAGCTCATCGCACGGCTTTTTTGCGCTCTGCCTGCTGACCGCTTCACTCGGCCAGAGCCAGAGCCCGACAGCCAGCAGAGCCTCGTTCTCGACCGCCGCCGCCTGCTCGGTGCTCATGAGGTTCCCCATCTTAGTCACATACGGGTCGCAATCTTCCTGTTCCTGGAGGGTCCTGGACCACCTCCGCCACGACGCCCACTCGTCCCTCAGGTGACGCCGTGCCGTCGCGCGGTCGAAGGGACTGCTGCTCAGCTCCTCACCGGCGGCGAAATAGACGCGAAACGGCGAGTCGGCAGCCCGCTCGACGCCGAACCGCTGCTCCAGCTCCGTCCATGCCCGGGACGACTGATGTGGGCACTGGTACGTGAGGAGCTGCTCCGTGTCGACGGCCACGTGGGGCCGGGGATCACGGTCGAACCAGGTAAACGTGGCGACGTCGGGGGTGGACGGGACGTATCTGTGGCTGACGCACCCTGTGCAGACTGCGAGGTGTTGGTGCTGCTGGCCCGGCGCCGCCGGCATGGACAGGGAGAAATGGGCCTTGACGTCGGTACGTGTCCCGCCCGCCGGGTTGCAACGCCCCGTGTGGCCGAGCTTGATGACGTAAAAGAAGGACACCAGGTTCCCGAGGACCTCCGCAAACGCGGCAGCTCCCCCTTCCTTAATGACGCTCCGGTCGGCGAGCGAGGGTGTTATCTGGTCCAAGAGGTCGTCGGCTGTGATCTCGATTTCGTTGCTGCTCGTGCTGAACACCTGTGCGCCCATCGAGAGTCGCCCGATGCCCAAGCCCTTGGGGTCCGCCTTACGGAGCGAACAGAGGAAGTTGACGACCATACCGGCTCTCAGCCGGAGACTTTCGTCTATCGGCATCCTCCCGTGCAAGATCGGGGCGTTCAGGTCCAGGACGTCGCGGTCCGGGCTCAGGTAGACGTCGAGACCGCGGGCGTCGTCGCGGCCGGTCCCAAAAGACATGGCGATTCGAAAGACGGAAAGGTACGCGTTTCGGGACTCGCGGCTGACGTGGAGCAGGCTGGGGTACACGGCCGACCACGCCAGCCGCTGACGGCGCTCGATGGCCTCGAAGCCAGCGGGGAAAATCTGGGGCGCGTACTCAATCCGTCGGAGCTGGTCCTCGGCCTCGCTGCTGTCCGGAGCCATCATCATCACTGTCGGCCTACGGGCGGGCCTCAGTTTGACGTAAAAGATGCGGTATTGCAGCTCCTCGATAGCCGCCCCCCATATCTTCAATCTGAGCTCGGCGGGCAGGCGGGGGAAGACTGTGAAGCGTCGATCGTTACTCGTGCTATTCGACGGTGGTCCCTGAACCAGCTGGTCGTTCAGGAACGGGCGGTCCCTTATGACGCAATCCACGCTGGAATCGGGGACATCCATGGCTCAGGGGGTACTAAGAAGGAGAGAGAGGTTGGTGGTTCATACTCGGTAAAAAAGGGAAAAAAGAAAACACCACACTCAAAATAAATAGGTGTCGGTTCGCAAGCATCGACGAGAGCCCAATTTCGGCAGGAGGCCGGAACGCACTAGACATGCAGTACATATTACCCCGCGGTGGAGGGGTAGAAGCTGGGGCAACCCAGGCAACAAGGCGTAAGACGAAAGGAAGCTAGGCAGATTTCAGAGTGATCGGCGGTTTGCACCTATCGCTGAAGGTAATACAGGCTGGGCTGACCCACCACGGCGCGGCAGGTGGCCTCACATCTTGCGTGCAGCTCCCAGTCGAGATTTGATATTTGGCTGAGATTGCAGGTGCTTTTGGTACCACGTATGATACCCAAAGCCCTTACTTTCTTTCATCTAACAGCTTTCTGCTTGGCCTCCTGGCTTCAAACGCTATGGATCAGTCGGCTTTACGTGATTCGCAGCCGGCTGATCCAATGTGCCGGTATTGCTTCCCAGAGCTTCACCATTCACATTTGTGGAATACACTCATGTATTGCGAGATCATTCTAGCTTCCTCGAACAAACCTGTTCATGCTTTGTGATCCTCCCTTCATCCCTTTCTCCACCTTGGTATCATCCAGTTCACCCTCCAGCCCTCGACTACCAGAAAGCCCAACCTGTTCTGTGAGCAACGTCTTGGCGGGCTATGCCCTCAAACCCTGAAGCGACCAAGCTTCCTCAATGCCCTCAACGGCTCAGGCCAAATGACCCAGCGGCCTCAGTGACGTGAGTTGACCGAGACGGTCTCGGGGTTGGCCTTGATGCCAGTCTCGACGTTCGCAGCGGCGTCCTTGCTGCCGCGGCGCTTCTTGAAGACGAGGAAGGCTACCAGACCAACGACGGCGAGCGAGCCCACAATGGTTCCGACGGCGATGCCGGCGATGGCGCCGGTGGTAAGACCGCCGGCGGGAGACCCCTGGGTCGCAGACGGGTTTGGTGCGCTGCCCTGGGGAGGGACGAACTCGTCCGACGTGACGTTGAAGCAGGGAATGCTGGTCTTGAATGCGGTGGCCTCGACAAATTGCTAGAGGGGAAGTGAGATGATGTTAGCGGGGCGAAGAAGTTGGAAGGGTGCGGGGTGGACATGAAATTGAGAAGGATTTACAATGTCGGCACAGGCGTAGAAGGTTTGGTCCCTCCCATTGTTCTCCGTCTTGAACTTGGAGCGGTACTCCAGCTGGATGGTGGCGTTGTCGCCAGCCTTCACCGTCGAAGGCAACGGCGCGAGGCTGTAGCACTGGTGGCCGGCCTCGACCCTACCGATGGTGTGTGCGATAGCTTGCTGGGTGAAGTCGCTGTTGGACTTGGGGTCTTTTCAGGGGCCACGGTCATGTTAATAATTTTGATGACTCTGTGAAGCAGCGGCTATAGTGCGCCATAGATCGGGTGGGCAGTGCTGACCGTTGGAGTAAGATAGCATGAACTCAACATCGTACGCCTCGGATGCGACGGACAGCGATACGGCGCCAGCAGCTAAAGGACAAAAAGTTTTGGTCAATTTGGGCGGCCATGACATATGGGAGTAAGGACGACACATGAAGTGTACATACCAAGAGGGAACGGAGTCCGGTTCGTGACACCCTGCACGCTGCCACATGGGGCGGTGTTGTCGGCGTCGGCCGACCAGGGCCGGTCAGCGGGCCAGAGGAAGGCAACAGGACCCATGGCGGATCCTAGGGCACCAGCACCGTGGCCCTGGGCGCTGGTGTCCCCAGCAGCGACGAAGCCTGCGGCGAGGAGGGCAACCGAGATTTTGGACTGCATCTTGACAGTCTTGGGTGAACACTGATGTGTGCTGATGCAAGAGTGCAAGAGAAAAAAACAGCGCGGTGTTTTTGAGATGACACAGCAGATTCAACCGAGCTCCCTGGAGACTACAAGGTCGGGGTCGCAGACTGGGGGTGGGGGAAAAAGCGAGGAAGACATGGGGGTTTAAGAGGCATATCAGCCGTCTTTTATACTAATTTTCCCCAGGGCCCGAATGCGGATGGAGTAAATAGACTCAAAACCTGTCCCCGCTTGGATATTGCCGGGCTTGTGAAGCAAGCAGCCAGCCATCTTGTTTGATAGGGTGCGGATGAATCAGGAAGGTCCAGGTCCAGGTGGGATGGGTGTGTCGATATCGGCGGTGGCGCTGCCCGGGCATCCAGTCACCCTCATCAGTCTTGGGGAGACATAGGCTGCCCACCATTTCCAAGACGGGCTAGAGACGGCATTAACGCAAGTGATAGAGGTTTTGCCGGAGTGGTGCCACTCTATTGACGATGGAATCCGATACCCAGTCACCCTAGGTAGGTTCGGCAGCCGCGGAGGGAAAAAGCAAGAGGAGGGTGGTAGCTGACTGTGACTCGCCAACACCCCAGATCCTGCAGCTGCCAAGTCCGACACTTTGCACGAGCGTCGGGAAAGCTGAGGACCCACAAAGGCACCAAAGCTAAGTTAGTCTGCCCAAGTGTTGCTGCGAAGATATGTGACTCCCCGCTGTGTGTTGATGATCGGCCTTTGTAATCCCTTCTTTCTGAGACGCAGAAGGATACTTCACAAAAGAGAGTCCTTGCCTTAAGCCGGACTGTAGTGGATACGGACTGGCCTTTCTGTTCATTCTTCTGGCTGCAGCTTGCTTTATTTCGGCGGGGTGCAGAGTGGTGGGTGGTGATCAGCAGGAAGCATGCCCCTCACCCTTTTTATTTACAGTAGGATTAATGTTGGATCCCGCAGACACATGGTAGCTGCCACCTACCCTACGGGGCCATCACTGACCAGCCTCCGAGAAATGGCGCAAAGCTGGATACGGCACATACTTTCTCACGGACAAGAAACTGGTCAAAACCACTACGCCGCGAAAGGGCGCCCAACAGGGCTGGGTAACTAGCTGATGGGTTGGCATTACATGATTAAAACTCACCTCCGAACAGCTCTATAGGTTGCTACTACCCCATTCAAGGGTTCGGTCGTCACACAAGAGGGGACGCTGGCATCACTAGAACATGCTGGCGTAGGGCACCACCGTGCACCATCCTGGTTTATCTGATGGTACCAAGCCCAATTCAGCAGGGTCTAATGGTGGAGGGGCTCCACTTAGCCATCGGCGATCGTCAAATCAAGACATCTAATCTTATCAGATCATCTGATTGAGTTCAAGAACATGTGGGATGGGGCGCACCCGTTCCTCCCCGTTGCCATTTCCAATGGATTCCAAGACCAAACCCCCGGCCCTTTTGTGCCCTCCATCTCTCCTCGTGTTCAGCATCACTGATCAAAAACAGCCTCCGAGGATGCCGCCGCCGTCTGGCGACTCGGGTCCAGCAGCAGGGATCTTCTTCCATAGCCTGCCTTCGCTCATGGCATCATTCCCAAGACAGTCTGGCCTCCTGTGCCTGAAATACAGTCCAAAAACCTGCACAATCAAGACCGAGTGGGGAGGCACATTGCGGGGCTAAATCGTAGCCATTTCCAAAAGCCTGTCGGGTTGTAGGCGGTTGCAGTTTTCCCGTCAAGGGGCGGTGGCTTGCGAGCTCCGCATGTGCCGAGTTTTACCCCAAAGATCCTGTTATTTATCCTATATAAGTCGCGGCCGCCATTGTCCTTTTTTGCCATGCGCCGTCCTTCACGCTGCAGGGTGCATCCTCTCCTACACTCGTTCAGTCCAATTAGGTATCCTTTAGTGCCCAGAACCGCAGTTTCACTATCAACACTCTCTAAAGTGCACGCCACGATGGTCTCCGTACGTTTCCTGCTTGGCAGCCTCCTGGCCGCCGCCAGCGTCTCGGCTATCATCAATGAAGACCCTCCGGAAATGGCCGATCGCCTCCTGAAGCGACAGGAGCCCGGCACTCCAGGATACAACTGCCACAACACCTGCGGTGAGTTTTCTCGGACCCTTTCTCGAATTCGGAAACGTCTCCATCTCCGTCGTGTGTACCTCTTCTACGTTTTGGCGACTAATATCACATCTTCCTACAAAAAAGGCCAGGCAATCCGCCAAGGCCGCTTCAGCGGCGACGCTCGCTGCTCCAACGACGTCTTCAAACAAACTACGCGAACTGCCTCAAGTGCTCCGGCCCGGACAATGCCAACATCTGGACCATGTACGGAAGGACCCTCGAAAATTTCGGGCGCGCCTGCGGCCTTTCCACCACGCCGGCCTCGGGCAAGCAGGATCCCGTTCCGGACGCCCTCCCAGCCGTCGACCCTGCTGC
>GL876968.1:2964213-2981308 GCA_000193285.1 Magnaporthiopsis poae ATCC 64411 | reverse complement strand
TCGGGGCGTACGCAGCGACGGCGCGGTCGGCGAGCCCCTACGACCCCAGCGATCCCAACACCCAGGGCGTCGAGCTCGTCGAGCAGACGGGGCAGATGCAGGCGGTGGGGGTGGACAACAACGGCACCGCGACGCCGCAGCCGCAGCCGGAAGATTACTACGCGCCGCACAAGCCGAATATGCCTCCCGGAAACGTCGAGCTCGCCGAGCTAGAATCACACCCCCTGGACAGGATGCCCGTCGAGATCGACTCCAATCCCTCGGCCGTGCCCTACGATCCGACGCCTGTCACCGGCGCGCCTTTCTCCGCCGTCACCACCTCGGTCTCTCCCCTTAGGAATCCCGACTCGGCCGCCATAACCATTTCTCCTCCGCCAGACGAGGACAACCGACGCAACTTCTAGGCCTATCCCTTATTGCGTCAACATCTCACCTTCTCTGGCCTGAAGCTCCGATTCCCCGCATAATACTAAGCGCGCCACACCGGTTTCCATCCGGACAGAGAAGAAGAAGAAGGAAAAAAAGACGAGGAGGGCCTTTTTTGCCCGTGGGTTCGACCGCCAGCGGCGACTCGGTGGAACCAGACACATGTGTGGACCGGTCAGCAGCTTTGTGCACACACCACCGTCTTTCTTTCCAGCGCGCGCAACCAACAACCATCACAAACACGGATGGCCTGGTCCCGACTGGGGCTCCTCACGAGCTCTTCTTCTCGCTTCCACAATCGGGACCGAGCGCCCAACGCACGCAATCCCCGAGCCAGCCGCGCTTTTCATCTCATGCTACTCCGTAATTTACGACCACAGGGACAAACCAAATCCGCTTCGTCACCCTGGATTTTCTCTTTCCTGTCGTCCTTCCCACCGTATGTATGTATATAAAAATCTCAGGCTCGGTGGGTGGCTCCCGAGTCGTCCAGCTCTCGCTGGAACTGGCGTTAGGTCTCTTTTTTTTTTTTTTTTTACCGACTGCCTTACACATCCAAGGATTGGAATTTGTTTGGTTGGGAGGTGGGATGAATATTGTGTATTAACCGCGATTGCGGGAGGAGCAAGGGGGAGGAGACAAAGAAGGAAAAAAACAATCCATTCATTTCCACCGCTTGCCTTTTTCTTTCTACCAAGATGTCTGTCTGTCCGTCTTGCAACATGCTGTGGGTACCCTACGTGTGCCATGCAGTGTTATCGAGGGCATTCCGTGAGCTTGTCAAGAGATTAACCCATCGAAGCCTCGCCCCAACAAAGAATCAGGCGCCTTTATCACAGACATTCAGCAATGAACTGGTGCACACAATGCAAAACAGTAAGTTACGCCCAACGAGCCAGCCCGCCAGAGCCGCCAGAAAAGAATCGCCTTATAAAATCCCGTGTCGTATCCTGAGACTACATGTATCCCATATCAAATATACCCACCCACCCTTGATCCAACCAAAAGAGCGGAAGTTGCGAGAGAAAAAAAAAAAAAAACAACCAAAGTAGACATCATGACTTCATGATCCGCTCGTCCTCTTCTAATCATCCGTCATCACAATAGGTAGTCCACGTCCATGCATCATTACTAGGCACGCCAACAACAAAAAAAAACCCGTCTCCTCCCCACATCATGTCCCAGCCGCCGCCGCCGCCTGTGCAGGTGCAGCCGGGCGAGCGGTTCCCGGGCGGGTGATGTAGTCCTTGTTCTCGATGGTGACGCTCTTGGTCATGTGGTTGACTTTGTATACGCCCACGAGCCTCGCCGCCAGCTCAAACATGTTGTTGCGGAGCGAGATGACGATGAACTGTGCGTTCTTGGTCCGCTCCTTGATGTAGTTGGCGACGATGGACACCTGAATGAAGTTGTCAGTTATTGAAACGACAAAAAAAAAAAAAAAAAAAAAAAAAAAAAAAAAAACTCACGTTTCTAAAGTCCAAAGCGGCGTCGATCTCGTCCATGACGTACAGCGGCGTCGGCTTGTAGTGGTGGAGGGCAAAGACCAGAGCCAGGCTGCTCAGCGTCTTCTCTCCACCAGACAGGTTGCTGATGTTCTTCCACGACTTCTTGGGCGGCATGACGCTGAACAGGATGCCTTCGCTGAAGGGGTCGAGCGAGTCGACCAGCTCGAGCTCGGCATTGCCGCCCATGGTGATCATCTGGTACATCTCCTTGAGCCGCAGTGAGATCTGCCCAAAGCCCTCCATGAATCCCTCCAGACGGAGCCGCCGGAGGTCGTCGCATCGCCGCTTGGCCGCGTCGCGTTGCGCCACGGCGCTGTTCAGGTCTGATGACCGAGCGGCGTGCTCCTCAACCCGACGCCGGTACTCGGCGAGCACACCCAGATCCACGCTCACGTTCTGGGTCTTTTCTTCGAGTGCTGCAATCTCCGCCTTGAGCTCTGCCTTGTCCATGTCGGCAAGCTCGTCTTTGCTGTACCTCGGCAGCTGCAACGGCCCGCCCGACCGCGATGAGGCAGCGGGCGCGATGGATCGATCCTTGACGGCCGTCTCGTCGGCATCGCTGTCATCGCCCTCGTCGTCCTCCCCGTCTTCCTCGTCATCGTCATCTTCGTCTTCGCTGCCGCTTCTGATCTTCTCCGCTTTCACCTTGAGCTTCTCGGCCTGCTCGTCATCAGCAGCCTCGGCGTCGGCAGTAGCAGGAGCAGCAGCAGCAGACTTGCCGCCAGTCAGGTCATCGATGTCCTGGAGCGTCAGCTTAGAGAGCTTCTCGTCCCAGTACCGGAGCTTCCTCTCCATCTCGGCCAGGACTTTGTTGCTCTCCTCGAGCTTGTTGCGCATCTCAATCTCGACGGCACGCGTCGCGTTTAGCTCCGACGTCTTCTCGTCGAGCTCCGCCTTGAGTGCGGCAAGCTCTTCCTTTTTGCCCCTGAGCGTTTCCTCGGCCTCGTCCACCGCCGACTGCAGTGATTCGGCTTTGTCGCCCTGATTCTGGATCTCGTCCTCCAGCTTCTCAAGATCCCGACTGGCAGCCTCGAGATCTTTGGTTGCTTTTGCGTGGTCCTTCTGGAGCTTGACCCTCTGCTTCTCCGCCTTGGCCTTGGTGACCTCGGCGGCCGAGAGATCCTCATTGTGCGATGCAATCTCCGCCTTCAGCTCGTCAATCTTGGCGCGCTGGGCTCGGAGCTTCTCACCGCCAACCTCCATGATCTTGTCCTGAAGAACCTTGATCTCTTCCTCTGCGGTCGACGTCTCGCCATGTAGCTTCTCTAGTTCCTTCTGGAGCTTGGCAATTTCCTTCTCGAGCACCCCAACACGGTTGTCGTCGGACTGCGAGGGCTGATGCTCCCTTCCGAGCTCTTCCACGCGACGCTGAGCATCGGCAAGATTCTTGGCTGCGCTCTCCATCTCGAGACTGATTTTTTGCATCTTGGTGTCGAGACGTGGGATTTGCTCCTTCAGCTCTCGGAGGCGCGTTTCCAAGCCCCTCTGGTACTCCTGGAACTCCTCAAACTTCTGCTCGATGCTGTCACGGTCACCCTCGAGCTTCGCCACCTGCTCCTTGGTCGTTTCGGCAACGAGCTTGGACGACATGAGACCCTTTTTGACTGTAGTTCCGCCACCAGACATGGTGCCGGATTTGTCGATCAGCTCGCCGTCGAGAGTGACTACGCGCCACCTCTTAGCACCGTATGCGATGCGGTTCGCCTGCACAAGATCCTTGGCGACCAGGGTGTCCTGCAGCGCGTGGTAGTAGGCAGGCCGGAATCGCTCGTCTTTTGCTTGAACGAGGTCGAACAATCGTGGTGCGTTCTCGGGCGTCTGGATCGGCGACAGGTCGCGAACACGAAGCTTGTCCAGGCATATGAAGTTGCCGCGGCCGAGGTTGGTCTTGCGGAGGTACTCGATGCACTGCTGTCCCGCCTCAACCGTGTCCGTGACGAAGTTGTCGAGCGCGCCGCACGCTGTCGAAATGGCCACATCGTACTTCTGGTCGATGGTCCCCAGGTTGCCAAGGCGGCCGTGGAAGCCGTCGATACGGCCCGACTCCTTCATGCGCATGAGGGCGGTCAGGACGTTGCCCTGCGTCTGGGTCTGCGCGAGACTGGACCGCGCCTCATCGGCCTTCTGTCTTGCGTTGGAGACCTTGGCGCGGATCTTGGGCTCCTGCCCCGCAAGCGTCTCGAGCTCTCCCTCTACTTCCTTGGCCTCCTTCTCCAGCTCGGCCTTTTCGGCCTTGCATGCCTTCAATTCACTGGCCTTTGTGGCCCTGGCCTCTTCGATCGACTGGATTTTGGCCTCCAACTCCTCGAGAGCCAAGGCACCGGCATTTGCTTTTTCCCTAAGAATGGAAAGCTCGCTCTCCGCGACCGCTATGGCTGATTGCTTCTGGTTGATCTTCTCCTTCCAGGGCTCCAGAGACTTTTGTTTGGCGGCAATCTTGTCCGAGAAGACCTGCGTCTTGCCTTTGAGGCTGTCCCTGATGGTGGCGAGCTCGGCCTCCTCATCTTTGACGCGCTCTTCGAGCGAGACTATCTCCTGTCCGTGGGTCTCTATATCCTCGCCGCATTGCTCAATAGTCTGCTCAGCCTCGGCGGCCGAGTTCTCAGAATTGGCAATGGTCTTTTGGAGCTTCTTCTGCTTGTCCGTCAAGAACTTCTTTTTCTCCTCGAACTTGACTCGCTCCTGATCGAAAGCGGCCAACTCCTTAGCGAGTGCTTGCGCCTCCTTCGATTGCGCTTCGAATTCCTTACTACTCTTGGAGTAGGTTTTCTGCAGCTGCTTGATCACCTGCTCGTTGCCCTCGTGGTTCTGGAGCTCCACGTCAAGCTGCGCCTGGATCTGCATCACCGCCTCCTGGTTCGCTGCAACGTTGTCTTCGCACTCGCCGATGTAGAGCTGGTACAGAGCAGCCTGCTTCATGACCAGCTCGTTCTCATCGCGGACGTAAGCAAGCGCCTTGTTCTTCTTGTCCTCGAGGCTGTTCTTCTCCTTCTCGACGTGCTGGACTCTGCCGCTCTTTTCCATGCAGATATCGTTGAGCGTCTCGACCTCGGTTGCTGCCTCCTCAATAGGCGTCTTGTACTTGGACGTGCCAATGATGTCCTCCAGGTATTCCAGGAGACCGTCCTCATGCTCGTTGCCTGCTTTGGGCTTCATCTGGGCGATCGACTCGACTTCACCCTGCAAGATGAGGAACCGCTTGTGGTCGAGATCAACGCCCCTATCACGCAGTAAGGTCGTGACGGTTGTAAAATTCGACGTTTTGCCGTTGATGAAGTATGTGCTGGTGTTGTTCTTGAACGCCTTCCTCGAAATCACGAGGTCCGAGTCGGCAATAACCTCGTGGCCCCCGCCAGGGAGATCCATCACCTCCCGGAAGTGGACAGCCACCTCACAGTGGTCCAAGTTTGGGTACTGGGCCGAGTTGTGGATCAAAGCAGAAAGCTTGCCCTGTCGCATCTTGCTGGCTCTGAAGCCAAAGACGAACAGCAGCGAATCGATGACGTTGGACTTGCCGGAACCGTTGGGCCCGACAACGGACGAGAAAGATGAGTGGAACGGGCCGACTTCTTGCCTCCCCGCGTAGCTCTTGAAATTGGTCAAGATGAGGTAGGTGATGACGATCCGCGCCTTGGGCGTTGTGTCCTCGATGACAGGGACCGTGAGAGTGCGCGACTTGAGCACAATATCCATCGGCTTCTCTAGGATGGTATCCATGGCCCTGATGGGCTTCACCGCGACAACCGTCTCATCCGAGGGTCTGCGCTGGCTGTTCACACTTGTGGTCGTGATGTCGGCAAGAGGGCTATTGGACACCAGGGAGGAATCTGGCGAGAACGGCTGTTTCGGCTGCCTTGGCGTTGGGTCCGGCGTGGCGAGCGCGGGCGGCGCGGCTGGTGGCTCAGGGGTGGACTCGGTCTTCACCGCCCGCGGGGCAACACTCTTCCTCTTGCGCGGGGCAGCCTTCTTGGATGGAGACGACGGCTCCGCGATCGTGGTAACAGTCTCGTCTGGGTCGGCGACCTGGCTTGGTTCCAGAACCTGGCTGGGCTCGAGGACTTGGCTCAACTCATCCTCTGGCTCCGGCGCAAGGCTCTTCTTAGGGCGCCCGCGCCGCGGGGCAACGATGCTGGTGTCGCCGGTTTGGCGCCTGCTTCTGCTGGTGCTACTGCTGGCAGCGAGGGACTTGCGCGGACTGCGCTTCGGTGCCGGGGTGAAGTCATCCTCGCTGTCGTCGGCGACCTTGCTAGTGCTTCCGATTTCGTCGTCTGAAGAGTCGTCGACGACGGGGCGCCGCGTCGCGGCGGCGCGACGGGTAGTTCGTGAGGACATTGGAGGAAAAAGAAAAACAGGCAATCGGGTATCAAAGTGTTTGCTAGACAAATCTTTGCGCAGTATTCAGATTGGCGACAAGTTGTGCGAAAGAAAGATGCTCGTTTCTCATTATCCTGCAGCCTGCAGTCGCCCGTTCACTGTGATGGGCGGCTGGAGGGACGCAACGCCCCCTGTTCCCCCGCTTGTTGATATCTGCCCACATTTGGATCCGATTGTAAACAATGCGCAAGCCACGCGCTAGCGCCACACTTTCAATTACGCCGGCATAGAGTAGACCAAGATCACGTGCTTTCGTGTTCATGTCTCCACTGCGGCGAGGAGCTTCAAGCTGAATCTGAGACATCGATCAACCCTGGAAGGTCCAAGGGCGAGCTCCGTCATCCGCCACCCGCTCGATAGTCCGCCGCTTGCATCGTCCTCATCATGGCGTTCGTCGATTACACGCAGTTCCATCAAGTCTTTCCTCCAGACCTCGGCTCACCGTACGCGCCAGACCTGATCCGCGAAATCGAGGCGTACCGCAAGAGCTTCGATGGCGTGCTCTTCATCGATCGAGTGCTCAAGGCCCTGGGCGTGACCAAAGGTACCTCCTTGCCGGCCGGGGCGCAATTACCTCCGTCGCATACGCGTCAACTCGAGGTTGTGTTACTGACAGCTTGGTGGCGAACCTGACAGCCAAGTCATATCCTCCGAGAGGCGACAATGGCCTCCATGAGCTGCACCAGAAGGTCTGCCAGAGCACCATGTCGGCACATCACAAGCTTTCGGTCCTATACTACCTTCTCCTGGACCATGACGACATCCTCGGCGTGCGATCCCAGTTAGCCGAACAGTTTTGCCAGAAGACTGGCATCCCGAACAAGTACCAGATCCTCATGAAAGGATTGTGGCACATGGACCGGCAACAGTTTCCCGTATGCTCGCCGTCTTTCCTCTCTGGTTCTAGGTAGTCAGAACGCCCTAACATTACCGGTCGATAGCTTGCCCTCGAATATCTTGCACACCCCTCACTTCTCCCTGAGTTCGCCGACGACATCATTTCCATACTGGTCTCGCAGGCGCAGAACGGCGACTACAGTTGGGCACTGGCTTACTACCACTCGGTGCAACCTGTCCTGAAAACGGCAGGGGCTCTCGAATTGCTATTCGGCGCAATGGCTCGCACGAGCGTCTCTGAGGCTCTATTCTTCTCGCGCTCTCAATCGGAGCCGACACGCCGCCTCCTGTTCGAGCGCCTCATCCAGTCCGTCCACGACACCGACGCATCGGTCGCGGGGAGCAGGGAGCAGAGGGCGCGTGCGCTCACGAGTTTACCATTCGACATGGACGAAGACACATGGTTCGAAGAGTTTCTCACGAGTACAGATGGCAAAAAGCTGAAGAACGCCCGGGACACGTGGGCCCTACGCAAGTTTGCAACAAATCAGCTCTCGGATATCGGCGACGAGAAGCTTCGGGCTCGCTTGGCGGCTCTCGGCCGGCCGCACTAACGTATGACCCGAGCCGCTTGAGGCCGACCCCGCTGCCTCTTAATCAATCTGTTTGTTAATATTACGCCTGTAGCTGGGCTCTTTCTTTGCATAGCGATGGCGTTAATCAACTCCAGTCCACGTCCACGTGTGTGGCAGAGAGCCTTGGACCAATACTCGGCGACATATTCTCGCCCCAGATGCGCCCTATGCTGTCGTCTGCATGAAGGGCTAGGTGCCAGCTCTGCTTGCCTGGACCTCTTCCGTTTCCGCGTCACCATGTCTCTGCTGAGACCTTCTCTCTTTTGTCGGGCGAAGTGGGCGCGTCTTTTTTGCGCAAGCCCACTCTCCCGTTGTCGAATCATATGCTTGCCTCTCGCCCTGCAAGGGTCGTGTGTTTGTGTGAGCCGAGATTGCAACCCTCCGTGGCCAATGATCAACGCCTACCAGTCACCAAAACTGCGGCACCTGCAGCATGGATTTGTCACCGGGTATGTACGTGGACGTTGGCGTCTGCTGTAACACCGCGGAGCCTGTCGTCGCCAATGAAAGGCGACCTCGTGTCCAAAGATGCACATGGTCAATGTTTGCCTGCAGTCTGGACAAGTCTCCGGCTGCAGCTCATGCCAAAATTGGCTGTTGTCCCCTCATCCAGGTATGACAGTGTGACACCCACCATGCACCTCGGTCCTAGGAATCCGCCATCGGTAACACCGATTCTGCGCAATGCCTTGACCAAGTCGATCACTCCCACGGCTGGCCTTCCGTCATATATCCCGCTGGCGGGCCTCCTACATTATTATTCCCCATGCAGACACCCGGCCGTGGCCCGCCGCTGCCTGAGGATACGTCGGTAATCCAACCGTCTACCATAGCCGTTAGGACTGGTCCATGCTGTCGGCAGGCTACATTCATTCGGCTGTTGTGGAGGACCCCCTCGAATACGCAACAACGGTATTGACCACCCTGACACAAAGCTTGAAGCGGGGCACCTCGAGTCTATCAGTGATGTCCTCGAGGACGGGCTTGCCAAGGGAAGATGCATTCTATACGAGCCCAGGCAGCGGGCACTCTCCTAGGGGTGTAAGAATGGTGTGTAGAGGTCACGCCGCATCGTGGAAAGCGCCCTTTATTCCCTGTTTTCCCACTTCTTTCCTGTGATCTTATAATTATGTCGCAGTGTCTTAACTAAACGTGTCTCGGTCGCTACAACACGGTGGCGACTCTCAGCCTGAATCAGTTGTTCTTATATATCGAAACGCTCTTCTCCGGAAAAAAATATGAGGCTCCCAGCTGGACACACCACCGACTTGCTGTCATCAACACCTCCTCTGCACACTATCGTTGAATCTGTAACTCTTGAACCCAAGAGCATCGTCGTCAGGGACACCAAGATCCCGGTGGTTAGATCACACTATGTGACACTGACTGTGTCCCGAAATTCACGGATCGAGCTCTCAACGCTCCTACTCGGGACAGTCACCAGCTACCCCGATCAGTTCCAGGCCGGCGAGCCCGCCGCCCTCGCGACTAGACAGCCGTCCCGCGAGGCCAACGATGCCACCGCCTCCAACGGGACACTTGGGGGTGTCGAGGCTGCCATAATCGCTGTCGTCGTGATCCTCACAGCCATCACGGCCGGCGCCATGTGGTGCTTATGCCGGAGGTATCGAAGAAGAAGGCCACCTCTCAGGGGAGGCGGGCACTCCTCGCCGTCACCGCGCCCGACGCCGCCCAAGCCGACATCATGGTCTTTTACGACAAGGCCAGCGACGCGTCACCCAAGATGCTTCCACTGCCGGGGCCATGTCTGCGTCGGGGGTCCTATAGGGCCGGTCGGAGCCACGGGAGCGGCCGGAGCTGACGGTGCTCAGGGGCCACAAGGGAGAACAGGACCACAAGGGCCACAAGGAGTACGGGGGGCACAAGGGACACAAGGGCCACAGGGCCCACAGGGCCCGCCCGGAGAAACGGGAGCGCGGGGAGACAAGGGCGATAAGGGCAGCAAGGGTGACGCCGGCCCCGCAGGTCCCGCTGGCCGGCCCGGCGTTCCAGGCCCTCAAGGTCTCCCAGGCCCTCAAGGTCTTCCAGGCCCTCAAGGTCTTCCAGGCCCTCCTGGCGTCCAAGGAGTTCCTGGCCAGATAGGGCCTCCGGGGCCGCAGGGCTCGAGAGGACCGGCAGGCCCTACTGGCCCCATGGGGCCAGTAGGTCCGACCGGAAGCGACGGATGGCCTGGACCACCAGGTGATACCGGACCACCCGGCGCCCAAGGAGAGCCTGGACCCACCGGACCCCCGGGTCCTCAGGGCCCTCAGGGCCCTCCCGGGAATGATGGACTTCCCGGATCCCGCGGAGAGGATGGTCCCCGCGGAAGGAAAGGGCGCCCAGGGAGGAGGGGGCGACCCGGAAGAGACGGCGTCGACGGAAAGGATGGGTCTCCTGGGAGAGACGGGAGACCAGGCCGCCGTGGATCCCCCGGGCCACCTGGAACCGCCACCGCCACCGCCACTGCTAACGGCTCGACCAGGCGTCCTTTCACGCCAAACGGATATTCGAGTCACCGCCGCCGTTCCTCAAGTCACCTTGGCTAGTGGGAAACCGTGATTTCCAGTCGGCCAAGAGGCAATGGATGTTCTGGTGACGCTCCACCCAGAGGCGCACTTGGCCCATATGATGATGGTGGCTACAGACCACCAGCTTTGGGGCCGAGCGTACAGAACGGCTACGCCGTCGGAAGTGTAAACGGGACGGGCTGGCATATTTATTGAGCCTTCAGCTGCTGGCATCATATCTTCTTCCTCTTCTTGTTGTTCCCTCTATAGTTTGTCTTCGTTTCGCTTGCCATAGTCGCTGTATTTTTTCACCTGCCTCTTCCCCTTCACGAACTATCGACATCTGCTAGCGCTTCTTTTGTCAACTCGGATGGCAATTTTTTTTTTTTTTTTTTTTTTAGAAAAGTTACGCTTTATATAGCTTGAATACATGAGTACTTGAGCGCTCATTGCCTCTTGACGTGCAAATGGTTCTTTTTATCTGTTGGCACTTCGATGTTCTCGATGGTGACATCCATCCACAACTTCAGGGGCTGACATGCACAGGGCCGATCACGTGTAACAAGCCAGCGTCGTCAGATTGCGGGCCCGAGAGCCATCCAATCGGCCAGGGTCTGGGCCAACAGCTTGCAATTGCGCTGCTGGAGCTTTCTGGAGCTTCGACATCCCGACTTCGATCTTCAGCCATAAGTCGCCTTCTTTTTTTTTTCTCGCCTAGCCCTCCCACACGTTCTTTTTTCCGGTTTGTCTCTGCATATCTGTAATTTTTGTCGCTGCAGGATTGCGTCTTCCCCTTTGTCTTGCCTATTTCCCTTCGTTTTCCTGCGTTCTCTTGCGTCGGTCGCGGATGGGAGGTGCGTTCGCTTCTCAATCGACTGTCGTCCTCTCCCGCCCAAGATGGCGCCGCCAAAATACAAGGACAAGGACGCTGGCGTGCTCTTGACTTTTAACGGGAAATGGATCAGCTGGTTACACACGGCTACAGCATACTGTACGTCCATAGCCTCCCTCTCTGCTCCCCAATCTCTTGTTTGCGCATCGCATCGCATCGCAGCGCACGGTGCGTGGGCTGACCAAACTCCGGACTCTCCTCGGGCCCCCCGGTTCCCAGCTGCCTTCCTCCTCGCCCTCATCGTCGGCCTGTCGCTCCACTACCACAAGATCGTCCAGAATGAGTGGTACGGCTACCCGGACGAGTGGTTCCCCTCGGTCTCGGCTACCATCGGCGACCGCTATCCCGAGCGCTCCGTCTTCATGCTCTTCATCGCCCTAACTTCGGGTCCTCGCTTCGCTCTCGTCGGCCTCTGGTACCTCCTCACGCGCGGGCGCGGCGGCGCACTGGCCAAGTTCGTCGCCGCCATGGGTGTCGTCCGTACCCTGACCTGCGGCGGCTGGACCTACGTCACCTCGACCGACGACCACGACTGGCACGACATCCTCATGATCTCCTACATCGTCTGCACCATCCCCTGGACCGCCGGCTGCATCTCGCTCAGCCCTCCCAACCCGCTGGCGATCAGGTACCGCAAGTACTTCTGCTTCGCCTTCTTCGGCACGCTTGTGCCCCTGATATACTTCTTCATCCAGCACAAGGTACACAGGGTTGCTGGTGGTAAGTAGCCCCTTAGGGTGCTCTGCTCCCCTGCTGATGGCCCGGCCAGGGACGGCTACTGACTTTTGTGGACGCCGGCAGCATACACCATATACGCCTTCTTCGAGTGGTCTTTGATTCTGTTTGACGTGGCGTTTGACGCCGTGACTGCCCTGGACTTTGATGCCTTTGAGTTGGTCGTCAAGGATGTGAAGGGAGCAAGCCAGGGGTATGTGAATTGGCTTCCTTCGTAGAGCGCAAGCCGCAAATGAGCCTGTACAGCAGCGTATCTGGTCTTGCTCAATACAACCAGGAATCCTCCAGGATCTGTTCTAAAGCAAATGTGGATATCCAACAGTGCGACCTCTTCCCAACCGTCTGCCGTCGTTGAGAAGGAGTAAGTCGCCCTCAATACCGTTGATCGTGGCACTGCATCCTGTCGCAGCGGCATTACGCCCCAAATCTGGCCGAAATATTGTCTAACCCCTGACTTGCAGGAAAGAGAAGGCCGCCGCGGCCGCAGCGAACCCAAAAGTCACTCCCTCGGACATCATGGACATCGCCGCGGATGTTTACCACGGAGTAAGTTGCTTTCTGGTCATTCCTTTCAATACAAGCAGTGTTTCTAATCCGGGCCGGGACAACAGTTCGTCTTTTGGTCCGTCCTAACCAGCCTGGGCGCCGTCGTGTGGTGTAAGTACCCCGTAATCTTTCACATGCGTCGTTTCCTTTGACTTACACAAGAGCGCAGACTTCCCGCTCTGGTTCATGGGGATTTCTGGCTTCGAGGCATTTGTCATGTGCACCATTGCCCCCATGTTCCTCGGTATTGGCCCCTTGAAGAGGCTCGTCATAGGCAATCAGCGCTTCTTCCACCTTGTGTCCCTTACGGGCCTGCTGGCATTCCTCGTCAAGGACCCCATCCAACGTCTCTGCACCGTCGGCGCCGGCCTCGCGCTCCAGTGCCTGGCGTGGGTGGCTACGCTTCACTCGGAGTCGGTCCATGAGGGCCGCCTGGAGCTCCGTGTTCTCTCTTTGCTTGTCGGTCTCATCCTCTCGAGCGTCGTCAAGTTCGCCAACCGAACGCTCAACCCCATCTGGCCCATCATGCATGCCCCCAACGGCGGATGGAACTACACCGGTCTGATCTTCGGGCTCTGGGGTGCTCTGCGCTACAGCCGCAGGGGCCCGCTGAACACAACCGGGGTGCAGATCAAGACTGGCTCCAACTTCCTGGCGGCGTGTGGTGTCGGCGGCCTGTTCTTCGCTCTGCACTCGCTGCTTTCCGACACGAGCACCATGATCCTCTGGGTCTGGGACGGATATCCGATTCGTGGCCCGACTTCCAACACGTCGGCCTACTACACCATCTTCGCTATGACGGCCGGCATCCTGATCGGCACATACCGCCCAGGCGTGGCCAGCCTTTGGACAGCGTATGGGGCAGGCTGCTTCGGCGCAGCCATTCTCACAACGCGCCACCACTGGAACGGATACTACGGCGCCCTCGGTCTCGCAACGTACCTGATGGCCGTCGCCGTCCCACTGCTCAAGGACGCGGCCAAGCGTTCGCCGGGCTTGACCTTTGGACTTGGCTTCTTCATCTACAACTTTATGGTGCTTTTCCACGTCTGGGTCGTCGCATATGCCTTCGTACCCGGTGGTCCCCTGGTGCGCGAGCACACGGACTGGGTCATGGCCACGATGATGATTCTCATCGGCTGCGGCGTCTTCAACCTCAACGCGGCCAAGACGCCCAAGAAGAACAACGGCGTGCAGCAGCAAAAGCCGTCGCGCGCCACCGTGCAACACCGCAAGCACTACGCGAGTGTTCTCGGGGCACTGAATGTGATGTTCCTGGTGGCGTCGTTCCTGCGGTTCCCGACCAACGACTATAAGCCATACCACGGATCGGACAGAGTGCTGACGGCGGGTATCTGGACTATCCACTTCGGGCTCGACAACGACATGTGGAGCTCGGAGCGGCGGATGCGCGACCTCATTCGGGACGCCGAGCTCGACGTGGTCGGTCTCCTCGAGTCGGACCAGCAGCGCATCATCATGGGCAACCGCGACTCGACGCAGTTCATAGCCGAGGACCTGGGCATGTATGTCGACTACGGCCCGGGCCCCAACAAGCACACGTGGGGCGCAGCGCTGCTATCCAAGTACCCCATCGTCAACTCGACGCACCACCTGCTGCCCAGCCCTGTGGGCGAGCTGGCACCCGCGATCCACGCAACGATCGACGTCTTCGGGACGCTCGTCGACATCTTCGTATTCCACTCGGGCCAGGAGGAGGATCCGGAAGACCGGCGGCTGCAGTCCATCTACCTGCGCGACCTCATGGGGTCGTCCAGCCGGCCATCGGTGCTTCTCAGCTACCTAGTGACGCGGCCGCTCGAGGGCAACTACAATACGTACGTGAGCGAGGGCTCGGGCATGCACGACATCGACCCAAGCGACTGGGACCGGTGGTGCGAGTACATCCTGTTCAAGGGCCTGCGGCGCGTGGGGTACGCGCGCGTCAGCCGCGGCACCATCACCGACACGGAGCTGCAGGTGGGCAAGTTTGTCGTGCCCGAGGCCGGCTCGCTCGACGCGGCGAGGGCGTGGGAGATCGATGCCGATACGAGGAACTCGAGGGTCGAGGAGGAGCAGGTGCCAGAGGGTTGGCGATTCCCGGCCCTGTTCCGCGGCGAGGGTGTCCGCGGGCACCGGTACCACGTTTTTGACGAGCCGAGGTACTACAACTACTAGACTAGAAGGGAGGGCGTTGTATGTAAAAGGGTAGAATCTGCTTCTGTCATGTCGTTCCGAGATCGGTGCTGGATGGATTTCTTCCTGCAAGTTTGTGTGCACATACGTGAGCCGATATATCAGGGAAAGAGGCGTGTAAAGGTGCGTGGGAGGTTTGTACGATAAACTGCTGAGCAGGCAAGCAAAAAGCAAGAGTCCTTTGTTGCATACCATCCATGTGCATAAGCTGCAGGAAAAGTAGCGAGAAGCCGTCAAGGACAATACGAGGCGGGCCGATGATTTCCATGCCGCAAAGACCGAAGCCCGGCTGACGGGACGTTTTCCGCGAGAGAGACTGGGGCGTTACCAAACGCCAATGCAGGAGCATGGATCTCCGAGAGAGGGGGCAGTCCTGGACTGCTGAGTCGCGCTCGGCACAAACACACAGTTTCGGCCCGTGGCATCCACCGTCCATCCCGTCACCGACTTTGGCTGCTTGGTGCTCCAGCTTGGGCTGTCCAATCTGGTCGAGGCCAAACTCAATCGCCAACATAATTGGCTCCACTGCGCAGGTCAGCTGAACACATGACGAAAAAGCCGCTGAGAGGTGTGCTCCCCGATCTGGAATGTGACGACAGCCATCTCCGAGTCGAAACAAAGAAGTGCCTAATGCTGGGTACGTTTCGGCTTCCACAGGCATAGGTAACCTACCTCTAGGCACAAGTGGAAAAGCCGCGGCCCCGACAAGCCGAGCCAAGCTTTGTATGCAGGAATGGCTGTCGGCGAGAGCATATGCCAAAATAAAATAAAAATAGCCACACGGCTGCTATGTCAAGATACGCTGGCTTGATCGGCACCTCGACCGACTGCAATTGAATAAGCATTCCCAGCACGCATGACGTCTCGAATCACCGCATCCGGCACTGCTCGGTGCGGGTTGACCAGCCCTTGCCCCTGTTGTTTTCTGTAGCGTCAGAGTGCGTCAAGACCGGCTGCCGAGTTCTCCCCAGTGGAGACCCCCACCATCCCCAGATGGAGGAGTGAAGTTGTTCTTTGTGCCGCGTTAAGCCGAGCCTAGCTGCCCGTGTAAGACGCCTCGGTATGTCAAAATGGCCCCGAGTCTTTCGAGCTTCCCCTTCTCTCCGCTGCCAGAAATCTAGAACGATACCGTTATCCTTGCACTCTACGTTTCCTCCGTCACTGCTGAAAAATCAATTACCTTAATCTTGTTGCTTTTTTTTTCGTCATTTCATACCCATCTCCTCCCCGATCTTCTGCCCATATTCTCCTCTCCAAGCTGTGCTTCTAGAGATTGCTCGAAGCAATGACGGCATTGACCTTGGGCCATATGCTGGCCTGGCTCGGCATGTTTGCCGCTGCCGGTATCGCCTATGTAAGCCAGCAGAAAGAGCCACCGGGGACGATTACGATGCAATGACCAGGGCATATGGCCAGTGGCTAACAGGAGTCGTCCCCAGGTATCGTGCGTTGTCGTGTATAGACTCTGGTTTCACCCCCTAGCGAAATATCCAGGTCCTTTTCTGGCGCGGGTATCCAACCTACATCAGCTCTACCACGCCTGGAAGGGCGACCGACACTTGGAGTTTTGGAGACTGCATGAGAAATATGGTACGTATGGAACCGTTGTGACAGCTGCTCGTCTAAAACACCTCATTAAGGATCTCCCCTATTAACTCACGTCAAGGCCGGGTCGTTCGGTTCGGGCCCAACAGCGTCTCCATCAACAGCGCAGCGGCCCTCAAGGACGTCTACGGCTTCCGGGCCAACGTGCGCAAGGCCGAGTTCTACGACGCCTTTGTGCACCCGACGCCCAACACGCACAACTCGCGCGACAAGGACATGCACGCCCGCAAGCGCCGCGTCCTCTCGCACGCCTTCTCCGACTCGGCCATGAAGGAGATGGAGCGCTACATCCTGGCCAACGAGCGCCAGTTCTGCGCTGAGATCGGCAGGGGCGCCACGGCCGAGAGCAAGGGCTGGACCCCACCCAAGAACATGGCCGACTGGTGCAACTGGCTCGCCATGGACATCCTGGGCGACCTGGCCTTCGGCAAGGCCTTCCACATGCTCGAGCGCGAGGACAACCGCTTCGCCATGGACCTGGTCGGCGGCGCCGCCCGCCGCCACCTCATCTGCGGCACCATGCCCGTAATCGACAAGCTGGGCCTCGACAAGTACCTCTTCCCTTCCGTCGCCGCGGGGAGGGCCCGGTACATGGTCTACAGCCGCGCCCAGCTCACCGAGCGCACCAGGCTCGGCGACGAGACCGACCGCCGCGACTTTTTCTACTACCTCCTCCGCGCCCGCGACCCGGAGACGGGCCTGGGATTCGCGCAGGGCGAGCTGTGGTCTGAGTCTAACCTGCTGTAAGTACTTTTATAGTTGCAATATTTCCGAACCTTTCGTCTTCCTATACTCATAAAACCAATAAAAAACACAGCATCATCGCCGGCT
>GL876968.1:2931621-2953953 GCA_000193285.1 Magnaporthiopsis poae ATCC 64411 | reverse complement strand
AGCAGCAGCGCAAGCTCGAGGCGAGGTACGCCTTCACGGGTGCGCAGGTGGAGCTGGAGTCGACGGCATGGCGCGCGAGCCCCGCCGGTTCTGGCGCGGAGGACTCGGAGGGCGGCAGCGGCAGCGGCGCGTTCCGCGGCGGCCGTGGCAGGGGCCGCGGTCGTGGAAGAGGAGGCGGCGCTGGCGGCGGCGGCGGCGGGCGAGGAGGTGGCAACGTCGCTGGCCCGACGGGCGAAAAGGAGACGGAGCAGGCCAGGAGGCGCAAGGAGGCGAACAAGAGCTCCCGCGCCAACCACAACCGGCGAGATCAACGGGCGCGAAAGATGGCGCGCGGGGGGCTTCCTGGATGAGTTAGCATGTGTTCCACGCCGTCTAGCATGGAAGACTATCACTTGGTGTGCCCTAAGCACTAAGCTATTTGAAGAGATACCCGGAGAAAATCAACTGATCCGAGCACACTGCCAAGCCGCCATCGAAAGTTCCATTTCCAATAGCGCATCCATCCAGCAAAGGCCTAAACTCAGGCTGGAGCGAGCACGCGAGCCACTCAGCCCTGCCCAAAGAATTGTTCAGCTTCGTCCGGGGTAGGTATGTGCAGTAGGGCCGAAGGATGCCTAGTTTGGGCCCACAACTACGTAAGTCAACCAATAGATCTTGAGTTCCAGGGCTGAGGCCACCAGCCTGACCAGGCTCCCTGGGCTATTGCCTTGAGTGCCGGAAGGTGCCCGGCGACGGAATAGGAATAGATGCCTCCAGAATTTATCCCTGATGAGAATAGCCGGCGGAGGGATCGGCGGGTCGGGCACCTCGCGGCACTTGAAAGGGATATAGCAATTCCAGAGTGCAGGACGGCGCGCCTTGGCGTGCTGATCCAAGGTGTACCCCCTGTTTGACGTCGCGCCGCGCGAACATCGTCTAATGTACGTGCGTTGGCTGGGCGGGACAAATGCCCCGGACGCCACCACTTGAGGTCGACTGAGAAACAAAGGAGTGAGCAGCGCGGTCAGGAGAAGTCTCCAGAGGTGCCTTGCTGCTGAAGGGAGAGGTTGCTGTCGGCTTGTCCAGGCCGCCAATATGGCAGCCTGACGACACACACGCATAGGTACTGGCGGGCACAACGACACAACGCAATGGATTTTTGACAAAATTGGTAACATTACTCATATAAAATGTACATCATGTTGATTAAATAAAATAGATTGCTAGATAGTTGTACAAGGATCCAAAGACAATCGTCAGTGCAAACACCCCCGCGGTCATACCATATCCTTGACGCTCTTCTGATAAACGTCCTCGACGGCGACCGATATCTCCAACGTCCTCGTGATCCTCCCCGGCGGCGTCAGGTAGTCGTCTGGTCTCTGGATGATGATGCCGCTGCTCTCGCTCGAGGACCTGGCGCTATGGGCCCCCTCGCCGCCCAGCGCCATCCCTATCCCCGTAGAGCTGCACGCATCTCCATCCAGGACTGGCCCCGTCGACGTAGGGCTGCTGGGGTTCGGGTTGAGGTTGCGGCGGAGAACGCCGGGGGCGGCGGCTGGCGGCGGGCAGGCGATGACGTGCGACTCGAACTTGGGCGCCTGCTTGCTCCCCGGGCTGGGGGACATCTCGAACACGCTGCCGAGCTTGTCGCTGTTGACGTCGTCGAGGTCGATGTCGGCGGCGCCGTAATGGGCAAACATGCTCGTGTGCTTGCTGGCCCGGGGCGGCGGCATGTTGCTGTTCCGTGTGGCCGACTGGGTCGTCCTGCTGAGCTTGCTGGCCCTGCTGGCTCCCATGGTACCGCCGTTGCCGCCCTTTGACCTGGAGCTGACGCCGTACTTGCTGCCGTAGGCATATCTCCTGGCAGACGTGCTTTCCAGTATCTTCTTGAACAGGGGCTTGAGGCTGGGGATGGACCCAGCGATGATGGCTACGGAGATTTCGGCGTTGTACCTATTAGGACAGAGCGAGCGAGGGTCAGTAGTGGCCGCTTTGGCCTGCGTGTTGGTGGCATATAACATACCAGATCGTGATATCTACGCTGTCCCACATGAAATCACCCTCTTTTCCAAGGCTCGTGATGAACATGGACTTGACGATGGCTGCGGCGGTGGTGCTGGATCGGTGGCAGGCACATGTTAGCAGCCGAGGCTAGTCTGGCAACCGGGAGAGGATGCGCCGCCACGTACAATAGACCGAGCGACAGGATGCCCATGATAGCCAGCTTGACCCTCCAGTTCAGCTGGACGTTCCAGAGCATCGGGATCGGCAGCACTGCAAAGATGAAGTCGGTGCCGATGCCAATGGCGAAGCCAGCGTATGCAGCAGCCACGATTATATCGCCGGGGATGCACTGGCCGCCGCCGGGCAGGGCCTTGTTCCAGATAAACTCCATTGGCCGGCACTGAAGCATAAGCTGCACTAGAGAATGGGAAGAGGATATAATCAGTTTTTTTTTTCCTGTCGAGTCTTGATGCGGCAGGTCCCGAATTACGCCAGAGCTCTGCTTACAGGTTCCGGCGCAAGTAGATATCACCGTGACTCCCAGAAGAGCCCAGATGAACCAGGTGTAGAACCTAGACGGGGAGACTCTGAGGAGGAAGGTGCCGACGCTCAGCTTGGCCATTCCAAGCGCAATCAGCGACGATGGCTGGGTGGCGAAGTTGAGATGGAGGGCTGCGGCCAGGTCATCGGGCGGGATGTATTCGATATGACGGCCCGCGCCTCGGTTCACCGTAGGGATGGTTATCAAAGCCAAGACAAGCAACATTACCTGTGACGTGTTAGCCAAAGACGGTGCGAACCAAAGTCGGGACATATATTGGAAGAGATGGGACGAACGGCAGAAATGGCCATGAGATAATCCTCGACGGCCAACTGGCGGATAAACCGTATCCTGACCCAGATCCTGAGACACACAACGGCAAAGGCCAGGGCGCCGAGGGTGCAGCTGACGCCAATGATCTCAGAACCCCTGTTGTAGTTCTCGCGCTCGCCGGGCTGGAACTTGAGAGGAGGCCCCATGGGAGGAGCTCCCGGGGGAGGCCCCGAGGGCGGCGGGCCAGTGTTGCTCATCTTCGGTCTCTGTGTTGCGGCTCTGGATAACGGTCGGTCGGAAGTGGAGGGAAGGGGCCGGGTAGGTTAGGTAGGTGATGGGTGTGCGGGCTGGCCAAGAAAGGAACGGACGGGGTCGGAAGGGTTCACAGCACAACCGGTCACCAGGAAACCACCAGGCCCTTCAAGAGCCGCGCATGCACATGCCTTTGTGGATGGTGTAACGGTTGGGAAGGGATGACAGGGACAAGAAGAAAAAAGAAAGAAAAACATAAAGACGAAAATGGAACAGCCAAGGCCTTGCCTCGCCCTCCCTGGCAGCCACCAGCTTCTTTGTATCCTCAGGGGATGGACAGGCTCGTCGTCAATGGCATCTCTCGTCCTCCAAACCTGGGCGCATGTCAAGGACACATTAAGACCCCTGGAGAGACCCTGGGGCGACGGTGTCGTGCTTTGACCCTCTCTGGGCTGTCCGAACCTGCATGGCAGGCCTGCCTGTGTGCAAAGCACGATAGCATGTGGTGGATCAAGCTGCCACGGGAAACAGGCATCATGTCCACAGGGCCGGCCCCATCGCCATGGATCATTACTCGTGTGCTCCAGCCTGAATGTCGTTGCAAGGCCAGTTTGGTGAGGGGGTTTTCACCAGAGGCCTGAGCGCAGCGGTCACACCTTCCCGCACTTGGAGCGTCAGCTCTAGCGGTTGGTCAGCGCCGGCTCTAGCGCCGCCAGCTGCAGTGTCACCCAAATTAGGCGTCCGTTCCTAACGCGGTGCGGGTGGGTGGTGATGACCTCGAGCCGTCCAGCAAGCAATTGAAATTGACGCGTCAGTCCACAATTCTTGCAGCCGAGCGATGTTTCCCCCTTTCTTCCTTTACGCGAGCCCCAGAATCAAGTGCCAAGTTGGCGCTCGCGTCTTTCGAGACGGCTCGGCCTGCCGTTCCCTTGCTTGGTTGTGGGCGGACGGGCTCCTTCCATGGCTTTTTTCTTTTTCTTTTTCGCCTCCGTCGACCTTGATTAATAACTCCTCACGATGCGAAACCGGAACGGCCGCCCTCAATACACATCGAGTTTGAGGCTCATCATGAGAAAGTGGACACACCGATGCCTACCTGGTGCTTGACGGGCACAGTCCACGTGTTGGTGGCAACCAGAAAAGCCAACAGGCCTTGACCGAGGCAGGAGCCGTTCTTTGACGCAATCATGGAGGCGGGGGTGGGAAACAGGGTCTGGCAGGCCGGCTTCTACAAAGGAATGGGCAATCCGTTCTCCAGCACAGGGACAAGGGGCCTGGTCCTGTTGCTGCCGTGCCTGCCAGCCATGCTCCTCCGCCGCCCACCGTTGTACCTGATTTTCGCAAGCATTCACCACCAGGTTCGCAAGTCTTCGCCCCGCCGCAGCTGCAGACCTGACCGAATCATGCCCTGGGCCCGTTAGGCCGCGTACCGAGATGGGCGAGCCATCTATGGCAGAAGGCATGAGCGGGCAGGCGACGGGCAGAGGTACAACCCAGCCCAATCCGTGTGGAGAAGTACCTACCGGCCGAGCCTATGTAAAAGCCTCGAGCTTCCGCAGACTGCCATGGTGATGATCCGGCGACCGTGCGCCGCGTAGCTTGTTTAATTTCCTCCGTGCCGAGGTCGTCTCTGGCGATGCTCGGTCGACGTGGTATCTTTTTACGGAATCCGCTGGTCCAGATATTTCGGGTGCTGCTTGGGCTGGCCCGCACTCCTATCGTTCCTTCCCGAGTCACGATACCGGCTGTTTTCTCCTACGGCCCCTCGGCATGGATGGAACGCGACAGCCTCCAAACAAAACGATCACGACCATATCGCTACCAGCATGATCGAATCGCACAAACCTAGGCCCCCGCCTTTCCGGATCCGACCGCAAAAGCCTTCAATCTCCCGTGCCGGCCGGTCGATTGTTTGTTTGCCAAGTTCTCATTCCTCGGCAGTGGTCCCTCATGGCGACAACCCTTCCCATACCAGATAGGGCGCAGACAAACACTCTCACCAACACACACCTGGGCTGCCCGACTCACCAACGCGCTCCATGCCGGACACGATTGGCCTCATACAAAAGTGTATTCTATCAATGCTCTCCGCTTTTGGCACGATCGATCAGAACCCGACTCCATTTTGGGAACTTCTTTCCTTTTTCATCTGTCTCTCATGCGACGTCAGTGGAGCACGCACTCTCTGGCCATCCCAGCACTTGGAAATAAAGTTCGACCTGGACGCGGGAATCCCATATGGAACCGACTTCTCTCCTTTTCATTTTCCCCATTCATTTTGCTTTTATGCATCTTTCTTCCAACCCATACTTGGCCGCGTTCCAGAACGAGCATCAGTCAGGTGACCACGCGACCCGCGGGCCGCGGCCGCAGCCCTCTACATACGATAACGGACGGACCGCCGGACCGCCTCCCATGTTCCCCCAACCAACCAGCTAAAGATTATTTCACGAAACAGGACCGAGGTACAGCTACCTGAACCTACTGGTACCCATCAGCATATCCCTGTGACCTGTAGCGACTGCCGGTGCCCATGCTACTTCCGGTCGACCGCTACCGCGGCAATGACAATATTGTAGTAATGACCACCATACCACCGTTCGTTTTTGTATGCCCTATAAACCACGTCAGGACACAGCGCTGCGGGCTGCCCGGTTTTCTAATGGGTCTTGATTAACACTCCGGTCGACCGACTCCTTTCCACCCACACGCGTGGATCAAGCAGCAAGCGAGGGGCATAGACCTCTTCGGTTATTATAAACCTCGATGTTTTTGTGGCCCCCTTTTGTTGCGGGATAAGTTTATTATCCTTGTGAGGTGCAGAAGCTTATAGACGATGTGTGTGAGCACGGGCGGCTTCCGTGGGTAGTGGGTAGTGGGATGCGTATGCGCCCGGGACCAAAAGAACCGCAAGCCGCTCCCACCTCCCGAGTCTGCTCACGTGCGACTGCCGCCGAATCTAGGGCTCTAATAAGGTTTAAAGAGGCCCCCAGGGTTTGGTAGCCCGAGCTTGTTTTACATCAAATGTTTATTTTTACAGTTTATTTACCGGCAAGCATTCATGGGAGGTAGTCAAGGAAACCCTCGCAATTTTTGTGGTATGATATGAACTTGCCGGACTTGATTCTATTTCCAATCCTTCTGTCAACTTACCACGAACGGACTGGTTGATATCTTAGAGTCTAGAAGCTATGTGCAGACTTGCCCAATGGGTGGTGAATCCTAGATGGGGGCCACTTGGAAGAGGCATGCCTACCTACTTCCTCATCTCTGATCTGTTGTTGAGATCCGAAGAGCCCTTGGTCGCCTTGCTCATGGTCGCCTTACCTGTAGTGCCCACGGATTTGGTCTGGGCCTTGGGCGGCGTCTTCTTGACACCGCGCACAATTACCTTGCCGGTGCGGGCACACCTCAGGTCCTCAGTGGGAGGCTCGACTGCCGAGCCGCCCCACGACTTGGACCTTTCCTCAAGCCAGCGACGGTTGCTATCCCACGAGCAGGCCTCGCAAATGCAGTCCTTGAGAGAGTTCTTCATTTTGGCAAGGGTGTCTGTTAGGTGTGAATGTGAGGGATGTGATCTCGAGCTGTAGTGAAGATGCGAGGATGTCCTTGTATGAGGATATGTGTGCTCTTCGTAGCGACCAGGCCCAGGCGTGGTTGGGGTTCATCTTTCATCTTATACTTGATGGTATCTAGCCAGATTATGTGCTAATAACAAAGAAAGGATGTTTGGTCTTTGTTCCGGGGTCCAGTGTCGGCGTGGTTGCTTTGTATTTTCTTTTTTGTCCTCCTCCATTGTGCCCAACGAATGCTCAACATCTAGAAGGCCGCCACAAACGTCAGCAATAGTGTCGGCGGTTTTTTTCTTCGCAACTTGACTGAGATTTGACAGAGCAATAAGTCGTGTAATAACGAAAGGCCATGGACTCCTCAGGTTGTTGATATGTCGTGAAGTCGATCGTTGACCGGGAACCCGGGTGCACGTGACGAGCACGGGACGGCGGAGGCGAGGACGGCGCTTGCCAAACAGGGCCTCGCGCTTGGAGCTACCACGCATCTTTAGGGCTGGAACGGCGGGCGGCGCAGCCGAACCGGCAGTGCCACTAGGCGCTTGTTAAGTCCCGCTAGCGTCGGGACGGCGTCCCCTTGATTGGACCGTCCGCCGCGGTGGCTGTCATTGTGCATGAAGATCAACGATCTAGAATCCCATCCGCTGCGGCTTGCAAAAATGCCCAGGAGGCGCAGGGAAAAAGGGAAAGAAACCACATGCAGAAGTGCCCGCTTACGGCTTTGTGCTGCGTGCGTGGTATTTTCGCCCTTCGGACTTGCTTGTTTCCCCATTCCCGACCCGGGGTTGGTCGCTTCCCACTGCCACAGCTGCAGGGGCAGGCAGCCTGCGCAGCCGCCCATGTATGAAAGAATCAATAAACGAGCAAGAAAGGGGCGCTGGATACAGCTGCCCGACTTCCAACTTTCAGTCGTGAAATTGCAGGCCTGGGGTTGCAGCTTCAAACGGGCGCGCCCGATCCATCCCCAAAAAAAGAGACCGCAAGCCAGCCTCAACCTCCTCCGAAGGCGGGCACAAATAACCACCCTACCGTACCTAGAACCCCAAATCAACATGCAAACCCAGGGACAGGCGCCGGACCTGCCGCCGCGCAAGAAGACGGAGCGATCGACCACGTCCTGCGGAGAGTGCCGGAGACGCAAACAGAAAGTAGGTGCACGGTGCTTTGCTGGCTTTAACGAGAACCTACCTACTCGTGGCGCCCCTCAATCTCTAATAATCAGTGCCTCCAGTGCAACCAAGGACAGCCCTGCAGCAACTGCCAGCGTCGCTTCCCGGAGCCAATCTGCGATTATGGCCCCCGTAGGGGCGACGCTCCGGCCTTCGTCGCCGTCTTGGGACCTCAAATCGTGCGACAGCACCACAAAACCACACGAGAGCCGGACGCGGCGACGAGCACCGTGACCCCAAGGCGACAGGTCCAGCGTCTTTCCGAGCCGGGTCTCCCCGGTGCCGCCTTTTGGGATGCGGGACACCCGGGCAACGGCGGCGGCGGTGGACGTGGCGCAAGGCCGACCTCCAAAGCGGCAACAAGAGGCCAGAAGGCAAAAAATCATACCAACACCCGCGGCCTGGCGTTTGGGCTCGACGGCATCGTCTACCAGTGCCAGCTTAGCGGACCTGTCCAGAGCATCGGCCATCTGCCAATAGCTCCGACCAAGCAGAATGCAATGCTCCTATGCACATGTAAGTCCACGTCGAAGCAGCCATCGCTTGGACACACCCGGCCCAGCACCAACCAAACTCTTAGGAAGGAGGCTGACTCGTAACCAACCAACCGGTTGGGGTGCTAGTCCCGGAACTGCTGTATCGATTCAAAGGCTCCTTCGATGGCGAGCCGGACCCCGACAACCCCTTCATAACGACCTACGTTCCCTGGTGCATCCAATCGCCGCTGCTGGCTCGCACGAGCCTCTACATCTCTGCCCGTTCCCTGGCCGAACGTGGCTTCGTCGATCAGAGCTCGACGATGCGGACCAAGGGCGAAGCCATCTCGGCGCTCAACGAACACCTCCAGTCCGAGATGTGGATCAGCGACGAGGCTATGGCAGGCGTCGTGCAGTTCATCTCGATCGAGTGGTTCTTTGGCGAACCCGAGGTCGTACGCGCGCACCTCAAGGGTCTCCGCGAGATGGTGCGCCTGCGCGGAGGGTTCCCATCGCACGGCGTCGGAGCCCTGGTGACCAAGGTGGCTCTCGTGGACGATTTCGCCATCGCCTGGTGGCTGGAGGACGGGCCGACCATGGACAAGGGACGGTCGGACGGGTTCGACTTCGACTATGTTGAGCCTGCCCGGGAGCATTTCAAGGTGCGCTACGGGTCGCCCCTGGCGCGGTTGGGGAGGGGCGGGAGTGGAGGCGCGCCGACGTTTGCGTCGTGCGAGGACGCGCTAGGCCTGCATCCGGCTACGGCCTCCATCCTTGATGATTTGCGGTTTCTCATCAGCCTCGCGCTCGCGCTCCCCACGGACCCGACGCCAGAGCAGGAGCGCAAGGTGAAGTCGACGGCGACCTGGATCTACAACCGTATCAGTAGGCTCAACAGCGAGTCGCCGGGCGGGCCCATAGCATCGACCGAAGGTGCGGACGAGGACGAAACAACTGGGAACGATGATGCAGCGGTCGAAAGCTCGGGCACTCGCAGCAAGGGCTCGACTTTAAGCCCCGAGGCGGCGTCGGACGCCAGGCCGCACTCGCTACTCCCAGACTATCCTTCATACACATCGTCGTCAAGGGTCACGACGCCTTCGGCTGGCAAAGAGTTTGGCTCTCCTCCCGTGAGCGGCAGCGGCGGCGAGCGGCCCAACCAATCCCCAACCGCCGGCCCGGACTCGGAGGACCGGGAGCATCCCCAAGAGAAGCAGCGGTCGACAGCGTCGGCGCCGTCTGAGCTTGCGCCGGACGGAGGTCAAAGCGGCCATGAGGAGAAGGCCACAGACGAGAACAAGCAGGAGCCGGACCCGCTGTATACAGGGGTGCGACTCGCGGCGATGCTGTACGCACGCGCCCTGGCGGAGCGAAGGCCGTTCAGCGAGATATGCCTGCCGTCAGAGGCGCTGGCGCTGCTGATGGCGACGTGGCGGATCCCGCTGGGACGCTGGCGTGGCATCATCGGCGTGTTCCTCTTCATGCTCATGGCCATCATGCCGACGATACGTGAGATCCAGCATCCCGGAAGCAGGAGCAGGCTGGTGAAGGCGGCGGCGCGTGAAAAGAAGGGACAGCAGCAGCAGCAGCAGCAGGCTTCTGCGCCCAAGACAACGCCTCAGACCACGCGTGGCGCGGGAGACGATGCGACATCAACCGAGGGCGGAGGCGACGGCGGCGGCGGCGGAGACGAAGACGATGTCACGCGACGTGATGACGACGACGACGTCGCTGACGCGCCGCGATGGGATGATCCTAGGGAGGTGGTCTCGATGGCGCACGTGAAGCCGCACTCGGGCTTCGTCAAGTCGATTGTCCAGCTCGGCTTCATGCAGATGGCTATAGAGGACTGGGGCTTGTGCGCCGACACGCTCCGGCGCGGGCTGGCTTTGCAGCGTTGGCTTCGCGGCGGCGACGGTCGCTCTTGAAAGGGGACTGCCATGAAAGTCGTGTTGTTGGGGCCTGGCTGCTGCACTTTGGTGCTGTGGTGTATGTACCATTTTAGTGGGTTCCGGTGATTTTAGCGGCCAAATGTCGTCATCGAGATCCCGGCCAGTCGGAAGCTCGTACTTGGCCTTCTCAAAAGTCGCCCTGTCTTATAAATGGAACTCTGGGACGGGCAAGGATGAAAAGATCTTTGTACAGAGGCACTGGCCGTCGTTTGCCCAAAATGATGCCCGCGGCGGGCAAATGGTTATAGGCCAGAGTCTCGCTGTGGCCCTCCGCCGCCTCCGCCACCTCCGCCGCCGAGACCGCCCGCGGCACGTATGGCAAGTCTTCCCATCGTGTCGTTTCCTTCCTCGGCCCCGAGGCCAACAATAGCGGCCACGTGCTGCGGACATTACATCATCTCGGCCGCCAGCTCGAGGTTGTTATGCCCCAGCATCCGCATCCGAGCGCCCGGTGCCGCGCATCCGGGCTGGGTCGAGCGCGGAATGGAACTCCCGTATGACCGCACCACGCGGGACACCATCACCGCCCTCCTGGGCAGGAAGTGGTTCACCCCGCTGTGGATCATACAGGAGTCTAGGCTTGCGGGCCGTCACGCCGTCGTCCGGGCCGGCTCCGACGTAGTTCCCCTGTCGCTGCTCCTACCGGACAAGGACAGGCTGCCGTTGCCCGAGCTGCGCCCCAAACTCGAGTACGTGCAGCGCATGACGGACGACCAGGCCGAGTCGCCCTTCTGCGCCGTCCTCGACATAGGGTACGCCCGCGGCTGCGTCGATCTTATTCGTCGAATTTCCCGAGTCCGAAGTTCTGATCTCACCAATTTTACTCTTCTTCCCAAGGGGATATCGTCACCGTCCTCCTCGGCTGCGATAGCCCAGTTCTTCTAGGACAGACCGAAATACTTGATATTCCGGAGACAGAAATTAGTAGCGGCATCAGCAGCAGCGAGGAGTAGCAGCAACACTGCTATATACAGTTATGGGCAAGTGTTTTATCCACGGCCTACGAGACGCCATGGCCTTACTCGGCCCTCTCCCGAAGCCGTGGCACGTCGAGCTGACGGTCGGGCATGGAAATCGCCTGTCGGTCTGGTTCGTGGATCAGGGCCGTCGTAGTGATGATGATGGCAAGATAACGACGGGTAGCCCCGTACGCACGCGCGAGGACCCGCGCCTAATGGACGTGCCCCTCACGGGTCTCTGGGAGAGGCTGGGCGGGCGGCGGGGTTCCCGGCCGTCTTTTGGCAGTTCTGGCACGGCTGGTGATGCCGGTGCCGGTGGGCAGGGCGGCGAGGGGGCGGCGAGGGTGAGGAGGCAGATGACCCGGAAGTGTTCAACTACTTCCGCAACCGGAACACTGGAGAGGTCGTCAACTCGGACCCGTGCATGATGCCGGAAGCGCTGGAGGCGCGTGGTGTATCAGGGCTGCAGAGGTTTGCGCTCATTTGATGGGATTTTGGCTTGTTTTAATCTGATATGGACCCCAATATCGTTCGCCATTTCTTTCTTTTTCATTTTTTTTTTTTCACGTTCGCCGAGGACGCCAGAGCGGCGCCCGACATCAAACGGGCGACCGCCCCCGAGCGCATCATCCGGGAAGCAGACCCGCTAGGAAGCGCCGGGCACCTACCACGGGGCGGGTCTACGACGACGCACCGCCGGATCCGAGAATAGCATAGACGCTAGACGTCTTCGAGGCCTGCGCCCAATACGGATAGACCCATTAGTTACCGTAGGCTGATGGAGCGGAGCGAGAACTACCGTGTGGATGCTACGCAGCGGATGCTGCGGTAGCTTTCCTTTTCCTCGCGGGGATTTAGGTCGAGCGGGGGATCGGCCACCATACGAACGCGAACACGAACAAAATAAGAACGGACCAACAGACAATAGCGTGTTTCGCAAGTAACCGCCACTTTAAGCCTCTCGGCCACACGCTTAAATCCTCGTTGGTTCCGTGGAAGAATCGCTCCCGCAGGTGTCATCCCTTGCTGGAAACTTCGCGTCGCCCATTCGTGAGCTTCCCGCCCACATCAAAACTCCACGAATCGCTATCTTATCCGCCCTCTTATGACGTATAAGGACACCAAAAGCAGGCCCATTAGGAGACCTATGGGAAGATCTTACGTCCCGTCGGGTGATAACGTAAATCTGAGTGAGTACTCTCCCCTTAATAAATCTAGCCTCCGTCGGCTCGTCCCTGCTGTTCGCTTGGTTTCTCCTCTTTCTCCGCAATAGTTCGTCTCAGGGAGCTGTGGAGATAGCCGGCCGAAGCGGCGGTGCTCGTACATGGACCGGCTGATCCGGGTAAATCCCGTTCCGGTAGTCGGACTTGCAGTCTCGTGCCATCGGGTGTAACCCAGTTAGCGGGGGAAAAGACTATAGCGCCAGATCGGGACTCACCATCGCGAACACCCAAGACTCCGCGTTGCTCTTTGGTTCCCTGCAATTGCCATGCGATGACGGGCATCGGTTGAAGATTTTCCGAGCTCGCATGCGCAGCCCCCGCATGGTTACCACGCACTCGGTGCGATAGACGTGAGCTGTGTACTATGGTTCGATATAAATATAGGGGTTGGCAACCACCAGGGCTATAAACAAGCCCAGGATAGCAAACACCTAGGCACTGACAGACCGACGCGCACACGCGCCTTCGCCAAGACACTATGCATTCGGTTCGGGACGGACTCAAGGCCTTGGCCTCGGCGCTGGCTGCGGGCTGGATAACGGTCGGCGCCGCCGGTGCAGATATCCCGCCGCCCAACTCGGCATCCAACCCCATGCGCATGTGGCAGACGTCGGCCGGCACCACTTACAGCGACAGCTTCCTCATCGGCAACGGGCGCCTTGGCTTCTCACTCCCCGGCAGCGCCACCTCCGAAACGATCGTGCTCAACGAGGATTCGTTCTGGTCCGGCACCAAAATGGACCGCGTTAACCGCAACGCCCTGTCCAACCTGGGCCGGATCCGCTCCATGATCGTGAACAACGACCTCAACGGCGCACATGGTGTAGCATCAAGCAACTACGCCGGGACGCCCAACTCTATGCGCAACTATGACTACCCTGGAAGACTCAGCATTTCAATGAAAGGGGCCTCGGGGTCGGTTGGTGGCTACGAGCGATGGCTGGACCTGGGTGAGGCCATTGGCGGGGTCTACTACACCATAGGCGGCGTGGCCTTCAAAAGGGAGTATCTGGCCAGCTTTCCCGACGATATCATCGCCGTCCGGATTTCGGCTAGCAGGAACGGCGCCGTGTCCTTCGACTTGCGCCAGACGCTCGCCTCTGGACAGAACTCGGCCAGCGCCCCTGGCAGCGACACTATCATCATGAGCGGCGGCAACTCCATCTCCTTCACCGCCGGAGCCAAGGTCGTCCCCACGGGCGGCACCATCAGGAAGTCCGGAGACACCATCACCGTCGACGGCGCCGACTCGGCCGTCATTTATTGGTCCGCGTGGACGACCTTCCGCAAGGCAAAGGGCGACCTGCAGTCCGCTGTTCTCGCCGACCTCGCCCGCGCGTCCGCGAAAGGCTACGACGCTATTCGAGCTGACCATATCAAAGATTACAAGGCACTGGCGGGCCGCGCCGAGCTCAGCCTGGGCACCTCGTCCAGCGCGCAAAAGTCCAAGACCACGGCGGATAGGCTCCGTGGCTTGGCCAACACGTTCGACCCGGAGATCTCGACGCTGTACTGGTACTTTGCCCGCTACCTGCTTATCGCGAGCGCGAGGCCGGGAACGCTGCCGGCGAACCTGCAAGGCATCTGGAACGACAGCCCTAATCCGATGTGGGGTTCCAAGTTCACCATCAATATCAATTTGGAAATGAATTACTGGCCGGCACTTGTCACGAGTATGCTTTTCCCTTATCCATTACATATGAAGCCAGCCCTACTCTTATCGGGAATGGGCTTTGTATTGACAATGCCTCGCAGATATGCCGGAGCTCCACGACTCTATGTTCAAGCACCTCAAGCGGATGCAGGAAAACGGTCGAGATGTTGCCAGAAGGATGTACAACATGTCGGGCGCCGTTTGCCACCACAATACGGACCTCTGGGGAGATTGTGCACCCCAGGATAACGACACGGGATCAACATTCTGGCCCAGCGGCCTGGCTTGGGCGGTAACGCACGTTTTTGAGCATTACGATTTTACAGGAGATTCGGAAGTCCTTAAAGCTTATTACCCGGTTTTGCGCGATGTCGCTTCCTTTTTCCTCGACTTCCTGACCGAATACAACGGCTACCTGGTCACCAACCCGTCCGTTTCGCCCGAGCAGCGGTACCGCGCGCCCAACGGTGGACAGGTCGTCGCCATGTCCATCGCCCCGACCATGGACAACTGCCTCCTCTGGGAGCTGGCGGGCCAAATGCTGGAGATGGAAAAGGCCATCGGCGCCAGCGACGGAGGCGCTCTTTCGCAACGCTTCATGGCCGCGCGGGCCCGCCTCATGCCCTTGCGCAAGGATCAATACGGCGGCTTGGCCGAGTGGTACCGTGACTTCACCGAGACCGAGGCGGGACACCGCCACTTCTCCCACCTTTTTGGTCTCTTCCCCGGAAGCCGCATCACTTCGGCCAACCGCACCTCCTTCGACCTCGCCAGGGCAGCCGTCCGCCGTCGACTCAGCAACGGCAGCGGCTCCACGGGCTGGTCCCGCGCCTGGGCCGTCGCTCTCCTCGGGCGCCTCTTTGACGGCGCCGGGGTGGCCGACAGCTACAAGTACCTCCTCACCCGCCTGACCTACCCCAACTCCATGCTGGACATGAATCCGCCATCGGTGTTCCAGCTCGACGGCAACTATGGCGGCTCCGTCGTCGTCGAAGCCCTCCTTCAAAGCCACGAGCTCGTCGCGCTTCCCTCCAACCCCTCCACGGTGGTGAGCGACGCCCGCAGCCTCAAACCCGCATTCGTGGGAGACTCCAACGGCGGCAAGAACGCACACCACCTCATCCGCCTGCTCCCCGCCGTCCCGACGCAGTGGGCGTCCAGCGGCGGCGGCTATTTCAGGGGCCTGCTGGCGCGCGGCGGGTTCGAGGTCGAGGCGTCCTGGGGCGCCGACGCCAAGCTGACGAGGGCGGTCATCAGGAGCGTCAAAGGTAACACGGCCTGGGTCATGCTAGGCGACCAGCCTATCGGGGATGCTGCTGCGAATTCGGGAACGGCGCAAGCTATCAAGGTCGATGGGGTCGGGCAAGGGGCCGTGCTCAAGCTGCAAGGGGAGGCCGGCAGGACGTTCACTGTCACGCGAGCGTAGAATGACCCTCTTTGTTTCCTATCTACCTAGCTATGTTGCGCATTTAGGCCGCCGAGAATAGTACATCGATGGGCCTCAAATCGCGGCTTTCTGAATCTTTCAATGGAATGGGTAGGTGATACGCCTTAAGTACAGGCGCTAGGAGGAAGGTCTCTAAATGGTGGTCCTCAATCATTGTCGCATTCGCCGGCAGCGACATAGCGGGGCTTGAGCCGGCCGCCCTTGGATCCCCTCAAGGACCACGAGCGACTTGTATTTGTATTTACTGATAACATGCTCGGCTCACTCTAACCGGCGCAGGCGATTGGCCGGGATGCCCGACTACCCCTCCAAGACCACGACCGCGCGGCGGCTGAACTACCCACGCATGCTCTGGAGCATTTTCGTGATGTTGGTGACCAAACCGGCCCTCTTCCAGGCCGGTCTCGCCGCGTGTTGCATGAGCGCCTTCTTCACCTCGTACTGGACGAACCACCCTCTCCTTCCTGCTGTTCTCGCCGCCGTACACCTTCGGCCCGCTGGAGATTGGGCTGTTCGGCCTCTTGTCATACGCTGGGGCCCTCCCTTTGGCAGGATCGTGCTTGACCGCCTCACGCCCCTGGTGCCCGCGCTCGGCGGGCTGGTGCTCAACCTCGTCGGGTGACCACTGGGACTTTTACGGGGTACCTTTACCGTCGCCGGGCCTATCGTGCAGGCCCTCCTCAGCGACGTCTCTATGCAGGCTACTAACATCTGCCTGCGCTTCAACGTCTACCATGTCGAGAAATCGCCTCAACACGGCCTACATGCTCGCCTCTTTTGTGGCCAGCTGACTGGCACAGCTGTCGGGAGCAGGCTGTATGCCCTGAGCGGTTGGGCGTATAGCGGCAGCTGCAGTAGCAAGTCTAGGGGTCTCTTGTGATTTCTTTCGTTCCAAATCGGCCCGCTTCGGCAATGCTTGACCGCACCTATCTAATCGATGCCCCCTTTCCCCTATTTTCTCTGGTGGCTCTCATGGGCTTTGCCATTCAGGCCTGTCTCGCCAAAGAGCCTCGCGAAAAAGGCCGGGTCGGCTGGCTGGCGGATGGCACCCACGCGCCGACGAGCCGTCGCCTGCACCAGCCGAAGACCAAGACGTCGGCGTGGCAATCAGACGAGAAGGCTGTCACAGGATCAGAGCAGCCGGAGATGGATTTGGAGACGGGAAGGAATCGAGGGGATTCAAACCCCCGATGATACCATAAATCTTCCTGGCAGTAGTTGAAACCTAGACGGTGAAACAGACACTCCCATTCCGCATTACAGACCTGCCGATATTTTGCGTGTAATGAGACAGACGGTTTAGGCTCGATCTTCACTCATACCCTACGCCAAGCGACATAGACTCCCCATCATGCCTTGACGGACTTGCATCTAATGTGACAGACCGACATCTTGACCAGCCCAGGGAGCGTCCTCAGCGGACCAATGCTGCCCTTGAAAGCGTCCGTCTCGCGGAACCTCTGGTGCCCCTCGACGCTGGTCCAGCCGATCAATGCGAAGTGTGCGGCATACCCGGCATCCCCGCCGTCGCCGCCGGGCAGCGGGAAGTCGTTCTCGACACCCCAGCCCATGCTTATTCCCTTGAAGTCGGGCGAGGCGGGCAGCGCCTTGGTGGCAAAGTCAGCAAACACGGCTGAGATCCTGGCTTTTTCCTCGGTCGTCATGGCCGCAGTGAAATAGGCGGCCCAAACCTCGACCACGCCGGCGTTGGCCGTGTCCAGGACCTCGACCGGAAAGGGTTCCACCGCCACGTGCTTGACGAAGCTGGGACCGGCCGAGGGGTCGATGAAGGATGCCTCCATCTCTTGCTTGATCTCGGGGTTGTCTCTGCGTTCGTTTGTTTTGGGTGTTAGACCAACCCAGGAATAAAAGACTGGGAAAAATAGGGGAGAAAAGCTTAAATAATTGTCTGCCCCCGCCCAATCCAGACTTACGGATGGCTCCGCCAGGCCCGGTGGGCTTCGACGCTGTCCCAGCCCATCAAGTGCCAGACTTGGGTGGGATTCTCGATGCTGTGCGCCAGGTACGCAGCGTGCGCGCCCGGCTGCCGGACGGCCTTTGTGAGCACCGCGTGGGCGATCTTGCCCTCGGCCGTACCGGGGTCCGTGGCGTCCAGGCCCGCCTTGACGCCGAAGTACGTGATTTCGAGCACCGGCATTTCTTTGACCTTCCTTCCTTCCTTTCTTCTTTCTTTCTTTGGCCCGCCGATTCGAGTTTAGATCCTTGCCGCGGTGATTGGAAGGCCAGACGTAGATATATGCCCTGCTCGGTTTTTTTTGGTGTCCGGATTTAACGCGCAATCTGGAGGGTGTTGTCAAAGGAGACTCGGATCCGACCGTGATCCCAAACTGTGGCTTCATGTGGGCCCCGAAAGCAACCATTGTCGGCGGGGAGGATGCGATTACGTCATCTGGGGTAGATATGAAGCTTTTAACCTCCGCCCATGATAATGAACTACGACAATTTTCCAAAAACGGGTTGCAAAAACCCCGACGCGTATGGCATGCATGAACCACAAACGTTTGCCCCGGCACTGAGACATTTCCGATGTGCATTGCCGTGGCGCGTATGCTAATTATTGCGGCTCTAATGTATGTAGTGGCACCTGCATTTACAGACATTGTGCGCTTACAATAGGCCATGATCTTTCTTCTCTGGCTTCTAGAATCTTTCGCTGCGTTCAGAACCAGTGCCTGGAATAATATTCCAGTCCGGGATCTCCCAATGACAGGAGGTTTACTGGAATAACTAGCTTTCAACTACGAGTACGCTCGTGAACACCTCCTATTATTACACGGGGTTACCAGCTAGTACCGGACGCTGTATGCCGGGCAGATGACCATGGCCACGTCTTATCTCGACCTTGATTATATGGCACGAGCTGCGGCTCTTGTAGTAATCCGTGTTCCACATGCCATCCCCTAGAAAGAAGTAGCAACGGTTTGAGGCTTCACCACGTGTCCAAGACAATGCCGTGGCACAGTGGCACCACTCCGGGCTGGTATCACGCCGGCTTTGACAAGAGTACCTAGGCAGGTAGCATTAACAGACAACACCTCAAAGGTGGCCCAGATGGTCGACCATCACCGGAAACTCGCAATCGGGGAAAGTGGTCTAATTAGGTAGGTAATTACTCTAGCTTGCTGGTATTGCGGTGAATCTATGTCCATGCTTGTTGGATTAAATAGGAGCAGGCACAATTGGTTCAATGATGCCATAATCATGTTGCTGATTTGACCGGCAAATTTACAAGCTGTTAAACGCTTGATGACGCAACAGATGCCGTAACTGCAGCCTGTGAAGCCCTTTTATCATCACAGGCGGGGACGGGGCTGTTTTTACTCTTCGGTTGGGGTTTTCCGATGATGCCCGAGCCGCGGAACGCCAAGGCGGCGACCACAACCGCGCCGGCCCCAATGGCGAAGTTGAACCAGAATCCAGCTCGCAGACCGTCCAGGGATGGCTGATCTTTCATAACCGGCCCACCCTCCTGGACTCCCTTTCCTCTGCCGTGGGCCATGACGGACATCTGCACCGCCGTAGCTATCGCAAGCCCAACAGCACGGCCGACTTGGCCAACGGCGTTGACAAGCGCGCCGCCCAGTGCTTGATCCTCCGGCGGCAGACAGTGCGACGTGAAGAGCGTAAGACTGGGCCATGTCGTGTCGGACCCGATAACGCTGAGCGACATAGCTATCATGCCGGTGGCGAAGTAGCTGGTGTTTGGGTCGATGGGGATAGCGAATATCAGGTTCGCAATCGCAACGCAGGCGTTTCCAGCAAGCAGGATGATCCAGGTGGGCACGTAAAGCAGAAGCTGGGAGGCGGCCAAGGCCGTCAGCAAACCAGCAACGCCTGTCGGTAGGAAACGAAGGGTTGTGTCGAACGTGCCGAGGCCCTGGTAACTCTGGTAAAAGTACGTCGCGTAGACGAGGAATCCATTGAAGGAGGAAAAGAACAAGGTCATGAGGATCATGGCTGCACTGAACTTCTTGCTCTTTCGGAACATCGACACCTTGATCAAAGGGGCGCGGTCACCCCGAGACTCGAGGCGGTGCTGCCAGTAGACGAAGGCGACAACCATGGCAACGGAGACGACGATGAGAACTGGGATCCACGGCGCATTCCACCCCGCGACATTGCCGTCGGTCAGGGCATACAGGAGGGCGAATAACCCAACGGTGACCAGAAAAGCGCCGACCCAGTCGATTGTTGCCTTGGACTCTGGGTGCGACTGCCTCGGCGCGGACTTGTCGGAGGGGATAATCAGGGCTCCGGCGACTGTTATGACGCCCGAGATGATAGCCATCACTCCAAATACCCACGACCAAGACAGCCTGGTGGTGATGAAGCCAGCAATGATGGTCCCGAAGATGCTTCCCAATGGGGCCCCCGCGCCTGGATAGATGTCATGCAGGTAGGAGTCAGCTGAAAGGTGTTTGCACTTGAGCGCAGGGGGATCGGTAGTGTGCTCCGTACCGTAGGCGCTGAATGCGTACGTCTTGGCCTTTCCCGGAGCAAACGTAGTGCCCAGTATGCCTAGAGCGGTCGGGACGTTCGCGGCGGCACCCTTTTGGGGTTTCCGACTTTTAGCTGTGTTCGATCGGCGGCTCCCGCACCATAGCATGAGCACGAGCGAGTAGGGAGAGGGCCCAACTTACAAGTCCCTGAAGACCCCTGAACAGATCGAAGCCAATCTCGTTCCTGATCAGGGGACAAAGAGCCGTGGTAATGGTGACCCACGCGGAGCCGAGAACAAAGACGCGCTTCTTTCCGTACAGGTCGGCAACGCGGCCCCACAGAAGCAGAAAGCAGCCGAATGAAAGAGCGTAGGAGGAGACGATCCATTGGAGCCTTGCGTCTGGGACTCCCAGGTCGCGGCCTATGGGTGGTAGAATAATGACGGCTGCTTGGAACGACAGTATCTTTTCCGCAAACCCACGAGGCACCATGTCAGTTGGCATTGTCCTCTTGTCGACGAGAGTGTCGGGTGTTTTTCTTACATTTTGAAACGCCGCACCGGATGTCGTGATCACCAGCGCAATGCACCTGGCTTTTGAATATGGCAGTGGGGGCTCCGAAGTCTCCTCTCCTCGTTCCGGCACAGCCCCATCATGAGCTCCAACAGGACTGGTAGGCCCTCGAGAGGGCGCGGGTGTCAGGACATTGGATCCCGTCGACGTCTCGTTGCATTCTACATGGTCCTGCTTCTCGGCAGCAGCGGCGTAGCTGGAAACACGGCCAAGGGACGATACGCTTGAGCCGGGCGGTTTTCCTTCGACATCTTCGGTTCCGTGTCCGGTATGAGAGACACCCGGTTGCGCTCCCATGTTGAGACAGTTTGTGTGGAGTGGCGGATGGGGAGACAAACGAGGCAGGAAAAGGGAGACGGGAGGACAGCCCGGCCGTGAAGAGCTGTTTGAGGGGCCATTCCGACAGGAAAAGGGGGAAAGAAAAAGACTTCCTACGATCCAGATGATCCAGACCGCCCGAAGGGGCAGGAGCCCAACAAGGTCGGCTGCAATGGGGCGAGAGTCTCCATAGATGGGGAGGAGCGACCCAGCAGACGGGCATGCGGCTGTTAGTCTGTGCCTCTTCCGGTAAGCGCGGGGTGGTGCCGTCGATGGCAATTTAGTGGCAGCAACGACGCACCCTCCACCCCTGACCCTCGTTTCCGCTCATGGGCGAATCCAAGCGGCATTGGTGGGACAGCCGTTTCCGTTACGTACACATAAACCAGAGGCCTGGGCCGGGCACCAGCAGCCGGATCGGGCGCCGTCTCTGCGGCGCCGCCGTTGGCTTGTTCAGCTGGGGCGGCATCCGCTAGTCCCCCAGCCGCACGCACAACAACAACAAGCACAGCACTACCCACCAGCACACCGCCGCGCTGGCTTGAACGACCACATACGACGTCGACTCGTGCCCAGCACGCAAGGTCTGCGTGTCTGCATGCTTGCGTGGAGGTCGACGCAGCTGGCACCAGCGCATCAGGGATGGACCAGCATGCGACGAGAGCAATGTGATTTCAAATCCCCTTGGTCCCGTCTCGGACTACCGTCACACCTGCCCTCGCACGCGGATTAGCGGCAAAGCTGAAAGCATGGAACATAATTTCCAGCTGCCGGCAGTCAGCCAGCCACTGCCGGCTTTCAGCCAGCCACTGCCGTCTTTCGGCCGGGCATCATGAGATCCACTGGGCGGCTCGCTCTTGCCAGCTTGACCCTCGCTCTTTCCCGCGCGCGCGTCCATGCCACCGGAAGCTGACAGCCCGATGTGTAAACTGCATTGATGCTTCCTTCCGTCAAAATCCATTGGCCCTGTGGTACAGCATCTCGCAGCACCCATCACTGGGTGGCGATTGATCGCCCGGCTTACCTGCGTCTTCCACCAATATGCGCCCTTTGTCCTCCCGTCCATGGCGTCGCTCTCTTCCCGTGTTCCCGGCATCTCCTGGGCAAATCTGCCGCAATCAACGCCAATGTCACGGTGGAAGGTGCCACCGACAACGGCCGACTCTCGCTCAGGTCCACATGCAGCTTGGCGGCAGGCCACCCACGGCCGGCTGCGTTCCCAATCCGCTTTGTGGCTCCTGGTAGGTGATCGCTGGTGCAACTGGGCAGCGATAAGATGTGCATGCGCAATCCAACCTCGATGCAGACCGGCGACCTGGGATCGTACTCGGTCCTTCTCATTTGTGTGGCAAGTCAGGTGCTCAGTGACGCCACTTGCGCATTCTTCTCGTCTGCAGCTTCCGCATCGCTGCCTTCTCTGCCACACATTCCACCATTGAAAGGTCCAGCATTGGATTAAGTCGGGACAGGGTCCCAAAGG